>JAOQGH010000032.1:9613971-9670299 GCA_025769975.1 Gallinago jamesoni
ACCAGCCTTCCTGGGCACCTTTGCCCTTCAGGACTGTCTCCCAAGGGACACTCTCAACCATTCTCCTAAACAGGCCAAAGTCTGCCTTATGGAAGACCAAAGTGGCCGTTCTGCTGGCTCTCAGTCTTGTTTCTGCAAGAAATGAAAACTCTATGGTCTCATGATCACTCTGCCCAAGACGACCTTCAACCTTTACATCCCCCACGAAACCTTCTCTGTTAACAAGCAGCAGGTCTAGTAGTGTGCTTTCCCTGGTTGGCTTGCTCACCAGTTGTGTTAGGAAGTTGTCTTCCACACACTCTAGGAACCTTCAGGACTGTTCCCTCTCTGCTTTTTCGTATTTCCAACCTGGGAAGTTGAAGCCCCCACAAGAACAAGGGCGAGTGATTGTGAGAGCTCTGCCAGTTGCTGATAGAATATTTCATCAGCTACTATATCCTGGTTTGAGGGTCTGTAATAAACTCCCACCATGATATCTGCCTTGTTGGTCTTCCCCTTGATTCTAACCCATAAACATTCTACCTTGTCATTTCCATTATTAGGTTCTATGCATTCAAATGTGTTTCTAACATAGGGGGCCACTCCACCACCTCTCCTTCCTTGTCTATCCCTTTTGAAGTGTTGGTAGCCATCGATAACAGCACTCCAGTTGTGTAGGTCTTCCCATCATGTTTCTGTGATGGCAATAATTTTCTTCGTGTTGTTCTTCTCTCTTGCCTTATGGAGGTCTCTGTAGCTATCAGATAATCTAGCTGAATTTCAGTGTCCCTGCTATAAACATATATTACAAAAAGCTTTTAATTCATCCTGTCATTTTCAGTGAAACAGTAAGTGAAACAAAGCTGTTTAGCTGCCCAACTAGCCTGGTTTTGCAGGATACGGGCACTTTATCACAGAATTTTTGACTAGGGGATTGTGATAATAGAAACAAATACCAACAGGCAGATGAAATACAGGAACAGCCTTTCATATGAATAAAAGCAGAAGGATGAGTTCCTGCTGATCATGTTTACTGCTTGTATGCTACTTATTTGCATAAATGATTTTCATGGCAGGCATCAAAGAGCACTGGAATTTCAGGCTCGGTTTGCCAGCTTTTTTTTTCTGTAACATGCAGTATAATTCATATGGCTGTCACTTTTAATTGCTTGGTGCTGGCCTCTCAGACACATGGTGAGCAATAAGGAAAAAACCCTATCGACACAATTCATTGGAAATGTTACTTTTGTAGAAGAGTTTGTTTAATTATTGCTGTTATCAGTTAATTATAATAAGAAATCTTTAGACATAAAGGAGAAGGAAAACCTACTCCCATATAATTGCTGATTATTATTACTACTGTACAGAAAACTCTTAAAAGAACTACTCTTTTATCTCTAGTTTTTCTCATAAACACTTGTGTATCAGGGAAGGGAGAAAAAAGAACCAAAACACTTTACAGGGCTCATGAAGGAATTTTAAACGCCATAAACCACTTCTGAAAGAGGATGCCAACAGAATCACAGATATTCAAGACCACTTCAAGAAAATGTGTTGCTTACAGTTCTGTGGGTATCAAGTCCACATCTGGTTGTTTCTTCTGTTTTTCAGGGTTTTCAGCGGGAGATACTCGATCATTTAGTCTCATAAAGGAAGTACCTGTGCAGAAAAGGAATACCAAAAGTGCTCAGAGCAGAGAGAACTTGTGGGACAACAGGGCACGAACTAAACCACAGATGGTGCTTCCAGGGAAGAACATCTACAGCTACTGGGTAAATTGTGGAGAGTCAAAAGAATTATAAAAAAATTACATCTTAACCACATTTTAATTCCTTGTTGCAGAAAAAAAATCAACAACAGGTAAGAGCAAAGTTAGAAGGGATCATGGCCTCTTCTCCTCTCTCACGCTAATATAACAAGTGGGTAAACTACTGGGGCTGTAGCAAAATGGGGAAAATCCTAGATCCTGAGGAAAATCAGAGACAAAAGAATGCTCTGAAGATTTGCACTGGGATAAAATGCCTTAATGCCCTAAATGTACTGTTCACAGGAAGAAATGCAAATTGAATGTTGAACAATTTCAACAAGTTCCTATGCCAAAATAATACGGGTAATCACATTTACTCATTCTGTATAGGAAGAAATTCCTCCTTTATCCCTCCACTCCTAGACAGATGCTAGCATTGCGTCAGTTGATTTTCACATCAGGTTACTTTGCTGTTCACAGTTTAGGCAACTAATTTAAGCAAGTGATCTAGGCTTCCTCTGCAGACAGTCAAAAGGGAGCAGAACCTTTACTGCACAACTTATCCCATCTTAAAATGTATGTCTAGAGGGGGTCAGAGGAATAATAGAAGCAAACAATAGTAACTTCCAGATGGCCACAACTCAGAAAAAGATTTCCCTATGTGTTTCTCTTACCTGCATGACTAAATACATGTTTCAAGCTTAAATTTAGCACTACCTTGTAAAACAATTTTGGCTTTTGTGTTTCCACATCCCTCAGAATTATTAAGTATTTACTTAATTCTGGAGGCAGGGAGCATAAATAGTTCGATCTGGAATTTTTACTTTTGATACAGGATGTGACTTGGAATTGGATGGACTGTCACAGTGGGAAAGAAGAGCTTAGTATGTAAAATGGGTGGAAAGTTCTGAATGCTATCATATGCGCTCCCTTTAAACCTCAAGCAAATCACCGGAGACTGATTTTCATGCTAGGAATTATCCATAAAGCATTCAGACATGAATAGTAATTTGAATGTAATTGTCCCTTGATTGCTGGCGTTCCAACCATTTTTTGACGTTGTATTCCAGCGGTTCAAAATGAGGGTATTTGCATTTTCTATTTTATTTGTCTTTAAATAAAAATGATTTCTTAAGTATAACTGCATTTAGAAAACTCAAACTTTAGAAAAAGCCGGATTTAAGATTGTCTTTGCCCAATTTGAATGATCTACATACAGATTTTCATAGACTATTGCTTTATATTTTTTCACAGCCTGACTTTTATTAGTCTCAGTTGAAGCTGTGAATGTGCTGCATTTTGCAAATGAAAACTTTGCTGTGACAAGATAAGCACTCAGAAAATGAGGAACATCTTTCCTCTCAAAAGTCTGGTTTAAGTGACTTGCTTTGAATCATAAGATAATCTTGTGACAGATGATGATATAAAATACATTTTCTAAGTTGGCATTACATTGCCTTAACTGTAGGAATAAAGCCCATTGAAAAACAGATTGCTGTTTCAGTCTTGGTATAAAACTGAAATTATAAACTTGCATGATGAATTGCTGAGCAGCTCAGAACAAAAGATTTCAACTACATCAGAAGGAAAAAGTACTCTCTGAATTTATTATCCAAGTCTTCCGTAAAGTTAATGATCGTACAAGAAATATTTTTTGTCAAATAAACAATTTTTTTGTGCAAAGAAGTTCTACCCAATAATTTTAACTAGTTCAGCCTCTTAGGTCTCTTGAATTCCACACGTATTGATTTTATATCTTCCAATATCTGAAAAAGTAAGATAAAGGTCATGAAGATAATATGAATAAGTTGACATACACAACTATTTAATGGGCACTGGCCATCTTGTTCACTGTCTGGACATCAAAATGCAGGTTTGGATCATATAATTAAAGACCTCATTAGAATGCCTACAGGAAAGAACTCTGAGTTAAGATTTAAAACAAAGCTTTATTTATGGTATATTTCCCAATTTTGAGTTGTGTTTTTTCAACATTATTATCTTAGTGTGGTTTTTTGTTTACTGTGAAAAAGTAAAATAAATAACCACCTGTTTAAAGCTTCCTTTTCTAGTTAAATGTAGTCATTAATGCCTTGAAAATAAGGACCTGCTTTCTCCCTTTTCTCTGAAAGTAAAGAACGGATGCATTAATAAGGAATTATGAGTAATAGTGTAATATGTATAATTCTATAATACAAAGAAATTACAGGCTTTTACAATAATACTTTTAATTTTTTACCATTGATCACAATTAATAATCAACATTTGCTGAACAAGATAAACTTGATAAGCTCACTGACATACGGTAACAGCTTAAAAATATGTTAGAAGTAATGTATGGCAATTGCATTGTTTGTTATTGATATATTAATATTAATGTATCATCACTACTGTTCCCCCCAGTTCTCATTTGGATTAGATAATGAGCAATGTAGCAGACAGTAAGAAATTTTAATTAGCTTGACTGTGTTGAGAACAGTTGAGTGACTTGGACTTAGTGGCTGACACTCACATTCAGCCACTGCTATACTGCTACAAACTAGAGAGCAAGATTACATGGAAGGCTGGAAATACCTCTGGTGCCAGCAATATACAGAAGGGCAGCTCGAGGAAAACATTAATTTTCAATTTGAAATAAAAGTTATTACTTGGGCAATACTCCTACTGATTTGAATAGGAGATTTTCTTGAGTAATTTGTTACTTGTTACTGTAAATAGGTCAACTCCAGTTTTACCTCCAGAACTCCATGAATCGTATATAGCAAAGGATAATGTATATAATCCGGATCACTCATATCATCAGTCTTGTTTATGGCAGCTATGTGCTGTCTTAAAAAAATATAGAGATACAGAAATGGGGTAATTCATCAGGCTACAAGGAGATGTGGCTAAAGTTAATTTATTGCACAAAATAATTATTAGTAATGAAGGAATAATTAATAGGGAAGTACAGAAATATGAGTTTTGCTACTCTGGCTTCTTGTTTCTCAAGACTTTGAACTGGATAACCCTAAAAAGTTCAATAGTTTTAGTTATGTGCAAAGACCAGCACGCTTATTTCTCTCTGTAACTTCTGTCAAATTAAGTTCTTTTTAAAAAATTCTAAAGGGTAATGTCTTATAGAGCTTCTTTGGCCTCGTGACCTTTTAAAAGTCTAGTTACTTACTTTTCTGTAATTTCCTAATGTATTTTACCAATTTTAGGGACAGACATACACAGGACAAAAGCACTTTCTTTGCTGCTTTAGATATGGGGCTGGTTCAGCTCCATGTTTTCTACTCATATGGTTCCTAAATCTTACAGTTAAGATTTTGGTTTAAACTTCAAAATGTTACAGCTTCCAAAAGAAAGGGACTGTGGCTAGCAACTGACTTTAATGGGGCTTAAGCATGTTCAAAAGGCTTTCTTGAGTAAGCTCAGGGACTTCTTGCTACTTTAAACCTCGGCAAGGCTTAATTCTCCTAGCCTTTTATTGTCACCTTATTTCTGTTAGAAATCCCAGCACTTCAGTGTAATTAATTGTGCAAATGAATACTATCAATGTAAAGATAGTGGTATTGGGCCAAAAGCAATGACTGTATTTCATGCACTCCCCAGAAGTGACTATCCACCACCACAAGAACAAAGAGAATGAGGTCAGCGAAAATCCCTCATTTCCACTTCAAATGAGAACTAGCTATAAAGAACAATTTTAGCCTGCGGTTTCATTCCTACTTTTAAAATTGATCAAGGAGAGTTCTGTTAAAATATTGTACAATGATATTAGCAATATTAATAGGAAATAATTATGAAGAGAAATAATACCTTTTCTTAAACAGGTCCTGATATAAAGTACCAATACTGCTAATGTAAAAGCTTAGCCCTCTTGGTATTCAGTGCTGCATTAAAAGAATTTTTATTAACTAATTCAAGAAAAAAATATGATTAATGTCTCCTTCCAAATTCTATCCCTATCTTTCATTGCAGTAGTATCTGGTAATAGAAAGTGCTTCTGGCAATACTTATCTGCATATAATGCATAAAATTTTTAAGATGTAAAAAGGTCTGTATGGAGGACAGCTTGATCCATACCAAGAATATCATAACATTTGCTGCTTCAATTTAAAACTAAACCTAATAGTTCTACTTCTTTTGATCTTATAATCAGGAACTTATAATATATGGGACAAATTCTCAGCAGAGGAAACTGTCATAGCTCCATTGACTTCAACAACAATTTATATCATCTGCCAATCTGACCCTGTATCTTTAATCCAGTTACAGACTCAGAAATTGGCCTCTGGATTCTTTTTATCACCTTTAACTTCTTTTTACAAATAAATGCAAAATGAGCAATTTAATTTAGTTAGCACTATTTATGTGACTGAAACCCCCAAACTTGCAGAGTTCCCAAGTGTTCTTACGATTTCTTGATGAATAGCATGCTATCAGTACAAACGTCTTTTTTCCTATTACTGTTTACTTTTCAGTCCGTAGGAGTTTTCTCCGGCCGCAACCAGGATCAAAGCTCTCTTGGCTTTGGTAACAATTATGTATTCCTAATCTAAAGAGCTTACAGTTTAAGAAATGCAATGGGTGGAACATTGCTTGTATGAATTACGAATTGCAGCATTAGCCATCTGCAGCCTGGTAACAAATAACTCCAGAAAACAAGTCTTGGCACAGACTTAAATTTCCAATGTTAAACAGAAAATTTGGGAGCTAGACAGGATTGAGGCAGCATCAAAGAACAGATGCTCTGTGATAGTTGGCTATGGCTCTGATTTGGGAACATATTTAAACACAGAGATATGCTTAAAGGCTTTGCTGCATAGGGATGGATGTAAAGCTGTGCTTAGAGCTAAACATTGGCTGAAGCATCCTGCTAAAATGTTTATCTAAAGCAGGATCTCTTTCATGGTCCTGGTCTTTAGACTGCTTTAGATTGGTGCTGGGATTTCTTCTGATTATCTATCCATTATCCATAGGATGGGAAGCTCCATCGGATAGGAAATCAAAATCTTTTGATTTTGCAATACGGTAATTATATTTGTTATTATTTTTGTCTAAGGTAGACCATCTCTGGTTCTGTCAGTAAACTAAGACAGAAATCACCCTACACATAAGATTAGCAAGGTGATTTGTTTCTCCTTTCAAACTACCTTTTACCTGAGAAACAACTGTGCCAACTGTATCAGCTTCAGCAAATTCAAAATTGAGCCGCACACTGGCATGTCTGAAAAGAGCAAATTATTACAGTATTTTATGCTTTTTATTATATGCCAAGAGCAATTAGGTTAGAATTACAATTATTATCCAATATTAACAAAAATTTTAAATGGTTTAATGTGTAATTATTCTCTTGAATACTCACCAGAAATATATCCTGCAGCTATCTCAGATACCTTTGCTAACCCTTTCAGACCTCTGGCCTGAGGGTATGTGAAGGTTGGATTCTGCTATTGCAGTAGTTTTCACTGAAATTCATCCAAGTTTCATGAATTTGAACTGCACATATCAGGCAGTCTTTTCTGGTTTTCTTATCAGTTCTTCTTACTGACATACAGAAGAACCATATTTTAGAAGATCAATTACCAGGTTGCTGTGATATTTTTCAGTAAAATTATATTTAATTTTCAACTAAAAATTATTTGAGGTGCTTTTCTCATATACTTTTGTAGTAATAACCTAATATCACTCAGAGACAGCGGAATATTGGAATACATACAAAACCACAGGAATGCTAAAATCAGAAATCTTTTTGAGAAATTTTTTGGTATCTGCTTAAGTGATGTTCATATGAATACCCTGTCATTGAAAGTATATTTTTATACCAATGAGAAAAAAGTTCTAAGAGAAGCATTTGAGAGCATACTTTCAAGAGATGGCATTTCTATGTGTGCCTGAAAATGCTAGGAATCTACATTTCAGCCTCTTCCCCTAATCATGACTTGGCTGATAATTGTAATTTCATGTAACCTCTGCATACAGCTCACCTCCATGCTTAAGTATTTCTATTATTGTCAGCTCTAACAACTGATTAAAAAGTCTAAATTGTCCTTTGTGATGGGAAGCAAACCTTTTTTTTTCCAAACTTAGAATCTTTTAATATTGGGCTGGGGCACCCTAAAGACATTAAATTTAAAATCCCCTCCCCTTCTAGGGGTCTTGGCAAATTTAAGATGCATGGGAGAAGAGGGTTAAATGTTAGAGCCAGAAAGATAACTGAAGCTCATCAAGCAGTCAGATCCAGATGCTTCCTATAGGAGGAAGAAAAAGGGACTAGTGAGTAGGAAGGGAAGAAGCTGCCTTTATCTCAGGAGATGCAGCTGCCATGTAAACACCGAGTGTATAGTGCCATCTGCTTAATGCCTGAAGTTGCATTTGTATCACAGAATGGAAGAACCTTAATTTGAGGACTGTGTTTGTTCTCTAAAGAAAAAGTAAAGAAGGGGGAGCAGCCTTCAGTCCTGTAATCTGTGCTGTCTGATGCACCATTTAGTTTTGAAGTTCCAAAGAAAGGGGAAAAAAATAAGAAAAATATATGGATTCTGTATGGAGAACATGGAGACACAGAACAACATAATAAAGATAAAAAACAGTAGTGGCAATTTTTTTCCCCGGGGAAAAAACAGTAGTGGCAATTCCCTGTGCTTGGTGGCGGCTTCTGAAGCTGCATAGAAAACTTCCAGAAAGAATCAAGCAGCCTGACTGCCTGAGTTGAGCAGAGGTTAAAGTCAGTGAAAGGCAGCATTGTGGGCTCTTCTTGCTGCAAGAGCTGGATTTGAATATAGACTACCTTTGCCCTCTTGCCAAAAGTTAGTTCCAACCAGGTCCCAACCCCCATACTGGAATGTCGCTAGCTGCAAGCTTTATTCTGCGTGCTACGGAAGTGTTTGCCCTTTATGGGAAGAACTAACACGTCATTTCTTGGGTAAGGTAGTGCAGTCAGCTGTGGTGCAAATTTAAAATTCACCAGCTATTCTAAGATAGCTCCATGTGGTTTTACTTTGCCTTAACAATGTCCATGCAGACAGTCAGGAAGAGCAGTCAGTGCTCTGTAAAGCCCTAATCTATAATTTAGCTGACTGCATGCCAGTTTTCAGGTGGAGAAAAGCCTGGACAAGTGATTGTTCTTGTCAAATGCTGGAGAATTCAATATCTTATAGGGCCACACTATAGAGAATGATAAACCATCTTTGAAAAAAGATTAGAAGCTTAAATGTTTACTGCTGTGTATTAAAGCATAGTAACATTTTAATGTGTTGGAACCCACTTTAGAAAAACGCAGTCTCCTCATTTTGCCTCTGATATGGAAGAAAAACCCAGCATATTTATTACCTTTATTTGAAAGCAAGTTTAAGAAAGATTCCAAATTCTGTGTTAAATCTTTATTGATAAAAATTGTATGGTATTGTCTCTGAAACTCACCAGGAACCATTACTAATCCCTGCATTCAAGATATTGCATATGACAGCCCTGAAATTTAAAGCTGGGCAGTCATTTTTGAAAGGATAATGCTCAATCTTGTGCCCTAGCAAAGAATTGAGCTGCAGTGGAGGGGACGGCTATAACAGAGTTATACGGATATAGTATCCAAATGCTGGAACAGGAACTGCCAGGAGCTATAATGTGACATTAACATGTTTCCTTAATGGAAGAGGTAGTTTAGGGAACCTTCCTAGAGAGCCATTAGGCATTCCTGCAGTACAAAACTGCTTTTTATTCTAGGACAATAAGTGGCAGGATAGAAGTAGGTATGTATTGAAAAGACATATAAACATGCTGTAAAAAAAGCTGTAAACATGCATAACGAGTAAAAGATATTCAAAAGATATTTTTGCTGTTAAGGGCAGTTCTTCAAAATGTATAGCATGTTAGCAAACTGATGATAAATGGTAACGTATTTTGATCTAAAACCAAATACAGTGGGACAGCGCTAGACTATGTTCTGTTATGGTCTCACACTCATCTTATTGAAGGTTTTTTAATGCCCTCTTTACTATGTACTTATTTAAAATTTTCCCAAGATTTTAAGTATTAGCTATAGCATGCTTACCTCAGTTAAGTTGGAAATTTTAAGACTTCTATTAATTGTGTGCACTCTAGCCCGTGCTGTGACAAATCTAGAAATTTACCCCTATTTGCTTTTGTGTCCTGTAGTCCCAAGCATCCTCCTTGGAATCTGAGGATCAAAAAGGAGAACGGCAACACTTCATCCTCCCCACTTCCTTTCCCTATGCTTCCCAAGATATGCAGAAGTACTGTGGCGAAAGATCTTTGCACCCATACCTCAATGCAACATTCTGTGGGATTTCTGAGTTCAGAAATGGTTATCATAGTCCCTGACGTTGCTGTTTAAACTAACTGTAACTCTCATTTGGTAAACCTTACCCAAAGTTAGCAATTACATGTTTCTTTCAGCACACGTACACACCCACACGCTCTGAAATTAGTGGCTGTAGATGCTCACTGAGTTTATTGTTACAGTTAAAAAGTCCCCTATACTTACTTGAAAGAGAAAAAATATTTCATGCAGAATGTTATAAAATTAGGGTCATGGGTCTCTTAATATTGGTCATCTTCTGTTGTAGGCAATGATGCCACATCCCTCCACTAAGAAAATGAACAAGCTCCAGCTTAAAACAGGCAATGTTTTCTGTGCCTACTATTTGTAATAGGCTAGCACAGAAACTCAGGGCTCTCATAATTAGAAAGTCTCTAATTTTCAGCTTAAATCTACCCATGGCTAGTATATAACTGTTCATGCATCTGCTGATGTGGTCTTTCATGCAGTTTGATTCCTTTTGCAACAGCTTTGCTCCTGATTTACATATAGAAAGCAACAATATTCTGTTAACTTTCAGACTACAAGGTTGTGTCAAGCTTTCCCAGTCACCTCTCACAACTCAGGAGACCTATTCTTAATGTAGTAGTACTTCTTCAACACTGCATTTTGTACATTTAAAACCGATCCAGCACTTCTCAGGCAGTATTATTCTTTTTTTTTGAGCAGTGATTTTCAGCCTTCCTGTGTATTGACAGCTTTGAGTCCTCAAGTTCATTTCACTGCTGTTCTCCTGCTTTTTATGCTTGAGCTTCCAATGAAATTTTTACATTGAATTGGTTCACAAGACTGAGCCTTGAGAAACTCTGCTGTTAATCTCCTTCCTGCTCAATGCTTTGCCTTTCAATACAACCCACCATCATCTCTCTGTCTTGTGGAACCTTAACTGGTTAACAGTTCTTTCTCTTCTTCCATCTCTCTAATTAATCACCTCACATGTGTCCTATCACAAGATCTAGTGAATCACAGCTATACCCAATGCACTGCCATCATTCTTAAGCCTAACAAAGTTTCTGTTTAAGCATGGAATCTCTCAACAGAAAATCAGGACCAACCAGATAAATAGGTCTGCACTTACAGGATACGTATGAAGGTGACTTTAATAATTAGAGAGAAGAATCTGGTGGTCAGTTCTGGCTTTTCTGTGGTGGTATTTCTCCTCCCCCTACTATATTGAAACTATTTACTTTCACAGTAGAAGCACCTGGCTAGAAGCTTTGCTTTGCCCGCTACTTTAATGTAATGCACCTGGTTTTCCTGGGTGGGGCCTAAATTAGTAAGTACTCTGCCAGTTGGGATCTAGCTTCCTCACAAACACAGCTACCTCTTCAGAGAGCTATCATGTTCAGGTAAGTTTAAACAATGAAACACAAGGTGGTTGTGGAAGGGAAAAGGTGTGATAGTGCCAATGAATAACATACAGAGTGTGGGATTTTGTCTGCTTGGTGGTTTCTTTTTTCTTATTTGCTGCATGTGTGTAAATCTACTTTCAGAACAGTTAGCTTTTTAAAGACCCTGTAACTTCAGAGTGATTTGCATTTTTGCTGGAGTTTATATTCCTATTTTAAGTGCTATTCCATAACTTATGTTTGAAAGTAGCTGGTGGTGTAAAGAAACAACAAAACCCTCCTGATTTTTCTCAGTTATGGTTGGAATTTTGGTATCACTAACCTTAAGTGTTTGATTCTTCTTAAGGCAGCCTAATGACTTTCCTTTGAAGGCTTGTGATCCCTTATTTTAAAGGAACTAGATTTATATTTTATTACAGAACTTGGTTTGTTGGCAGATTTAGTCAAATGTTCTGAGCGTTCCTTTGATGGGTTGAACAGGATAAAAGAGTTTCATAGCTGTCTTTGTGGAGGATAAAGGGCAGGGGCTCAGCTTCATTTTTATTCATAAGGTTTCAGTGAAGAGAAATGAGGTTCTAATCCTGCAACTGGAGTGAGCAGAGGGAACCATTTTGCTTGTAGAGTTTCTAACTAAAATCTGTGACCAGCTCAGAGCAATGACAAAAAATGAGCTTACTCCCCCCCGGCTTCCCAAATTTCATTCTTTTGATGTTATAGGGAACACCCTAATGCTTCCCATAGTATAGTGGCTGCTGACTGTGAGGTACCAATGGAGCATTATTGAAATATAGAGTGAATATTTTTGAATAACAAAACCTAAAAAATCTGGAGAATGTACAGAGCTGTAAATGAAAGATTTGTCTGACTTAGGCCTGTACAGTTAGGATCCGTATCTTGAATTTTTTACCTAATGAAGGTTAAGGAATTGTGATTAATGTTCTACGTGGCTGAATTATCTCTGGAGTAAGAATTACTCTGTGCGTTAAGTCTGAAAAACAGCAACAAGTGGGAGAAACAGCTTTCACCTTGTATCCTCATATCTGGATTTCCCTCCAGAAATGGGGAAGTGTGATGATTCCCTGTGGGTTCCGTAGGCAGCCAGAGCCTGAATGTCGTGCATTGGTTCGGAGCTGAAGAAAAACCTCAGGTAGATTTTGTTGTTTAGGAACTAGTCACTGTGTTATTTTACACTCTGTGACCCAGGGTAAATATTCTCATAGCTGTTTAGTGTTTTCCAAAGCTGGAAAACAAAATCCAAGCCCTATGGATTTCCTTGTGCCCCATTTGCTAAACTTATGCTTGTCTGCACCATGTACATCAAATTTGTGGTTTGTTCCAGAAAAATTATGCTAAAAAGACAGTTTTAGTAATGAACCGGAATTGGGTTTACCTGACAGAGTTTGGTGGGGGGCGGCAGAGGGCCTGGAGGTTGGCGTTTGTGAGAGGAGGGGGCTGAACACAGCTGTCTCCAAGCAGCTCTAAAGTGGACCCACCTGAGGACACAGCTGAGGCCCTCAGTGAAGGTGATGGGCCCTCTGTGGAAACGCATTTAAGAAAGAGCAGAAAACAGCAGGCAGGGAGAAGAGGAGGAAAAAGTAAGGTTGGAGGTGGTGCCCCCACTTGGCCAGAGGGAGTGCAGGCTGGTATTTCCCCAAAAGAATGGCATTTGTGGATGTGCCCACACTGGAAGAGGTACACCTCTGGGTTGAAGCTGAGCCTGGGAAAGGGGGCGGAAAGGTATTTTTCTGAACAGTATAAATGTTTGCTTCTTTTTTAGTGTTGTTTACCACTACCCAAATCAGTAACTAAATATTTAGTGTAATTTGCAATAAATTAATTCCCCCAAGTTGGGTCTTTTTAGCCAGTGACAGTAATTGGCGAGTGATTTCCCTGTCTTTGACAACCCATGAGTTTTCTTGCTCCTGTTCTTCCTATTTTCTGCGCCTGTCCCACTGAAGAAAAAAAATGGAGTAACCAAATACAGCTTTGAGCTTTGGCCTAGTTGTGATTGAGGCCAGTTCAGTTCTAGGTCCTGCTGGGCAAAAGTGGAGGCATGCTTTTCATTATCCATCTCTGCCAGAGTAACAACTGAGCAGCAGTCTCTTAATAGTGCAGTATGCTTCCTCTAACTTAGTTTAGAACGATGTTTTCAGCTTCCCTGAAGTCACACAAAAAATATATCCTAGAAATGAGAAGCTATTTCCCATCAGTGAGAGAATCAATATACATAAGGGAAAACATCAAAAAGACTGTAAGTTTTCAGTAACTGAGAATAATAACTCACTTCATTATTTCAAAATGGAGCCACAAACCATGACTTCTGTGAAAACCAATGAATCTGCTGTTGTAAGTAGGTGACACACAACCTATATGATATTAAGGTCTAAATCAAAGTTTGCCTTTACAACAGAGATGACAGGTTTTGTAACACAGTTTTTTTTCTTTGACTCCTGATGTAGTCCCTCCATCAGCTGTTTTGTTGAACATCACTAAGGTGACTTTGTGGTCTGTGTTTTATTACCTTATAGAATATTAATTAGAAAAGGTTAATAAGCTGCAAGTGAACTCAGTAGTGGAGTGGCTTGAACACTTGTACTTGCTGGTGACTTCAGTATTGTTGAAGATATTAATGCAACCTTTATACAATGACTGTTTCTCCAAACTTGAATAAACTTTTATCAAAAGCAAACCTGAGCAAGAAATGTCAGTGCTCTGCTGTTAACTTGGGACAGGCTTAGTACGTTGCCCATCTTACGCAGTCGTGGAATATGAACGTAAATTAGAGAGGCGAGTCCCAGAATAGGAAGAAGCATGAGGCCTATGGAAACTTATGGTCAAAAATGTGCTATTTCTGTTGCACTTTTAAGAACTGGCAGTTGCTTAGATAGTGAATACTCATGGTTCCTTAGATGTAATTTTTTTTCTTTCTCTAATTTCTGTGATGATCAGAGAATTATATCTACCATCCAGAAATTCCAGGATGAGCTAAAGAAACTAGTTGCTTAGCAAATTCAACTGCTTTGTCAGTGTTAACTGTCTCTTTATGACAAGTTTTGTCATAAGATTCCAAATTCAGTCTGATCTGGAAATATATCCTTTTCTTCTCCCCGCCCTCCCCCAAAAGACAATTGGCTCAGTCTTGGTTTATCTGTTTCTATGCTCCTGTTTAATGCTTGGCATTTGTGAATATATTTATATGTTTAATTTTTGCAGAGTGCTGTATTCTATTTTCTGTTTTAATTTCAGAATTAGTTTCCTCTGCCTGAGTTAACTGAAAGCCATTAAGCGTATCAAGCACTCCAGAACCAGAAACTGTCCAAAATAAAGCTGCTGGCTGTATTCCCTCTTGCTGGTGACTTTTTTTTTTGCATGAAAAAAGAACCGAGAAAAGCCTGTTTTCCAAAGAGTTCATAATGATGGGTCTTTTAATATTGGAACATGTTTTCTACTTAAGGCTTTTTTGTTTACTATATTCATGACACCATATGCTGTTCAGAAAATCGCTCAGAGGCAAGTGCCTAATAGAGAATGTTTCATTCATTCATTGTCTGGTCTTGACAGATAAGTGTGGTGTTACCTGATCCCTTTGTGTAGATGACCTCTTCCAACCTGGTTTGGATTTTGTAGGGGCACTGTGCATACTTATTGCCTCTTTAGGGTAAAATACTTTAATGCTCAAAAGTGTAAGGACTCTTCTCCAATGGTGAACGCTTTTGCTGTTTGACTGAATTTCCTCAAAGTGGCTCTAACAGGATGGATAAGGTATTTTTCCAGACAGGGAAAGATTTAGATCTGACTTTCCTTAGCTTGAGGGGGAAATGGCCTGATAAATTAATTCAGTGTTTGGGGGACCCAAGTTCAAAGAGCCTACTTCTGTCTCCCTGTCTTAAGAAAATCTGAAGGACTGACTTAAGTGTTTTGTTTTGATTTTGAGTTGAAGAGAGGAAGTGAGTGGTGAGTGGCTGAGTACAAGTAAATTGGTTTCAGCACAGCATTGAAACAGCTTTCTTTTCTCTTCTGTGTGCCCCCTCCTCTCCACCTTCCCTATCCTTCCCCCCCCCTTCCCCTTTTATTTTAGTTGATGACATTCCCAAATTGACCATTTGCCTTTACGGGTTCTGTGGGACCAGTTGAAAGGATGACGTGCCTGTGGAAGAAATGTTTGTGGAATGGTAACACCAGTGGTACAAGATAGGAAAAAAAATAGGAATGTGACACTTGTGCCATAGAAAACTTAGGCATTTGATATGGGGTTGCTGAGTCTAAGAGTCAGGGATAGTAATGCATTTTCTGCTCCTTAAAGCTTAATGTTTTTACAGAAGTACTTAGGACAGGAACGAATTGGACTTCTCCTCATGGTGGTTAACCCCTTAGGATACTAGATTTGTTTGGTTATGTTTTGTGTTTGGTTGTTGGGGTGGTGGTGTTTGGTTTTGGTTTTATTTTTTTACCAACTGATCGTTTGTATTCAATTTCTTCTCATTCAAAAAGCTAAAATTTCACTTTTTTTTCCTGTAAGGCACTAAGTGCTGCTTGAAGAGTATGGTTACTGCTTCACACAGTAAAGGGTGATGACAGCATGATGATGTTATTAAACATTTATTTGGGCACATAGTTCTTAAGAATTTCACAGAAGAAGCTTAATGTGACTCTAAATGAATCCTGTAAATTGGGATTAGCATCTTGTAACTTCTTACTGCTATGGTCGTATGGCTGTTGCATCCGAACTGGGCAACCAAGGGAAAAAGTTTAGGCTTGTGATACCCAAGAGACCCTCAAATTGAGTCCACCTTTCTGAACATTTCTGAAACTCTTCTGAAGTATTGTTTCTGCAGGTGCAGAATACTGTCTGGAGTCTTCTGATGGATAAATAAGACTTCCCTAACCACAGAATGTAGTGTGGTGTTACTCTTTGGGCCAAAAGCAGAGGATTTCTCCAAAATGCTTGTTTAAAAAATAAAATGAAGTCAAATACTCTGTGTTGGAGAACAAAACAAAAAAAAATTGCCTATGCAAAATTACATTTGGGAACTTCTTAGTTCTTAAGAAGGATGTGCCAATTAATTGTCTTTTAAGAAGAAGAAACTTGCTTTTTCTTGGAATTAAGCAAATCCTTCCTGCAGCTTTTCTTCATCAACTAAAACCTCTCTGATTTGACCTCCTATCTCACCATAAATAACAGAGAAGAGGGTTCAGTGAGTCAGAGAATGACTTTATGAATGTGCATTTCTGTTTGATAGTCCTATTTTATCAGACTACCATTAAAAACAAAACAATAAAAAAGCCTGTCAGCCTGGCTGTCTCCACAGCTGACTATATGCCTTTCCCAGCAGTATTGGCTGTCAAGCTCATTATTCTTCCTCTGAGTTGGTTTGACCCATTCTCGTGCACTTTTGCTAGGCTGATGAAGTTTGTGGGATCTTGTCTCTTGGGAAATACGTTTAGAAGGATAAGTTAATTCTGCTTCTCTCCACTAAGCAGTTCTGCCTGACTTCTCCAGGGCCAGTATGTCTGGGTAGTCTAAATTGCTTGTCCTGTAAGGAATAAAGTTTGCAAGACCACAGCTGAAGCCCTCCCCTTTCCTTACTTATCGTATTTTGTACCACTGTGTTTTGTTGTGAGTGATAAGTGCTTAAGAGCCTAAGAACCGCAGAGAACAGCTAAATCAAGAAGAGAAGGTTAGGAGGCCTAGTATTGTCCTTGGTTAAAAATATGTATATATATTTATGTATACAGCTATTCATACAATATGTAGGTTTGAGGAAAGTGATTTACAGTCTCATCTTGCTAACAAAAGTCGGTGTGGAAGTGAGATTTTAATACGTATATAATTACAACATATGTCTATAGCAATTGGAGAAAGGTAGTGCTACCTCATATGCTGCCTGAGTAGAGATCAGTGCTAAACACCTGCAGTGAAGGAATGAAGGCCAGATCTTCGGGGCTGCTCACAGTTCAAAGCTGTTCATTGTGGCCAAACCTTAATTCACTGGGTTTGGGGTTTTATTTCTAACTTACTGGCTGAATTAAACTGAGAAAGGAAATTATTTCTTCTAGTCATAGAATCATAGAATGTGTTGGGTTGGAAGGGACCTTTAAAGGTCATCTAGTCCAACCCCCCTGCAGTAAGCAGGGGACATCTTTAACTAGATCAGATTGCTCAGAGCATCTTTAAGCCTGACCTTGAATGTCTTCAGTGATGGGGCCTCTGCCACCTCTCTGCCAACCTGTTCCACTGCCTCACAGTAAAGAACTTCTTCCTAATGTCTAATCTAAACCTACCCTGCTCTAGTTTAAAACCCTTGCCCCTCATTATATTGCTACATGCCCTTGCAAATAGTCCTTCCCTGTCTTTCCTGTAGATGCCCTTCAGGTACTGGCAGACCACTATAAGGTCTCCCTGAAGCCTTCTCTTCTCCGGGCTGAACAACCCCTGCTCTCTCAGCTTGTCTTTGTAGGAGAGATGCTCCATCCCTCTGACCATCCTTCTGCCCCTCCTCTGTCCCTGACAGAGGAATGCACTTGCAGAGCATGGGTTTCTGGGTGTGGAGAGAGTAAAGAGGGTTTGTACTTCTGTGCTTTTTAAGAAGAGGCATGGAATAAAGAATGACAAACTGGAAACTCTCTTCTGAAAGTATGTAACCAGGAAAAAGCTTGGGTTTTTTAACTGATTTAGGCTGCAAAGTACACTCCCTGCTCATTCATTCTGGATATTACTAGTAGAATACATGGTAACATGTATGCTTGTAAGGTAAAATAATTTGTAATATAGAACTTAAAAATACTCACCTTTGAGTGGAGGGAAGTCTTTACTCCTTAGCTATAAAGTTATTACAGATTAAAGGCAGATCTTTTTTTCCCTACAGTAGAGTATAAATTGTCCATTGACTTCAACTGTCCAATAAATTCTGATTCAGTAATAGCTATAGGTTCTGTTTTTTAGGTATTCCTAGGGGTTTATCACTGCACAGGGATATGGTTTAGCTGTTTGAGAGAATGTCTTTATTACAAAAACTGAATGTGTTGATTTGCGGTCTAGTCTTAAAATGTGTATAGTCTATGTTTGACTAGATAAGGGAAATCCTTGTCTGGAAAGAAGAATTGAAAACTAAATGGTATATCAGTAAATAGCTCTTACTAATTGCATATTTTTTAAAAAATTGCAATCATTCATTCCCCTAGATAAACAAAAATAAATGGCCAATTCATTGAACTTCAATATTTAATTAGTTTTTCCATAAACTTTTTAAAAAATCTCAGTAAAATAAATCTTAAAGATGTCCCTCTGGAAAAAAAATAAAAATGTTCTGTTTTCATGAGGAGTGACATGTTAATTGCCTGCAGACATCTTGTTGGACTAATGAGTAAAATAACCTAATAATTAATTGAAACTCCATTGAAATAAAGTCATTAGGAAAGTAGTATCATATCTAAGTAAATTAACTCCATTTTCTATCCTGAATTATCTAGCTGTTGTGCTTTGATCACAGCTGAATTGGATCCATAACTAATTAAAAGTGAAGACAAATAATAATTGCAAACTCTTGTATAAAGATACTTTTTTCCTCTTTCACAAGACATTTTGGTAAGAAGTCTTGGCTCCTTGAAAATTTTCTTTTGCAAATGTTTAAGAATATGGTCAGGAAGACCAAACTAGTTGGACTACAACTGTCGAGGGAATTGTCCAGCAAAACAAGATTTTTGTTGTGGAATGCCTTTTTTATTTCTTTTATTTCAAATGCCTTGCAAAACCATAACTCCTTTTTTTTTTTTTTTTTTTAAAAAAAAAAGGAAAATAAATCCTAGTGGCTTCCTAATCATCCTCCTGTTTGTTCCCCTGGGAAATCCAGGCTTTTAAAGCTTTAGGCAGTCTTTGCAGAAGGAGGTTGGGGTCTTTCAACTCTGGTGACTGAATTCATCTCTCTGGCTCGAGTTCTCTCCCATAGTAATGCCAGTGTGTTGAGACAAGAGCTGGGGCTCACTGAACCTCCTGGGTCCTTGTCACAGGACTGATGATCTTTGAGTCTAATAATGGGTCAGGTTTTCTAGCTATTCTGTAGGGATTTTGAAGTCTCTGTATTTCCAGATCCCCTGGTGGGGAACCCGGAGCTCTTATCTTGGAGATTTAATTTCTGCCTTTTAAGACTTAGGGACAGAGAAGGGCCCAAGGAACTACAAATCTTGTGAGGCAAAAAGAAGGGTTTATAGGTGATTGAGAGATGCTGTGAATTTCAGATCTATTATGCTGAAAATTGCTTCTCTCTGATTCTCCCCCTCCTCACAAATTTCATGTGAAAGGGGCACTATATTCTTTTGTCCCACAAGAGGAAGGGGGGGCATTAGAATAGACCTTTCTGCAGGAAAAATCCCTCTTGGTTTTCATGCATGTTACAGTCCTGTAGCTAGATCTTGTTCTGGTGGTGTGTGTGGTTGAAAGGCAAACAGAATGTTGTCTTGTCACGACCAGTTCCCTTTCTGAGCTTCTTTGGGAGAGATCTTTTGTTCTGTTTCTCATTCCTGTGCCCGGTACCTGAATTCCTGAGAATGGTATTGTATATGGTGGTAGATCTCTCTCCACGTTTAGTGATGGAGATTGGCCGGATTTGGAAGAAATGTGTTCTGTTTCTGCAGCATTAAAATAATGCCAAAATAGTGAACTGTGTGAAACAAGATATTATTAAGTGCATGCTGCTGAAGGATAAAATACATGAAAGCATCCCTTAAGGGTTAATTTGTGCAGTGCAAGACATACATACCACTTAGCTACCACCTAGTCTCAAAATGGGTCATAAATGGCATTTAAGTGGTACGCAGGGTTTGTACTGGGCCTCTGCTTGGAAGTAGATTTTCATTTAATTGTCAATGTTACTTAATTGAAGTCAAAAACATGGGTCATTATATTTGCTGTCAAAATGCCAGAAATAGATGAATTGACAATGAGGTATGGAGAAAATTACAGAAATCCCTCAAAAAAAATACTTGTCCTGTGAAATCCCTTCCTTGCAAAAATTTATCTCCACGTGTTTTTCCTCTACTTTTGATTTCCTTTGAACTGTTCCTTTAAAATAAAGAAATAAAAAAATCTGACATAATCACCTCTGTGAAAAATGCTGTTTTTAAATAGAGCTGTTATGAAGTAGGTAGGCAGTTAAGGATTTAACGTATGTGAGAAGTAATGCACATTTAGCAGAAAAAATATGTAATATAATGAGAAAACTCTTGTATGCCCAGGAAAAAAACCCACTTGTTTAGTATAGAATGCTTTACAAGAACAAACTAAAACTTAAGCTGGCACATATTTCTTCCATAACTCCAAAATAATTTCCCAAGGCAGCAATTTATGTTGCTTGCTTAAAATGCAGCATGAATGATTATGAGGTGACAAAGACTAACGAGACTTCATTGTTACTCAATTGGGACTTATAAGATTGTGCATTATGTGAAAGACTATTTAAAGGAAATACTATTCAAGAAAATTGGAAAAAAATCAACGCAGTAAAGCTCATTAATTTTAAGTCTGAATTAGCTATTAATTCACATGGTTCTGCTTTCAAAGTGGTAAGAACAAAATACTGTTATCTTGTTCATAAAACTGTTGGAATGATAAAATGTAAAGTTGAATTTATTTTGGCAAGAAATAATTATTTTTACTTCCATTTACTGCTGAGTAGCATTGTTTCCACAGCAGAGAAACTTATTACAATTGTATACACTTATTTTGTGCCTGTCATTTCTTTTTGAAAAATATTGCATGATTCTGAAAACCCAGTCCTATGCACAAATACTCTATAAGGTTATATTTCTGGGGTTTTTGTCTCAATTTATGAATTATAATTTTGCTAATGCTATGTAACACTCAAATTGTAACATTTAAAAATGCTTTTTTTTTGATATTTCCTATGGATTTATTTATTTATTTTAAAGCTTTATTCTTTCTAATAACTTTCTTGGCAATCTGACACTGCAACATTTTTTAGAAGTGGATTTGTTTACTCTTAACCATAACATTTTGATATATTAATGTTGGGCTGCTCTTAAGGATGTTGACACAAAAAAACTGAACTGAGTGTGTGTCCAGGTAATTGATGCCAATTTTTACTTTGTCTAAAGTTCTAAAGTGTAGATACTTTTCCTTTACTCTGTCATCTAGTCCTGTGAAATAATTTTAATTTACAGTTGGAGTCAGATCTAAGTTGAAATTCTGCTACGTGATATTTCATCAGAAAATCTCAATTTAAGTAGATTTTTTTTTTCTTTTAATAATGCTATTGGTGATTTTGGTACAACATGTTAATCCTGATCAAAACCAGAGGACACAAAAGAATATTATCCCTTAATAGCTAGTAACCTGATAGTTTGAAAGAGAAAGTATAATTAAACAGTGAAAATGGGGTGGAGGGGTGTGGGGGAAAGGAATTGTTACACTGAAAATACTACTGGCACCTCGTTTCTCTGGTGTCTTTCTGGCTCAGCCTTGTGATGCCTTCTAAGGGTGATGCTGCTCTTGAAAAGATTAGCAGTATCAGGATGGTGGGGTTGAGGGTGGTAGGAGATCCATTCCTCCTCAGTCTTGGTCTGCTTATGCTTATTGGGGTGTCCACCTCCCAGGGCACCCATGGGGGGCTGTTGGTGGTTCCTCAGGGATGGACTGGAGAGGATCAGGCCTTTTCCACCTCTTCCAGAGCCAGTGCCTACAGAGGCAGCAATGATCACTTGCTGGCTTAACAGCTATTATCATGGGTAAACCCAGCTGGGCCCATGGCAAGACCATCCCAGCCCTGAGATCTGGTACTAATGGTTCCGTACAATGTCTATGGTCTTTTCTAGCAATGCCAAAAACTTTATTTACTGGGCTACAGCCGATTATGAAGTCCAGCTTGGATGGTGGTTCCATGAGATGAGAGAGACCTTTGTTCAGACTCTAAACTTTGAATCTAAGTCTCCAAGCCAGAGCTGTTTTGCTTTCTGTTTTCTCTCTTTGTGTGTGCGCTGTTGGTTCACCATTGTGGGATGAGGGGTGGCTTTAGGTTTTTTGTTGTAAATATCAGTGGCATTTTAAGAATGGGAACGCTATGTCCTGGTCTTAGTGGCCTTTCACATGAATGTTCAGTAACAGGGTTGTGATTAAAACCTCATCAAAATCACAGCTCAAACAAAGTTTGTGTTGACTGTGTGACTACTGGGACTGGAAAAAAGTTACATTTAATGAAACATTTGTTCCAAATATAATTTTGAACAAAAACTCTAGAGAGGGGAGAGGACAAGACATTTGACTTTATTCTAGCTGCTGTCCATTTAAATGATTCATTTTCTGCTGTTTGTGTTATGAAATGACTACACTGAAATGTCTCAAATGAATTCATTTTAGAGGATATTTTGAATCATGAAAAGCTTTTTCAGTCTGGAATGGCCACTTTTCTGTATCCTAGTCCTTTGCAAAACAGTATTTGTTCTTATAGAGTGCTAATTATGTCTTTAACTAGAAAATATGTAGTGCAAATTTCTCAGAGAAGAAACAATCCTAGAATATAATTTGAAAAAAATTGTGTACAAGTACAGATCTAAGAAAAACAGTTTTCAAAGCTTTTGGTACGTCTGAACAGCTCTTGAAGTGTACTTGGAATCTTCTGGCAATTTGCAATCACTTTCAGTATACTACACTTGTCGCATAAGGCAATTTTAAACTTGAAGAGCACTGAACGAGGAAAAAATGTTACGTGTGTTCTGCATTTAGAAATAGCCTGTATTGGTCAGATCTGAATGTTGTCTGGAAATGGTATTATTTAGCTCCAACAGAGATTGGCATTGCTAATAGTCCTCAGGGGCACTGTGTTCTGGTTAGCTCAATTTTAAAAATCTTCTGTGTTTTGTCAGTACAAAAAGCACATAAAACCCAATGAAAGGACATGAAATCCAGAGCTGTAGACAAACACACTAGTAAACTATCTCCTACACTTTCCTAGTCATATTAGTTGGAGGATTTCTCACTGATTTCTGCAATTTAGCTGCCGTAGCCAATTAAACTCAACAATAATTTCTTATAAGAAGATAACTTCCACTCTACAGGAATCAACCTTTCTGAAGAACCTGCTATACTCTGTTAGGGATGCTTCTTTTTGTTGTTGTTGTTCTCAGAGTCCTTTAATAGAAAGAGTCTGTTTGAACTATCACTCCTAGAAGTTAGCTCATTGCCATTGGATGTCTGAACTCTTTTGTAAGTCAATAGTTCTCACAATTACCTTTTTGGTTATTCTTATGACCTGTCTCTGACATCCTGAATGAATTGTGACCAAAGGCAGGGAAACCTTCTCGTTTGACAGAGATGTTCTCTTAAGGTTCTGCCTCTGCAGGTAAGTTTGAAGTAGGGTAACCTAGATTTGAAGTAAGGTAACCCAGTACCTGGCCCCCTTTCCTGGGATAATAAAACTTGTTGAGGAAAAGCCCCAGTTTCTTGACACGACTTGGAGTTCCCAATCTATCAATTATTTTCGCCCTCCTTCTGTCTTGGGAGTTGAATCATAGCAGCTTTTCAAAGTGGAGGAGAAACAGGTGGTGAGGTTACTGAATTTTGTAGATGCTAAAGGAGGTAGAAAGTAGTGACTTCTCAGTCTGATGAAGCAGAGATTCATGTCTCTTGTTTTTCAGTAGAGTTTATTAGCTGGCAACTCTAGATGGGTTTCAGCAGGAGAAATATATCTTCTCTGGTCAATCTGGCCGTGTACAGCAGATCATTTATGACACAAAAAGGAGCAGATAAAATGGAATGACTTGCTAGACTAATAATTACCTGTGAGTAGGGAGTCCAGGAAGCTATTCAATAATTTTTTAATGTAGAATATGTGACTTGACTAAAAGCCTTTACAATTGCAAATCTTAATGACTTGTTTGGTTTCCCTCAAAAATGTTTGTTTTTAAACTGGGCTATAAACCTGTCAGTGAATGTGGCTTGGCTTTAAAAATAAATCAGGGCATGGGACTACATAGTGTTTCTCACTCACCTAGACAAACTATTTAATAATCTGCAGAGAAAGGAAAATCTACAAATGTGATTTATGCTGTACAAAATAGGTGAGATAAGTATGCAAGTGGGAGAAGGGAAAGTAATAGATATGAAATCCACCTTTCACAGCTGGTACCAATGCCAGCAGAAAGCAGGAGCACTGTTATTTCTGTTCCATCGACATGCTGGAGTAGTGGGAAGTCACCGAGTCGCTATTCTGTGTTGTGGATGACTGAGATCCCGGTTGTGTACCCAAAATAACTTCTCTTGTCTCATCCCTTAGCCATTTTCCTGGAGACGTTCAAGGGGAGGCTCGACGAGGCCCTGGGCAACCTGGTCTAGTTGGGCGTGTCCCTGCTGTCTGCGGGGGGGTCGGACTAGATGACTTTTGGAGGTCCCTTCCTGCCCAGATGATTCTATGATTCCATTCTCTTAAGTGACTTTCTGTGTTTGACTGTGGAATGAAATCAGACATGACTTTCCTGGCATTCAGGGATTGTGGGAACTTCCTGATCCATCTGCCATCCTCATCTAATTCTTATGTGGGATGCTCGTCATGTTTTAAGTGACCACTTGATCTCTTTATGGAGTGGGAAGTGAATTTTGCTGAAAGAGGAGTGTTTGTCCAATGTCACTTTTGCTATTATGACTTCAGCAGACTCATACAAGACACCTGTCCTTCCAGAGAACTTGTCTGAAAGTGATATGGTTTTGCTGTTAGTTACTTGTTCGTCTGAGTTTCAGAGACTTCAGAACTACCTTCCATTCAGCAAAGGGGAAGAGAGACCATGCTTGTTTACATGGTATTTTTTTAAAGGCTGCTTTAAAGAAACTATAGCAGAATAAAAAATTCTTTAGGTCAAGAAGAAAAAAAAAAGTCACAAGACTTGTTAAAGAAATTGTGGAATTAAAAGCTGCAAGAAAATAACCTTTTAAACAACAGTTCAAATATCAGAGCATAGAAAGAGGAAACTTCGTTCCACAAAAGATTGCCATAAAAAGTAATGCATTGTGTGGCTGGTGAAGGGTGGTGGTTTATATACTGCTTTGTTAGGGCTCTTGGCGTATTTATGCTCTGTAAAGCTGAAACCAAGAAACAAAAACACTAAGAAATAGTTATTAGTAGCCAGTTAGCTCTAGCATCACTGACTTTGGAAAAAAATATTCTTTCTCAAGATGTCCACATAGGTATTTAATTCTGTCTTGTCTACAGATATATACATATTTGTATATATAAAAATTTATGAAATGCCTGCAGTTAACTTTGCATTCTCACAGCAAGGATGGTATTTAAATTGACACAGTTCCAAATTAAATCAGAAACTGTTTAATGCTATCAGGTTTCTTGAGAAACATAAGTCTTAGAAAATACAATACGAGTTGAGCCCTCTTATGTGTAGATATCATCCTTCTGATTCAGCCTCAACTGTTAACTCCATAGACGCACTGTGTTTAAAATCTGTTGCTAAGTTTTGTGTTTCAAGTAAAACCTCTTTCATTAGGAAAATTGTAGCACTGTGACATCTGTACAATTGCTTCGTAAATATATTTGCTGGTAAAATTACCCATTATGCTCTAACCAAAATGTGTTATTCTCCATTGGAAAAGGCTCTTTGAAATATTCAGACTTAACAGATTCACGTAATTTCATGTCTTTTCCCCCTAAAATGAATTGTTATTTATTAATAGTGCATATTTGTGTAAGTACTTAATTTTTTCTTTAAGCTGTCATTTAGGGATCTGAAAATGGTGAGTGAATTCAATGCCTTGAGTACCATAATAGCCAAAAAATTTTGAAGTGAAAATATATTCATAAACACTTTGGATTTGGGGGAAGAATTAAAATTAAATTTCAAAATATTTTATGATGTATTGATTTTATTTTCCTGTTCTCTTGATATAAAATGGCTACTAAAAGTAGTTTCATGCTACTAAAGTAACCTTTAGGTATTCTATTATATTTTACACACTGCAGTATGTTAATTCCTTTTAAAAGGCTAACTAACATTACCATCAATGTCATAATTTCAAATGATTTAGACACATCATTATGTTGAGTTATTACAGAAAAAAAATCTTTTATCTGTGATGGATGTTAAGCACTAGTTTTATGAAACTGCAATCACAGTTGTTTGGTATATTAGTAACACTTTATTTTAATCATTTTAATAGCACTGATTGTAATAAACTCATTTGGGATTCATGTAGAACTAACATTTATTTCCATAAAGCATTTCACAGTAATTGAACATTAGTTCAGTTATGAATGCTGGATTGCTGCCAGACTATTTCTTTCTTTCTTTTTTCTTCTGTTTCCTCGCTGTTGATTTTGTAAACCCATCTTTCTGCTTCATTACCAATGAGATCATTAAATCTAAGGTCGTATTCTTAGCTAGCATAAATTGGGCTTCATTGGAACTATTCTGATTAACACTGATTAAAGATCTGGATGTTAGCTTTTGCTGTATTTTAGTAAATCATGGACTTTTTAATCCCAGAGTCTTTTGTGAATAAGTTCACTTTTTGGGTTTTTTCTTGTTTGTTTGTTTTTTAATTTTGTAGACATGTAAATGGAGTATCTTTCCACATATAAATCAGAAAAATAAAACGAAAATGTGTTTGTTACTCTCTAGAGGATCTTTCAGGATATATTAGATTTTACTTAATATATCCCAAGTAAGAGTATGTGAAGCAATTCATAAGACTGCTTTCACACTCAAACCACCTTTCATGATGTCAATAATAGCATTACTGTTCTACAGTAATATATTAAACAGTTGTTGAGACATCCTTTGTCCTTTTGCTTAAAAATGGGTTATTCACAAGGCAAGTATCAGTATGTTCTAACTTTGATTCAACAGTAATATGGAAATTTAAATAGTCACAAGTTTGAAGTGTAGAGAAGAAATGCTTATATATTGTCTGATAGAAAAATTATTCAAATTATGCACAAGATGTTTGACACTGGATAATAACTCTTGCAAATAGTTTTCGGGAGACCTCAAACATTTTCAAGAATGTCTTAGGCAATTGTGATATATGGAGACTTGCAAGAGCACACGGATTGAAGAATGGGTGACATTTCAACAAGACTTGTTATTTCACATGTAAATAATCCCCTGGCATCTATTATATACAGTGAGTGGATAGGTGATTGTTACATAGAGGCCATTAAAAAGGATGTTTTTGTTCTAGCAAAGCAGTGAATCACAGGTACGTTTGTAGGTTTTTATTGGTTGTTTTTTGGTTGGTTGTTTCCAGGTTTTTTTGGGGGTTTTGTTTTTTTTTTTTTTTCAAGAGACTCCTCTTATGCTTCAGGTAAAAAAAGAAATACAGCTCTTGTGAACAGATTTTACTATCAAAATTTCTGTAACAATAAAATTTCTATTCCACGTTTCTAAAAAAAAAAAAAAACGAAAAAAAGGGAAGGGGGAAATGAAGGCATTGTTTTTCTGCATGAACCATGTGATAAACAATGAAAATACCCCAGCAGTGTAATTAACAGACAGGTAAACAGTGCAACAGTCTCTGATGTGGGCAGAAATTTGGCATTTACTATGTGTTGTAGTAAATTCCAAACCTTTTCATCTTTTTCAGAGATGCATTAAGTCGCTAGAACTAACAAGACTTGTTGAAATGCAGATTCACACTAGCTGTCTGAATATAACCTACTGTCATGGTTCATTTGCCACTAAATAAAAAAAAATAAATTAGGCACTGTTTTAAATATTCTTTAAATTCATCTTGAATATGAACCAGGGGGAGCCCCCACCCCCCACTTCCACCTCCAAGAATAACCTTGTCAAATAAGAAATACAGTAATGGAAGTAAAAGTTTGGACGCATGTTCAAAATTCATGTAATATAGCCATTACTGAAAATGTAAAATGGCCAGCGAGAAAGTGCATTTACTAGTACTGAAAACATTTTTTGATTGACTGAGCCAAAAGAAAATCTTATATGGAAATCAGAAAATAAAGGTTCACTGCCTCGAGTTTAATTTCAAAAACAAACCCCCATATTGAAACCCAAATTTCTTACTAGTGGTGTATCTATTTTTGCTATGGCTGTGGTGTTTATAATTTCGGAGGTTTTTTCTTTTACTGATAATTATATCACATAATTATTCTTATTATGTGAATATTTGCCTGCACATTTGTTACTTCAGTTTGGAGGAACAGTGTGTTTTGAAGCCTTATCCCCTGGCAGGTTTTGACTTGTACAGCGCACGTGAATTAGATCTTTTTTGGATAGTTTCAGACTGGTAGCTCACCTCATGCTCTCTCTGACCCATAACAGAAATGTGAGGGACTAAATCCGTTGCTCTTTGAGAGCCTTGAACCAAGCGTGTGTTTGGGATGCTCAGTTCAGAAGATGTGCAATCTGAAGTGAAACTCTGAAACTTTTAAAGTGGAGATTGTGACAGTGTGCTCAGCAGCATCAGCTTTGATCTACTGATCTCTTGTTCTGCTGAATTGCTAATGTCTGCCCAGCCTTTGTTAATAAAAAGGTTGAAAGTAGAATGGTGAAAGTGATTAGTGCTGCTGGAGCAAAAGGCTTGTGGAGCCTTTTATTAAGGCTGACTGAAGTGACCCCACTGGGTATTAACGGAGGGGAGAGCTCACAAATAACTGGGGCAAATACTGCAAAGGGAAGAAAAAAAATCTTGTTAGGCATACGCACAGGCAACTCTTGAAAGAAAAGGCCATTTAATATGGATACAAAGAAGACAATCTGCTTGACAATGAATTTTGCTAGTATGTGTAATAAATTTCCTGGAGCAATCCCAGCTGATTATCGTTACAGCTAGTCTGGTCTAGATCGTAATAAATATGAAGCAAGTCTTTACTGTCAAAGGGCAGGATGTGGGTTGTCATATTTCTGAGTATTCTTGTCACAGAAAGGGTTAAAAATGTCTGACTGAATGAATTGATGCATTTGAAAGACCTCACGTGTCTTCAAATTAGTTTGACTTTTTTTAATCTGACCACAGTTGTTAGCCCTTTAATATCAAGTGCTGGAAAATTTTAAAATGTTTTAGAGGTTTAAGATCATAAAGCTCCTTTGCCATAAAGATGACAACATAAAAAGCAATTAGAAAACTGTCAAATGAATATGTGTCTTCTACAGCTTTGATGCACTTAAAAGAACTAATTACAAAGAAAACTCCAGTGCTGAATGTCCTGATTAGCAATATGCAAATCACAGATAAATCCAGTCAAAGGTCCACAGAGACCGGAAGTTTGCCAAATGACTTGTAAATGTAGACCTTGATGGTTTAATACAGTACGTGACCATGCTTTCCTGGAGGTAATCTTAGATAGTGGTCATTACGAAAAGGGCAATGGGAAACTTAATATTTACTGCATCACAATGTGGGCCACCCTCTTGCTGCAGCCACTCCATACTCCACAGTGTTTAAGAGCCTCTTCCTGGTAAGGTGCCATTTCTACCAACAGTTAAGTGACTGGGGTTTACAAATATATAAACTTTTTTTTTAACTTCTCATCTGCCTATGCCTTCAATAAATAAATAAATGAAAGTGGCAAATAAATTCTCAACATCAAAATATGTGGCAGAAGTTTTTAGTCTCTCTACTGCAACTGGGCTGTTAAATGTACCTTTGGACAGTGTTATACTATACTCGCCCATTTCAGAGCTGAGGTGGAACTCAAATTCTGTTCCATTTCTTTTGTTAACAGGTAAATGCAGAATAGGATGTATTTGGGGGACAAAGGTGGGTGGGAACTTACTTAAAATACTGAATTTCGATGTGAAGAGCTCTGCTGAGAAGTGCTAGCTTGAGGTATCTAGATAGAAGCCAGTGATGATTCTCAGTAAATCAGTCTACTATATAAACTTATATAGTTTATATAAGGAAACAAAAACATATTTTTGAGTCATTTTATGCTGGTCTGCTCCCAAAATTGCCTCACTGCTTTCCTTCAAGCTCAGCAAGCTCTATGACCATGGAGCCATATTAAATTCAGGAAACTTCAGTATTCAGAAACACAGCTGAGACCACAATACAAACAGTTGAAAAATACTTGGTATTTTCCTTCGATGAGTAAAGCATATCTGATATGTTGTCGTCAACTAGACAAATTGTAAAAATAAGATACTTGTTATCAATGTAAGTCTTGATTCTTTAAGGGAAGTGCAAAGCGAAATTGCTATGATCACAAAAGGGGTAATTTATTCCCCCTTCTTGTTCCTTGAGATAAATAAGCTCATGTCGATGGCAAGGGAATGAAGTCCATGTGCAGAAGTGGCTGACAGGTCTTTTTTTTATGCAATAAGACAGTGTTCATTTTTCTGTTTTTAATATTCAGATTAGAAGAGAGGTAAGACACTGCTTTCTAATGGAAATTTTAACTGGATAAACGTAGACCCTCCATTTTAGTATGGATGTTCTTAGGTGTACTAATTCCTACACGCAGTGCAGAGTATTCCTGCCTTTGGTAAGAACAGTCTTTCCAACAACCTATAATCAGCAGACTTCTGTAAAATTGGTATATTGTCATCTGCATCCCAGGATGTAGAAGTAGACTTGATTTTTGCCTATGTTGTTGAGGCATTTGTTGAAATCAGAAGTGAGACTTAATTTTTTAGTATTTAAATTAGATGTAGGTTAGTCTTTTCCTGTATGTTTAAGTCTGCATCAGTGAAGAAGCGTTATTAAAGTTCATAAATTCTCATCAGTCATTAAAGCTAAAGATGAAAAGTATGGGTCACTTGTTATCTTAATTAACACCTACCTGGTGTTTTCCAAATGAAGTGTCAAGAAGTAAAGGGCAAATTTGTGTTCAATTAATGCATTCACAATATTTCTCCCATAACGCTTCCTAATCCCCTTTAGAAATTCTGTGTTCGTCTGGGGAAGAAATAATTTTTGCTGATAAATATGCGATGTGATTTTTTTGCATATTGCACTGATTTAAGAGTCTATCCTGTATCCCTTGCGAAGTCTAAACATTCAATTTAATATAAAATAGGTCATGCTACATATAAGAAAGGGAAGCACGTTTTACTTTCTGAATAATATTTAACCTGATCAAATACACTAAGATGAATTGTATTATTTTCCAAATAAAAATCATCACTGTTAACCAACTGTATAACATATCTTTCTAGAGAATATTTTATGTAATTAATAGAACAAGATCTATAATTTAATGAACAAACCATAGTTCAGCATAACTACTGCACAATACTATTCTTTACAAAATAAAAAATATTATTGACATGATTATTTTTTAATATGCTTTAGTGATTAAATGGCATTAGCCGTTGGGTTGCTTTTCTTTGTAATAAGGGTAAAAATTACATGCTTTGCTAGCTGTATACTTATAATACAAATCTAGTATATTCAGCTTTTTTGCATAGATTCTTTGGCAGATTACAATCAGCAACATTAATGGTTTCTGATTAAGCAGAAACACTTTTGAGTGGTAATCTGAAGGATTACATGTTGGACATAAACAAAAAATTGGCAGATGGCCTCTGCTTTTGCATCTCTTGTGGGATCTGTAGCTGCCTGTAACTGGCTGCTTGCACAGCAAATCATTATGGGTAAATCTTCACTGAAAATAGTGGTCTTACCTATGAGTACATGAGATGCCTGCATGGAAATCATGATGTCTTTCATCCCTTTTGCCTTCATTAGATCAAGAATTTCTGTTCTTGTACTTGCATCTCTTTCTTCCTCCTGGTCACTACCCTGACTAATGTTCCTAATCCTGTTCTTGATATCAGCTGTAAACACTTGGACTTTAGATCTTTAAGTATACAAGTATACCTTATTTTAAAGTCTGCTATGCCATTCTTCCCCCTGTCATGTCTGTGTTATTCATCCCCCCCTCCCTGTCTCCCCCTCCCCGCTGCCTTGTTGGATTCACTAATTAGTTGAATAATTGCACTGAAGTCAAACTGATCAATTTGTGTTTGACATCAGTGGAAAGGTAGGCAATCGTATTTCCAAAGAGTGTCCCTATACTTAGTTAAAGATACTTCACCCTCAGAAAGGTACAAAGACTTCTTGCCTTCACAAAAAAGGGTTAGCAGTAGAAAGCTGGAAGTAGATGGGGATACAGAGTAGTCTAATGATACAGCTATGCAGCTTACCAACTCCGATGCAATTGAAGCAGAGCCTCTTAAAAGAGTTATCTCTACAAAATTCTTCAAGAATACTTTCAAATGTCCTATGAAATCAACAGAGAGGGTTAGGGACACAGGTAATATGTATAGACTTTCCTCCTTTTTTCAGTAGTAAAATTCTTTGCGCTTGTTCCATTCTGTATTTAAAATTATAAAAATAAGACTTCTATTTAAAAATGTGGTGCTAGGACCAGGAATGTTTGTGTATTGTTCTGGGTGTATTCTTACAGACACCAGCAGTGTAAGGTGTACAAAGAAGGGAGATCTCTCTCAGTGGCTGTGCAGAGATCGGATCTCCTGCTGAGACTACATGATATGCTTCAGGAGAAGAGACAGGTTGAGTTGAGCAAAATCTTATTTGTACTTGAAGGAAAGTAGAGGGTTGTTCTGGGAGACAAACAGTATCATAGTGTGGAGGTAATGACTAACTACACTGGCTAGTGCTATTTTGTGAATAGTTTAATCAATGACACAGTAAAATTCTAATTGTTAAACTAGCTAAACCATGATGTGAAAGGACTTCATAAAATCAAGCTATTTTAACAGCAAGTGCTTTGTTGGACTCCTGGGCTTTGTGTTGTTTGTTTAATCATCAGCAGGTAAGAATATAGGAGGAACTGAAGTCTGGGTTACAGTTAGCTGTATATACAGAACGGGTTGGAAGGAGTGTCTCAATTCTCAGGGAGAATGAGAGGGCACCTGGAGCAAGCACTGGGCGAAACATGGTAATTAAACTGTCACAGGAGGTATCACCCCAAATTACTTCTAAAATGCCTATACTTCTAAACACTCACATAAGTGACTGTAACTTGATACAGGAAATACTAGATAGTTTCACAGTGGATTAAGAAAGATGCAAATGGTATGTTTAGTAATGCAAGATTATTGTTCTAACTAAATAAAACAGTTCTATTCACAACCTTGCTGGCTTGGCAAGATTATGACAAATAATTGTAAAAGTCCTATTTTGTGAAAAGAGATTCTCAGTTTTGGGATAAAACCAGCAGATACCTGGTTTATGTATGGATTTGTAAACTATGCTCACTGGTTACTAGCTGTAGCATGGAATGAGATATTGAAGTGCACTATTCATTAATGGGGCACTTGCAGTTTTTCTACTATCATGTCAACCAGGGTTGTAGCATTGTCAGACACTAATTTTCCAAGTATCTTAAAATTGCCTGATATCAATACAGGCCTGAGTTCTCTTACGTCTTAGTTCACGCTAGAACAACATTTCAAACTTAAAAAACTAATTTACTACAAATTCGATTGCTTTTTCAGCTAGCAAAGACTATGTGTTACCTCGTAGATGAAAGACAGACCATTATGATTATCTGCCTAAAGTTCAGCAGCTATTTGTATTGCAACAAGTGCTACTACAAACTGATGTAGCTTTCAGCTAGGTTAACAAGCCTGTATTAGCGTGTATAAATAATCACTGTTAAAAGGTGTAAGCACAATGCTTGAATAGAGAGAGAGGGGAAACAAAAGGTTATATATGTTTTTTTCTACAGCCTAGAAGCAGCCTATAATTTCCCAGAAGGAAATATACCTCAGAAGTTTGCTTGAGATATGACTGCTCCTTTGTTTAATGGACAACATATTGCAGGCACGACTGTTTGGTTTGCACTTAAATCATGAAAAAGTGTTTAGAAATACAGTGCTGTGAGGACTTAAAGGGGAGAAGGAAAGGGATTCATTGTTGGGGCTGATCCTCGGCTCTGGAATGCGGCCTGAAGAAGATGGTGTACAAAAGCTTTGACAGAGAGCTTGGGGGGGTGAAGGAAGTGTTTCTTAGGTGTGGAGGAGCTGGCACCAGGTGGCGGTGTCCCCTGTGGCAGCTGATGGGGAAAGGGTGGCTTGGTGACACACCGAGCTGGGGTGCACTGCAGGAGCATTGGCCTTCTGAATGCCAGAAGATGGATCTGAATCCAGTACCGACTAGAGGTGGCTGGCTCTGAAAGCAGAGAAACCCAGCAGGGTGGAAGAGCAGCAGCAGATCACGGCTGCAACAGCCACCCTGCCCTGCTTCCCCTGGCAGGGCTGCAGTGGAGGGGAGAGCAGGCTGCTCCCTCCTCTTCCTCCTGCTCTTGGACCTGCTCTTCCTCTTGGCACAGCCTCTCTTCCTCCCCAGTAACCACATTCTCCTCCCGGCTTTCCTGATCCAGCTCCTCCAGGCTGTGTGAACCCTGGGGCAGGGGGTGAAGCCACCCCTGGTCCTTTCCACGGGCATCATGTACCCTGTCAGGCTGAGGGGAGGTTAAAGGCAATAAGTAAACCTGGACAACTGAAAGTCATCAAAAGGCTGTCAAGTCGGAAAAATACAACAGTAGGTGGATTAGAATAAGTCACTGAAGGGAGAGGGAAAGGTGGTAGAGGTGACAGCTAGCAGGAGGGGTGTCACAGTGTTGTAGGGTGATGCTTTTACCTGAAGGAGTGTTAGCGCCCTGCAGCACTCGCGTCGCCTTCCTGACAGAAAAAGGGGGCTTGCGTGATTGCAAGCCCACACCTTCAGCTGTTTGGTGCCTTTTCCAAAGGACACCAGTGTTGTGGTGTGATGCCAAAGGGCGTGCTGGAATACTGGGCCTGAAGGGCCACAAAATGGTCTCTCAGAACAGGCTGCCGCAGAGTTGACAGAGGCAGGCCTTCAGAGGGGAAAAGGGTTGGACATTTGGAGTGAGTGAGATAAAATTCCCAGGGATTTATTACAAGCACTTTGCTACTGAGCTTCAAATCACGACCTGGAAATCAAGTGTTCAATGCTGACAGAGAATAAAATTCTATTATTAATAGAACAAACTTGTGCCTTCCACAAAGTGTTATAAGTTTTGGGGAAGCGGTGTTTTTGTTACTTGGAGGAATTGCTGTTTGGAAGAGGAGAGAAAAAAGGTTCTTTCTCACTTTATTTACACTGCAGTGAGAAGTTAATCACACCTAAGTGGAGAATGCATTTGTGTAGTATGAATTTTGAGTCCCTAATTAATGGTGTAAAAAGCATCCTTTTTGTAATGCATTTAAATATCATTAAATATATAAACAAATGAGGCTCAGAGGAGGTTCTGTTCATTTTCATTAGTTTACACATAGTGAAAATTACCATTTATACTACTTAGACAAAAATAAATCAGATTTTTAAAACTTAAATTTGCCTGGAATAAATGATTAAACAGGGATTTGAGCAGACTTGAAGCTTTTTAGGTATATAGTTTTTCTTGGAAGATGGTAGCAAAATCCAGCTGTTTTGTGAAGTTTCACCACAGACAAGCATTTCAAGGTGTTCGTAAATTACTGCCTATTAAAACTGACCGGAGTGTTAACTGTTTTACAGGAGGCTACTTTTGTAGAAGTACTGCACGTGGCCCTAGAATCTAAATGACTAGACTATGGCAGATTAAGGAAGTGATTGCTCTTGTTCTAAACTGTTTATTGGCCTGCCGAAATATCCACCACAGTGTTACAGCTGGAAAACTGCTGTGAGAAAATGAGTAACGCTTTTGCTTTTGATACACTTTTATTAAAGTAATATAGTTTCTGCTCTGTTTGAACAATGTGTGCTCAAACATTCGTTTTAAAGTACTTACTTACATAGGCTAATTGAGTGGCTTAGCCTTAGCTTTTCTTGTTTTCTTGGGATGTGTAAGAACCAGTTGCAGTCTTACTGTGCTCTCTCTTGGTAAATCTGAGCCACGCCTAGGTCAGAGGAAAAAGTTATAGAGAGGATAAATGTGGTTACACCTAGGTACATGCATTCATAAGTCACTTAAGAAAAGTGGTCCTCATCTCTTTTTTTTTTTTTTTTAGTTTCCAGTCTGTTCTTTAGATGTCAAAAGCCAATGGAACAATGGAAAATACTTTGTCAGGCTGTTTACATACCTGACTTCTGACTTGGAATCAGTAAAGTATTCCAAACATAGAGCAAAGTTTTGCTTCTGGTTCAAACTTATCTTTTCCTCTGTGCAATCTGAATGTGACACAAGCTAAATACTGAGTTTAGAGGTGTAGTCTACCCTTAAGTTACTTCTAATATCCATGTGTAGGGCTGCAGTGCTGTTGCTACAGAAATTAGGGTGTTGAAGACAGGAGGTATGAGGTTTGAATTTTGACCTGTGGTATGGCCAAAATAGCTAGTATGGTATGGATAGCAGGGGTTTCTATTTGACCAGGTTATGTTGTAGTGTTAGAAATTATTTTAGTAAATCTGGTTATTATTATCTGTCATGAAAGTTGATGTGAAAATTCAGAAGGGGAATCTTGTGCGATAGTCCTGACTTACTTCACATAGCTTGTCTAGTTGTTACATTTTTGTATTTCAGAATAATTGCTTTTGTTTTGAGAGAAGCCTTAAGGAAAGGTGTTCTCCTCCCACATCCCAATTTCTAGTTAGTTGTCCCAGACTATATGATCTATTAAGAGGCTTTTTAACCTAATAAGAGGCTTTCTTGCCTAGTGCAGGGGACTCCTTATCTGATCCTAGCAATACAATGGAGTTCAGCTTCAGCATCTCTCTTTCCTTAGGCTTGAATGTGAATGCATCTAAGTAATGCATAACCATCACTCCCTTGATTTGTTTTGACTTGCGTTTGATATATTTTGGAATATGTAGAAGGAGAATGAACTCTTCCATGGTGGTAACGTAGCGGTTAGGCACTAGTATTCAATCCCCTGTCTAATTAAACTTGCCATTTAATTGGAATTTAACTAATGTGTCTGCTCATAACAAGTTAGGAAATATATTTTCTTTTCCATTCATCCTTTGCCTGTAGAGCTATATATTGGAGTTTGTGACTAAAATTAAGCAAATTGTGTGTAAATCTGTATATAGGATATATTTTTCAATTATCACTTGTCTAAGTAGGGTTCTGTAAACCATAGAATAGCTTTGGGAGAAAAACGTTAAATGCAAAAGAAAGGGAAAGTGCCAAAATAAGCTTTTAAAGCTTTAAGTCAAAATAGGCAAATGATAATATGTATTGATTTGTAAAATTTGGAATAGACAGTAATGTTTGTAACTTGCAAGGTAGGTTTAAAGCATAAGGGCTTCAGGTCAGGAATTTCCTACACTGGATTGTATTTTTTCACATGGGACTTCTGCTTTATACAGTAAGCATCGCTGCAGTGCTGTGCTGGATGCATGCACAGCAGTTGTTGGCTTGGAAGATGCTAGTGTAGAACTACCTAGATTAACTTTGCAGTGACTTTGAAAATACATTAGAGGGAGTGGAAAATCTCATCTTAATGTTAGACTTAGACTGCTTGTTCGAACTGGCTGCTTACTTGAAATTTAGTTATGGTATATTGAAGACAGATGCTGAAGAAAGACTGAGTTGCAACTTTAAAGATTATATCTCTGAATCAAGTTGCTCATGAAAGATTAATGTATCAACAACTGCTTCTCAACACTACGTGAATAGGACCTACAATATTCATATTTTTTTTCCATTTATATTTCAAAATAGTATTGGTAAATGAAACTAAATAGTTAAAGGGGGATAAAGAAATGGAGAAGGTACTTCCAAACTATGTGGTGGCATCTCTATGTGTGGGAATTGTGAGAGTCCAGTATGAAAAGAATATGAAGATGATCAGGAAAGTGGCAAATAAAATCATGCCAGGTTAACTTGATTTTAAATAAAAAGTTTTTTAAAAGTTCTGTTGCTGTTCATTTCACCTTTTTCTTTCTTACCAAGGTATGTATCTTTTTAGGCCAAGTGTCAGTGGGGTTTCTTTAGTAATTGCTTCTTTTTTTCTTTTTGTCATTGAATAATAGCTTAATTACTGTAGTAAATCTCCATCCTAACTGCTCTGTAAACAAATTAGGCCTCTCCTTAGGCAGTCTTTCCTCTTCTAGTTTCATCCCTTTTGTCCAGGTTCCTTAATCTTTGAATAATATAATTTTCTGCTATGAACAGGTCAGTCCCTTTTTAATTTGACATTACCCCTTTGTGTTATGCCTCATTTCTCCAGTGCACAATGGAGTGTTTGTCGCTTCTGCACAGGGGAGAGGGCTTTAATGAATTGCACAGGGTGTGCTCTAATTGACAGTAATGCATTCTGTACATTTTTTAATTAAGTCTGTAGAACTCCCTCCTCTAAGGTGGATAATTGTTTCCTGAATTATACCCTTCTATTTTTATCAGTTTGCCTAATCTTAAAATTTAAAGTCATTGTCACTTGCGTGACGATGACTGTGTATTCTTTAATCAGCATATAATACTCAGTATCATCTACTAATTCAGAAATAACTGACCAATGTAAAAAAAAAAAGAAAATAAAAAAAATACATAGGGCATAGTATGACTCAGAAAAGATTTCAGAAAAATGCCCAAATGATTGATCAAAAGACAGATTTTTTTCATTGTATTTTCAACTTGAGAAAGCCATTCAAAATATATTCTTTGCCTATTTAATTTGTAATCTCAAGATAAGTTAAATTCATCAGTGTGCATAGGGTCAATAAAAGTACAGGAATAAATTAAATTAAATTTAAGCCCTTTGGGCCTGATTCAGAGCTCTTCGAAGTCACTGGGATGTTTTCCTTTGAGTTCAGCACAAATAATAGTAATTAATAATCTCACTCTAAGTAGTTTCTTAGTGAAGCAAATAATGATATATGATTTTAAAACTTGAGCTTGGCTTGAATGTTTGAATGATAGAACAGTACTGGCAAAAAGTGGAGGTATATATTCTGTTGTGAGGGAGACCAGACCAGGAGGTTTGGTACAGCAGGTTTGGGAAGAGTGCGGGTCTGTAGCACACACAGAAATGACATCAAAGGCTTGTTAGCATAGTTCTTGGTAGAAGGTCAACTGTCAGCTCTAATTTTGTCTCTTTGAAAGGCTTCTGTCACCTATAAAAACCCTTATGGGTATTGAAGGAGCAATCTTCTAAGAGCCTTTTTTTTTTTTTTTTTTAGTGTATGTTCCTAATTGTTGTAGTAATTAGTTGCTAGAGTAGAACTAGCTAAGATGCCACTGAGCACAATTCCTATTTGAACCAGCTATAGCATCTTATGGAAGCCAATTAATTGTCAATTTTTATAATTCTGAAAGACAAGGGATAATTATAAACAGATGAGGATTCTTTTGTGTGTGTGTGTACACTATATTTGCTTATATCAACACATCTGTAAAAAAAAAAAGCACATCTAATATATTAACTTGTGAAGGAATTAGTCAAAAATCAATTGTAAAATCTCAGCCTGGTCTTGGTTTAATTTATATAAAGGCACTGAAAGAAAATTTAGATGTCCTAATGTTGATAATTTAGACCAAATACATTTCATTTTATCAACACAAGACAATTTATTGTAGTAAATTGATCCAGTAGTTTTAAATTAATACAAATTACTGGAATGATGAATCACCCAGAGTTTTTGCATTGAAATGAATCTTTTCATTTAAATTTTCTCACTGGAAGAACAGTTCAATAAAATACACAATTCAGTGGTAATATTAGATGGGATTAAGGATGCTTGAAACATTGATTTTTTTTCTTTGTTATCTTTCTTTAACATTTCAGTGTTTTCACCTCATATTGATTGCATTCATATAGACAAGACATGAGTTTTAGCCAACGCGTGAATTCTTACATTTCACTATTCTGCCAATTACGTGTTTCAAGCTATTCAATCAAATCATAATTTTTTAGTCTATGCTAGTTGATTCAACTCAGGTTTGCATATGCAACTGTTTCTATAGTAACTAATGCACTTCAGAGGAGGAAATAGCAGTTTAAATAATAATTAAAAAAAAACAACAAAATAGGTGGCATAACAATATAGGGTGGTCTGAGAATGTTATAAAATCTTACTGACAGTAATTTCAGAATGCAGGGCACTTGTGGACAACATGCATGACTCCAGAAAATACTTGTATTATGTCGAACAGAGATCAGCTTAAAGGGAAAACAGACAAAATGAACCAAATGTAAATGTAGTAGTTAGACTAGAGCTTCTCATACTCTCCCTTTTTCCTTGATGAAGAATAACGATTCCATTGAAATACTATGTTTGATAGAAACTTACTAGTTTTGTTGATTTTCATGGGGAATATTTATCAGATGAGGGCTGAAGTTCTTGAGGAGAAAAAAGACAGTTATGTATTACCAGATTGCCTTGCCTAGAATACATGATGCCTGGAGGAAAATTACCAAGGAAACATAAGTCTAAAGGATTGAATTTTTTTTTTAAAGCATCCATTCTAATTTTCTATTCCCGCGTTCCAAGTATTGACTCATTGAATTTCTAGGGGTGGTCCTTGTACATTTTTTTAATGTAAGAATTTGAAGGCTGTAATTTTCAATCCAGTGTAGAACAAAAAATTGTATAAACCCAGGAAGATTTGGTGAAGATAGTTGTTTCCTGCTAGTGAGAAGACATGAAAAAAATAAATTGAATTTATGCTTATAAATGAAATTCCAAAGTAAACAACAAGTTTTATTTTGTGATCCTTTATTGAGACTATCACATTTTTTTTAGTCTAGGGTGTTCACATTCTTTTGCGTGGATGCTTCTAGTATGAGATAATGTTTTTGCAGACAGGTGGCATCTAGACTTTTCTCCCATTAAATTCTTGGGGAAAATTATCATTGAATTTATTTACAGGTTTTACAGACTCCTGTAGGGCAGCCTCTCCAGCATATCTGAGTGATAAGCACATTCTCTCTGAGGATTTTTCAAGAAATCATTTTCAGTGTCTTCATGCAGCTATCAGAGAGTACCTCTCTACATGCTATGTAAAGAGTATTGTCCACTAAGGGGTGGAAGTGTTGAAGACTGGCCTCTGTCAGCAAGGTTACTTTTTGTTACATCAGATAACAAAATATGCTCTAATAGGTTAAAAAATAATTAAGGTTTATACATTAAAGTTTGGTTTTGATAACATGCATTTTATATATGAATAATGCTATCAGTGCTGAAGAAATGCTATTTATGCTACACATTAATGGCATAACACCCTGCCCTCCACACAACTTTATAAAAAACATTCTTCTGATCTGAACAGAATGTAACGAATATAGCCTATTAGAAGCTGAAAGAAGGCTAGATAAAGAATATTATTGACTTAGATAATATTTACTACTACAAAACAGAAAGTTCTTCAAATGTGTTACAATTTGTATATCTCTAATTGTGTCAACTTGTTTGACATCGTCAATGTTTACAGTGTTAATTGATGTGTCCACATCCGGAAAAGACATTTTATTTACCTAACAGAACAGGTAGATGCTCCATTGGTGTATCTGTTAACAGTGCTGAAAACATACAGGATAAGACCTTGTAAAATAACTTTAGTTGTAAACACTAAAAAAAGCAAATGCATGAATGAGTGAGCCTTGTATAATGATTCAAGTATCTTTTTAGATTGAAACACTCATATAAGGTAGCAGTCTGGGTAGGTTTTTCTTGGTGGGTTTTGTTTTGTTCTTTTTTTTTGTTTGTTTGGTTGGTTGATTTTTTTCTATCAGAGTTTGCATCTCCAAAGCAGAAGAAAACCATGAAGCACATACTGATTTTTAAGACCATTGGGTTGTGAGTTGATTTGTTGTTGTTGGGTTTGTTTGGGTGTTTTTTTTAAAGTAAATCTGGTCATGTTTAAGAGTATATTTAAATTTTCTACTTGCCTTTAATGCTAACTTGATAGACTGTAACTTCCTCCATAAGGCCTCCAATTGCCTTAGTGTCTTTTAGGCCAGTCTGTTTGGCTCTTTCCTCCAAGGTGTAGCCCTTTCATAAAGCTCTTTCTCCCAGAAAAAGAAAATTTGGAATGCTACTTTCCCACAATAATTACGTATTTATTTTTCAAACAGTAACATATTTAGGGATTTTAAAATCATTTAATTTCTTCTGGAAACACTCATTTTTCCTGGCATTTGTTAAAAAATTGTATCAATGATTAGTTAGAACAGCTATTGAAATGTACAGTTTTCTAACTTACAGCTTAATTCAAAAGTTTGAATTTAATGTTCTTCCACTAGAAAATGGTTCTCTGTAAATTGGAATTTTCTTCACTAGCAGTTGCAAGACTCTTCAGTATTTACATAGCAACCTGATTGCCAGCCAGATTCATTGTACTGGAAGAGGTTCTGTCAATTTATACTAAATAGTTGAGTGAAAAGTTAATATTCAAGTAATACTTCTGTTTAGTTAGGAACATCTAATTGGTAAGCCAACTCTTTGATACTGTTAAATGGCTGAATGGAAAATAGGTGCAATTGCAGAGGAATCACTCATAATATCAACTGTATGTTTATGATCTGGTGCTGTTGGACAAGCAATTGAATTTTAGGAACTTCATGCTTTGACTTTATCCCAAGACCATTTGGCACTTAGGCAACTAAATGAGATTACAATAAACTTTGTAATTTATCCATTATACTTTACTATTCAGAAGGAATAGCATTGGCATGAAAGTCTCATGAAATTCTGTATTCTTCACAAGGACTTGTCCTTGCTGTGGCTTCCCATGTTGAAGCTGGCCGGTCCTTCAGTGGGCACATGGTTGAGAAAAGCAAGGTTCCTTCTTACTATTGGACAGCCTACCAAATTAACAGATTCATCTTCCCTATTGCAGTCCTCAGGAAAACCTTACAAAGAATTTTTGGACTACGGAATTATCAGAAACGACAAAAGTTGAAGTGGCCTGTGGGGAAGATTTGGCAAGTTCAGCTGTATCAACACACGTTGATATATTCAAGTCTATTTCTATGCAAAACCTGTTAAAATCCCAGTTGCTTTTCTAATGAAAGATACAATAAATAGAATAAAGAATAGTTCTACTTTGATGTATGTCAACATAAAAAAACCTTACATTGGATTTCTTTTCTGACCTTTTTCCAGGGATATGGTTGCATTCTTATACTTTGAAGTAACCGTGGCTATGATTGCTGAAGGGTGAGTTACACTTTAGTGGTGGTATTATTCTTTCTGCTCGTAATGTCTAGTTAAGATAATTTTGAAAAATTATGTTTAGCTTTTTTTTTTAGTTATAGTCTTTCTATTATGCTCTCTAAGTAGAACACTTAGGTGATACTCCATAAGACACTGATGCGCATTCACCAGGAAATAGAAAAGAATGGAAAAAGGGAATGAATACCATCTGTCAGGAATGTCACCAGTCGTGTTTATGAGATAAACACGTTGTCCAAAATCTATAAGATGTGACTTGCCTGTCTGTTATTAAACCTCAAGTATCCTTTTCTTCTTTGGATACTCTCTCAAAGACACTTTTGTATTCATGGGGTAACCTGCTCATATTGAACGTGTCCTATAGAGAAAAAGATTGCCAGTAACATGGACATTTATTTCTCACACTCGTCTTTGTAAGACATTGTTATTTTCTGAGGATGAGTAAATTTTATGTTGTGAAGCTGATGAAAGCTCAGTCTTTAAAATGCTTTGTCAAAATTACCTTTTCTTGATGGAGTTATTAGTAGCTCAGATAAATGAAAAACACTGGTGATAAAACTACAAAAGGTACAATTGAAGTATGCATGCGTACTTTTTAGAGTGTCCTTCTAAGAATCTCAAATTAAAATATACAACTCTCCATCAGTGTTCTTGTCAGGCCTCTTAATTGTAGTGATTATACAATTTTCTCAGTCATTTTTGACCCAAGTTTATCACAACAGTAATGTTACCTCAGTGTTTATTTTCTTGATTATTTTTTTATTTCGGCAAACTAGAAAAATAATTTATAATAAGTATCTTTCACTTTAAGCTATTTCAAACGTTAGCCAATCTGTTTCCATTTCTGTCTCATTAATTTTTGGCATATGTTTTAAAATCCATTGTCAAAAATATATTGAACCCTAGGGGGCTATTACCCTCTTTGTTCTATATTTCCCTAATGGTGGCGGGCTCTCATAAAAATTGCAGTATGTGTTTTGAATAGCTGAATGAACAATGATATTTAGAAGCAATAGATAAATAATAGACAGATTTTCCATTTAATAGCACACAACTTTGCTGCATTTTCTCGTGTTTGGTTTTTTTTTAATATTGAATGCAGAGCTTGTCATTTTAATTTAAATTTAGTATTCATAACTTCGTTCATTTGGGTGTCTTGGTTATTTCATAGTAAATGACTAAGTTTGTCTTTAGGGGAGACATGTTTATAAATATTATTAACTGTTGTATGCCTTCTACTCAGACCTCATTGGAATTATATAGGTTTTTTATTGGAATTAAGGAAAAAGTGTGTTGATAGATAATTCCGACTTAAACAGTGATGACTTCTGCATGCATATGTAGATTTTCTGCTTCTTTGTAATGCTGCTTTTGATTTTTCCACATTTGAAAAAATGCAACAATTTAAGTTTGTCATGCTTTAGAATGCTGGAAAATCATTTAACACTGGCCGAAGTATAGTTTAAAATTATCTTGAGAACAGCACTTCCTTTGTTCATACAAACTCTCGGTTAAGTTAGATCTTCCTATTCTGCTTTTAATAACAGAAGACAAATCATAGGCTGAATATCCTTGAATGCCAGATAAAGAGTGATTGTGTTCTGCTACTTAAGTATCTAGAACTGCAGGGAGGCAATTTGGGAGGCTTGTACAACCTAGACTAGCTTGCCTTAATGATGCAAAGGCGATCACAACACTGTTTGATTCCTGTTGGGTAGCGTGCCCCTGCCATTTCTGCTTCCTTTCCCACTGCACCCTACTTGCTTCTTCTATATCCAGCAAATTAAAGGTATTACAGAGCAGATTGACTGCAGCTGGCTATGATGTGCCACAGGAGGAATTCTAAGATGCTCATTCAAAACAGCTTTATGTTTTTATAATACCAAGCAGCCCATATTCAGGACGTATGGAGAATCTCTATTTACAGTATAGTCTTCTGAGGTTGGTTGTCTAGTAGCACTGAAGTTTGCATTGTGCTGAAATCCGGTGGGTTCTGGCCGATATACTGACGCTGGACTTCTGGTGGACTTTTTACTCATGGATTAAATGATTTTGCTGTTTAATTCACTTTGAACAAGCAATAGTTTAGCTATATACTTGCATGTTTGGTAACTCCCCTCCCTTTAGTTCTACAGCAACAGTCCCGTGTTCTGTGCTCAAAACAGTTCTGAAAGTCTCTGCCTAGTGTTTTTTGGAAAGAGAAGAATATAGACTAGATGAATTTGGAAAAATAAATTTGTTGAAAGGAGAGATGCTTTGCTCTGGGAGTAGCTGAGGAAGGGACCACTTAAAGGAATTGCTTCTGAGAAGTAGAAATTAGTGTAAGTGATTTTGGAGACGTTTAGGGAAGAAATTCTCTCAGAATGAACCATTATCTATGTATAGGTGTCTGCATGTGTACACATAGCTTTTATAATGAACTGAGAACTTCTTCCAGTGTGAAGGGCCTACTTTTGCCTCTTCCAGGCGGAAGGTGTGTACCTAGTTGTTTTAAAGCCCATATGGACTGCAGTGACCACCAGAGTTGGGAGGCCTCTTTCTTCATTTTTCTTGCTACAGAGATTGATCCCAAATAGGTTGCAGCCTTATAGCAAACCTCATGTCCCTCCTCAGATGCAACTGAGTTGATAAAGCAGGGGTTTCAGTGGTATGTGTAGTAACCTGGGACATAATGGGAGCTTGCTGTTGTTAGATTATATTCATTATCCCTTTTAGTCAGAAGTTTGGGAAAGCCTTCCATCAAGCTCACATTTTACAATCTTAGTGTTATTTCTTACCTATTATATAGCTCAAAATATAGTAATCTTTTCTTTAAGACAAATGCTACAGCAGTTCTTGTACATAAGGAAGACTAGATGCTACATTCTGTTTGCAGCTATTTCTGGGTTTAGTAGTGGTTTTGCTAGAGTTACAAGAACTTTTCCTAATGTGATATGAAACAAGGGCATTATGCCTGGTTTCTGCAGCATTAGAAGAGTGCTCTGATCTTCAGAAAGAAATGGATCGCTCTGGACCTCATCTTGCACTCATTGGAATAGTGCTTCTCCTATCTTTAAATGGGGTGACCCATGACTGTAGTTATAGAGTCTGTCTTTCTTTTAAGAACTTCTTTTTTTATTTCAGTCACTTTTGGCTCTTCATTTCTTGTATTTCAGTGGAGGGGCACAGATGATTGATTTGGTGTAATACACGACCTCCTGCCCTCTGAGAAGTCAGTGAATTCTTCGTTGTTGAAGCTTTTCTAAGAGATATTTCCAGGGCTCATTTTAAATCTAAATTTGATTCTGTTAGCAGTCATCTCTGTGTGACAGCTTCATTTACCTCACATGCTAATCTGTCAGAAAACATGGCACCTCTCGCTGCCCCCAAATTCACAGCATTCATTTATTAGCTTTACATTGCAACAAATGCAAAAATAGATTCACCTTCATGCTGAACCTTGCCATTACATTTCAGCCTCTGTACAGCTACTGATGGTTTGGGGTGATAATGCTCTTTTAAGAGGTCTGTAATCTCTGGAAGTAATTATCATTTAGTGGTTCAGGGACAATTTGGTTAAATGTTCTCAAACATTTAAAATTATCTTCTGGTTTTGTGCCATGCATAATGTCATTTGCATGAAAACAACACCTGCATATCTTTGTGAGCAGTTTTTCAGAGTTTACACATCATTCTTCTTATGCTGCATTGAAAACAACATTCAGTGATTTCCCAGCAGTCATGAGAACAGCAGATCTGATGTTTGCTAGTCTTCAAACACTTTATTAAAGCACTAATTATGATTCTTATTGATAGCTATGAAAGTATTTTATACAGGAATCAAATGCCAAAATTGATCAGACATTTCTTACTGACCTATTGCCCTATTTTCTATTGATGGGCAGGGAGTGATGATGTGTGGAGGTTTTCTTTTTTGTGAGAATGAAACAATACACTTGTTTCCTTCAGATTGATGTAACTTTTTTTCCTCTCAAACATTACAGAAAGGTACTGTTTCAATAATACAGAATTTCTTTATGTGAGCTGTGTGGCTTGTTTCCCTGGTTGTTGCCTATCACTGATGTTTTGCAAGTTGGAATGCATGGTATTTGGTGGAAGATGTGCTACATCTCAGGAGATCAGACCATCTATTAGGTTGGATGGGAATGTGAGGTGCTTCAAAGAACAGTTCAGTGGATCATGTAAATTGTCTTTGTTTTCAAAGACAGGAGACCAAATCACAGGAGAGGCAAATTTCCTGCTGTTATGTAGTAAAACATAGGTTGACCAAGGACAAAAGTAAAACCTCTTTAATACCGAGTGTCCCGCTGATGATTCCATTGTCTCATTTTGTAGCATCGGGAAGAAGAATCATAGTGCAAATTTCCATTTGCAACCCAAGTTGGCTAATAAGCAATTAAAAATTTTTAGCAAAACTTGTCCTTCATTGTCCTTCAACGTACAAGTCATCAGAAAACAGTGCTAGAGAAGTGATTAATATTGATAACTACTTGGCTGCTGATACCTGAGACATTCAGATGCCTCTTAGCAATAAAGATGCTGGAAAAGATTTTGAAATTAATATTGTTATAATTACTTTAAATTTATTTTTTATTCCATGCCAACATTGTGCATAGCTCCAAAGAAAACATAATTTAATAATGCATCTGTAGAATTTTTGCCTTTGCAAACCAGTAAAATAACATAGTTGCACACAGTGATGAAATGGAAGGGCTTCTGCCATTATTGCCAGACCTACTGAATATTTGACACTATTGTTCTTGCCTTGTAGCTGTTTGTTTAGCATTGGGAAGAGTTTTGGAATTACTCATGACATTTGAGAGGATGATAAAAGAGAAGGATGTTCACACTTGTGCCTTTTACCAGTGACACATCATCTGGTATCACTAAGATGTTAATGTTTTAGATTTTTGGTTTATTTTGTATGTATGTGTGTTTGCATGGCTTAATGCTGGTAGTTGGTAGAGAGGCTATTTCTCTGCAAAATTATACTATGCAAAAGCATTTCTGGTACCCGCTTTAGGCATCATGATGAACATGTTACGTGTAAAACAATAGAGAGTCAGACCCCTGTCATGATCTCCAATATCTCCATCTAATACTAATTCACAAGTTCTTAATTCACAAAGATAAAGAGCAGAAGTGTAAGGGAGAATGCAAACACCTAGCTAATATACCATATAGCTGACTGCCAATCTATACATCCTCCTTGTTACGTACTCTTTTCCTCACCTACTATGTTACCGCTGTATGAGGGGTAAAACATCAGCTAATGCTATAACTGTCCAGCTCTGCAGTAAGAGATACTTGCTGAATAATGTAATTTTGCATGGACTATGTTCCTCTTGAAACATATACGTTGTATGACAACAAAGGAAAGAACTAAAGGAGCGGGATATTAGTAATTGACATCAGTAGAGTGGAATCTGATAGCAAGAGACTTTATGAAAAATCAAGTCACATACTAGCTTTTAAAATGTGATAAAACACTATGACCTATGATACGACTAAATAGATAGCACAGACCTATAGCTTTTGTGTACTGGCAATCATCAGGATTTCTCTAATCAGAAATGAAAATTTCTTCCGATCTGGTAGCTACAAAGTAGTATATAATAATGATGTGCAAGACCTTGTGACCCAGTGAAAATTACGACCCTCTTCACAAAGAGTATTTCTCAGTGGTAGGTGGTCAAGGAGTATAAGTAGAATCTGTCCAAAAATATTCCTGAGAAGTAGCTTGCAGAATATGAAGGCAATGGGTTTTAAGATATTTTTTTCTCGGCAAATGTTTGGCTAGTCTCCATGAGAAGACTACAACTGAGGTGTGATCCATCATGTATATTGCATCTGTTTATCATGCAAACTAAAATTAGACCCCATTGGATAGTTTGAAACCTAACAAAACTAGTTTTAAGAACAGAATAATATTTCTCAAAATGTATAGTAGTATGCTAAATGTGTAGAAAGTTGAAATAATAAAACCTCTTTCATGTATGCTGTATTTTTACTCTCTTCTTTATATGCAGATGACTTTCTATGAGTTGCAATTAGGAATCTTGATTTAGAATTTAGACCTGCAGATGTGACCAACTCGATGCCATTTACATTTTTAATTTCAGAGTAAATATTTCTTCTGTATTATCAACAGCTATCTCCATTATATAAAAACAGTTTCAATAGCAGAGGCTCAAGTATTTGAGTTGTCTCCATGTGGGCAGATTTGGAGAGCTGATTTGCTTGAAAATTACTTGCTTTTTTTTTTTTTTTGACTGGTCTGCTTTCAGCTGGATCTCTCCCTCTATCAGTGGATACTTTAACTGGCATGATAAAAAAGCTTGTATGGATTATGAGAGGATAGGAAGACAAGAATTATGTTGCTTTGGCTGCAAGTGCCTAGCTGTGTTCATAGAGGAGACAATGTGAAATCAGTTGTCTGCAGCGCTTCTAAGACACAACTGAGTGCTGGTAGCTGTATTTTTTTCCTATAGTGACAAATTATTGAGACGTTTTTACTTTCCATGGAGCTTTGCTTCTCTGCCCCTTTTATTTTTACTAAATCGAAAGCTAAAAATTTAAATTCTGCTATTACTACCATGATTATTATGGCATTTAAGAGCTTAGAAATGTGCACGTTCCCCTTGTGCTTACAGCCGTTATTAGAAAATGGAAATGCTAAATGCTAATATAATCTGAAAATTTTGCTCTGTTGGCAAAAACTCTCATGCTCTACCATTTTCATACTTTATTCTTTTAAATGTACTTTATACATTTAATGTGATAAAAACCTAATTTAGTATCATAAACATGCTGTAATTTAAAGTTAATATTCTTGTGTCGCTTTAGGCTATTTGCATGAATATAGTGGTACAGGTGGAAAATATAGTATGATCTGTTGTGCTGTGTGTGAGGAAGGCATTAAAGCCATGGATAGGAAAACCACAATTCTAGTTTCCTGCTGCTTTTACGTTTGCGTGACTGAAATATAATTCCAGCCTACATCAGGGAGACTTGTGAATAAGGTGTAAATTAGGCCTGCTGCATATGTATGTTAGCTGAATCTGGAGTGTGTGTTGCATGTTAGTCGTGTTAGTTATGGTGTACAGCTATTAGCTGATCCTGATAACATGCCTGTAAGTGTTCTGTTAGGAAGTTTAGAGGATGTCCAAAGTTACTGAATGCCTCAGCTGCTGAAGTAGAAATACAGTTCATCTCGGCTGCTGTCTCCTCCAGACCATACCTCTAACACGAACAATTGGCTTGTATTCATTGTTGAACTTCAGTAGAATGAGGAAGTGATTAAAGAAATGAAACTTTGTACAGTGTCTCTCTTGCAACATACATTAAATATGAAATGGAAATATAAATGGAAATAAGATGGATTTGTACTCTTTACCTTAGAGAAAGTCGTGTCTCTGTGGAAGTAATTTGAATATTAAAAGCATACATAAACATTGAACTTGCTCTCAGCACCTAGTCCAAGCCCAGCTGCTCTGTCCCAGGCCTCCTAGCACTTTGGGGTACGTACGTTCTTCTGTTCATCCAGCTGAGTTTCTGTGAGTGTCTTTGAAGCCTCCAGCAGCAAATTCTATGGACGGTATCAGTGAATTTTTAGTATCTTTCCAAATGTCCACTAACCAGTGAACGATATTCTTGTCTAACAAAAACAAGGTTTACTTTCTTGCTATTCTGGTGTTGTTCATTGTGAGGACCATTATTTTGCTACCCACTTGTTTTACTTTTCTTTGTAATTCTACTGACCAACGAGGGAAACTGAAGAAAATACATTTTTCCCCTTTTAAATAAAAATGCTTGTATTCATTTACATGGATATATATTTACATATAGTATTATAGTATATATATATTTACATATATTATAGTAAGGAGGATTGGTAATGCTAGTGAAAACTGCTTAATTTTATAATTCACAGATCAAGTGATAGGAGGGTGGTGCTAATTGAATATAAAGATTACTGATGTATTCAAAGTCAAAACGGAATATGATATAAAGATTAGTATATGCCTATCTCTAGCAGTAAGATAGGCTTGTCTCTTTATTGTAAACAGCTCAGTGTTTAACAAAATTTTTTTAGAGTTTTGTAAGTGTCAGTTTTTTTCATCTGTCTCAGGGTGACATAAGTCTTGCTATGTAGGAAACACCTACTTTTTCAGCTTCAGTTTGTTTTTAGAGTTGTACGTTACTTTTACATCACAGTTCCCAGTGGCTTTGTTTATTATCATAATAACTTCTAAATTCAGGCTCGATGGTGTGAAAGCACACTCTGTTTAAAGGAACAAAGCAGTTTGCACAGGGCATTGATTCTCTGTAGATAGAAGAAAATGCTCTTAAACTGCACTGTCAGAACCTAATTTTTAAGGGTTTTTGTGTGAGTGTGTGTGTGTTTTGTGTTGTGGTGTTTTTTTTTCTCAATCAAGGAAGCAATAGGATAACTGTCCAGTTTTATGTAGCTTTTGGCATTAGTGCTAGATTGGTACCTGCTGCTGCCATGGAAGTACAAGGGCTCAAGGTAAGGGGAGCCACAGGGGTATCCTGAGGAAGCTTTAGAGCTTCTAACAAGCTTGGTCAGCTGCTCTTGACCCGAGTGCCCAGCAGCCTTTGTTGCAGCTGTCCCCTGATTATGGAGGGTCAAAAGCACCCTTTCAGCTAGTGCTAGGGAGAGAGCTGGGCCAAGAGCACAGCTCCCAGGGTGCAACCAACTGATGCAGCAGTTCATGCAGAAGGTTGCAGAGAAAGGACCCTCATCTGAGCTCAGACCAGCTTAAAGGTTCTCAGGTATGCTGGTGATGCACCCACAGGGCACATTGCCCCACAAGTGTTGGAGCAGCCATTGCTGTCAGGGCAGAGGCTGTGACTCAGACCCAGATGATCAATGCAGCCCCCATGTCCCAGGCTGCAGGGACCACCTGGGGCCTCTTCCTGAGTTCAGGAGAGATAGTGCTCTGTCCTGCAGGTGGTGTGCTGGTTTTGGAGAGCTGTATTGCCAGGTGGAGGAGTTAAAGGAGAAAGTCAGCAGGCTGTGAAGCATCACAGAGGATGAGTGAGACAGTATCTTCTCAGAGATGCAACAACTTCAAGAGCACCTCAGCCCAACTGCAGCAAAGTCTGCAGAGTCTGTCCTTAGAACAGTAAGAGCAAACTCCAGGAAACGTTAAGGGTGGAAGCTGGTGACTCCAGCTCCACGTGAAGGCTTATAACTATAGGACAGGCTTGCTGCCCTCAAAGCTGAGGAGGAGCTGGATATGCTTTTAAGCAAAGCATCTGGACCAACTGACCCTGTGCCAAGCAAGAACATCAAGAGGAGGCAGTAAGTGACAGTAATGGGTGACTGTTGTGGGGAACAGACACAGACATCTGTCTCTGTGACTGCAAATCTCCAGAGGAGGTCCTGGTGGACAGTAAACTGACCACGAGCCAGCAGCGTTCCCTTGCGGCAAAAGAGGCTGACAGGATCCCGGGCTGCCTCAGGAGAAATGTTTCAAGCAGGCTAAGGGAGGTGATCCTTCCCCTCTCTTCAGCATGGTGAGGCCGTTCCTGGAGTACTGTGCCTAGTTTTGGACTTCCCAGTATGAGAGAGATGGAGTTACTGGACAGAGAGTAGCAAAGGGCCACTGATGATTACGGGGCTGGAGCATCTCTCCTATGAAGAGAGACCGAGAGAGCTGGGATTCTTTAGCCTGGAGAAGAGAAGGCTCAGGGGAATCTCATCAGTGTGTGCAAGTATCTGAATGGGGTGTGTTTAAAAAAAAAAAAGTGTGAAGATGAATGAAGCATAATAACATTGGACAAACTGGTGTAAAGATACATAGACGTATGGAGCTTTAAATCTTAATTATAAGTTGTTATTTACTTGCCTCACCAGCAATAAGCAGGGAAGATAAAATGCCAGCTTTAGACCTCTTCTGTATTTCTTTATACCTGGTGATCCTGCACTGGTAGAATAAAATATTGTCCCTTGCAAGTCTTCCCTTACAACATATTTCTCACACACAAAACAGTGTTTTCCAGTTATGCAGTCTCCTGCCTCAAGCTATGCAGAATGTCAGTGAACGTTTTTAGCTGGGTGTCTGGTTCATATAATCTTTAGCAATCAAGATTTAAAGTATAGGAGAAAAACATACAAAATCATTTATAGGCAGATGTTGTAAAGTGTGTAAAGAAAAGAATTCATCAGAGTTTTGCAACCTGAAAATTAGTTCTCAGGACAAGTATAGATGGTGACTAACTTCTAGTTAATACACAGCTCTCTAGTAACAGTATTTTTTCCTCTCCCATTAATGTATTCTGGTAAAATAATAGAATCCCTCAGGCATGGTCTTGTCTAACTGCTTTATGCTGAATGTATGCAGGTATGTCTTACTCAGACACTGCTCCTGGAGGGATGTGTGTGGGGGGTGGGTTTTTTTGTTTGTGTTTTTGTTGTTGGGGCCTTGTAATTCAGTGATGATGATAGGATGAAAAATGTCAGTGACTACTGCTGACTGAATTAAGAGGAATATAGCATCAGAACAACGACTGGAGAAGTTGAGAAAAATAATTCATTGGTTGGTGCAACTTGGAACAGGGCACCTGTACAACCTGCAACTGCCCTGATCTGTGTTCTCTTTGAAAACCTCTAAATTCTTAAAAATTAATCAAACTGAATTAATGTTGCTAATAAAGACATTGTGTTTCAATGCTGTGAGTTCTCAATTGTGGATTCAAAATTCACCATGCTTTAACAAAATTATTATTATTTTTTTTTAACTCTGCACTTTAGAGCACCACTGTGGATCATAAAAGACAACTGATTTAGTGTATGGAGCATAGGGTTTTGAAAATATCAAAGGTGTGACAGAGCTGAAGCATTCTGAGTTCCAAAAATTCATCTTGGAATTTCTTCTTTGATATCAGAGTGAGAGAATGGCTCTAGTGAATGTCTGGGTCCCTTTATTTCTTCCATCTGTTACTAATAAAAGAAGACTTTCTTTGAAGTTTGGGTATATGATATTATTAGTAATTACATATTAGCTCATCTTAATATTATGAGGATGCCAAGCTCTCTTAAAACATTGCTTTGCCTGTTGTCATTCAGGCAGCAGAATTACTTGTTGATTATTCACAAGTATGAGGAAGAGTATTTAAAGGGAATTTTTAATGTTTTTCTGTTAAAAATTGAATCAAAGCTCTGATGCTCTGAATTGTAGGAAGGGCAAACAGCTTGAAGAATGAATGTCAGGCAGTTTGGCAAAGAAATACTTTATTTATCTATTTAATTTTCAGTTGCAAACTTTGCACATGGGAATTAGAGATGGATGAGTAACTGGGAGCAGATGTGTTGGGTAATGGCTGCCAGAGATTTTGGCAAACCTTTTTAAAATTTTTCTAACCTGTTCCATAGATACTATGAATGTTGGTAATAGGAACCAAGGTGAAAATCCTGTACAGCAATGTAAAGAGCAGTATATGAAAAGCATATTTCAGAATTTTACATCTCATTTAAAGTTATCAGTGAGTTTTACCTCCAAGGATTGAACAATTATTTTAGAAATGACTGTTAGACTGATAGCAAAAGAAGTTGATGCCCTCTTTGCTTAAGAGGGCATATAAATAGACTTCTAGTGTGTGGTTTTAGTCTCAGGGTTGTGTTCTACAACTACAGAAATGACTGCATATCCGGATGTTTGGCATGAGCTATTGAAAGCCATAGCGAATTAGTGGAAGTCTAATGAAATCTTCACAAATTCAACATTAGTATTTGTAATTTTTTTCCTCAGCAGACTGCAGAACAAGTTACCTGTTCATTACAGGAAGCATCTAGGAATATCTTCCAGTGCTTCCAAACATGTGATACTCAACCAGAAGTATCAGCATTGGAACTGCTGTCCTAAGTGAAAGCTCTGAGAGTGGAGATGAGGAAGGGGGGGAAGTGATGGTGGTGTATGTACATCCTATGTGGTACTGTCATAACTTTACTTTGCCCACAGTAAAAGAAGGCAGTGATGTTAGAGTTGATTTTTTGCCTCCTAAGGCACTCAAAATTGAACTCCCAGAGATTACCATAGGTTGCTGTATTCACTGACTTGATACCATATGATAGAGATTGTTGCCAGATTGTCAAGGAATGCTATGCCAAACGTTACCAAGCTCTTAAAATATGGCTCACCTGGTGTGTCTAAACTGGAATTTCTGAATTTTCTCTTTTTGGAAATTATTTTTTTAAAGACTTTATTTTGATTTATGTAAAAGCTTTTAGGGTTCTGGGTTTCTGAAGAACGGTGTATCTCCCATATTTGTGTGAGCAAAGGCTTTGAACTGGTGGTATATTCTATCATTGCATATATCAGTATCTTTTATATTTTTTCTGATTTTTTTTTTTTGAAAAAAGTGAACTGCAGCAACATCTTGTTTTTAATCTCAGCAGGTGTCACAGGTGTGGGATAACAATAGAAGTATTGCATCTTACATCACTGCACTTCTGCTAGGGCTCTACTGAGACTTAATCTACATGCAACATCTCTGCAGCATGTAAAGTCTTTAATAAGAGAAAGTCAATGAGCCTCATGTACCTTTTATAAAACATGACATAAGGCAATATAATTAAAACTAAACTTATTTCCTGTGGTGAAATTAACTTACAGAAATGAAGGTGTTTATTTATTAAATAGGATCTCTGGAGTTCTTGCATTATTTTTACCCCTCCTGGGAAGGTTTTGATTGTTTGCTTCCTTTCCCTTGCTTGCTTGCTGTGTAATTTAAAACTGATATCTTCCTTTGGGAAACAAAATTTGATCGGAGAACAGCCTGCATCACTAGCTAAACAAATTACCAATGTTTTACTCACTTTTCTTTCCCTCGTCTG
>JAOQGH010000032.1:9670309-9709342 GCA_025769975.1 Gallinago jamesoni
CCCGGCCCCCCCCCCCCCCCCAACTTCAAAGGGAAAGGGAAAAAAAAAAGTGAACACGTTTGCAGAAATTTTAGAAACATAGTAGGTAGAGCAAATGGTTTTTTAAGAAAAAAAGAGGACCTTTTCTTACAGAGTGGTCAACGCCTTTTTCTTTTTTTTCTTGGTTTTTTTTGGTAGCAAAAGAAGATAGCAGGTGGTTGCTCTTTTTATTTGTTTGTTTGAAGCGACCAAGGCTTTTGGTGTTCATTGTTGGTCTCGTGGCATGGCAACTGATGGGGTGCAGCTGCTTTGTTATATAGCATGTAATTTATGGTAGGATTAAAGAGATGTGAGATCAGTGGTGGTACCTACTTAGATTAAAATGACCAGCAGTGTCTTTACCATGATGTACCAAAATACAAGGCAATGCAGTAGAGTTTTGTTGCTTTAAGAAAAACAGCGAGTGGCAAAAAGAATTCTCGTGGCTAAAAATCAAGAAAAAGGACAGTTGTTTCTTTGTTTGCCGTGGTTTCTGCTAATAAGGCTATTGCAAATAGAAGTTTTCTTTTAATGTGAAAGTATGTTAAGATACGGGCAAAATCAAATCTTCATGCTCAAACTTCAGTTGAATGAGTTTGAACCTGGATCCTATATGGATCTGATCTGCATGGTTTGGATTTCTGCAGTAATATGGAGAGAAGCAATGTCATCAGATTTGATGTATCTGTATCAGTGATACCTGTTCAATTCTAGTGTTGTGTAAAACACTTGCTAGTATATGCCTTCTGATGAGAGATGAAAATCAAAAAAACAATCCAAGCTTTGATTATTTTTTTTTTTACACTTCTAGATTGCTAACTCTGATTTTTCAGGAAGAAAATTTAGGAGAAGAGTGGATTTTCACCTCGCAGAAATGGTAGGGCAACTTCCTGGTTGTCCAGCTTCTTGGTGTCCATTGCCCTGTGCACTCCTCATACATGAGGAGATAGACAATTCTCTTGGTGATTATAGTGAAGTGGAACTCTTTGACTTTTCTCTGTAATACAGTTGCCTAATGTCCCTAGTCATATTTTTCTGCCTCTTAACAAGTATAAATTGATGACTTCAAATTAATAGTAGGTGTTTGATTTCTTCAGATTATTAGTTTGAAACTTGTGTTTGAATTTATGGTGTTCTTATTCTCAAACTACACAGAACAGAAACAAAGAATACACGAGAATTCGGCTCTTACTTTTTGATCAACTAAGCTAAACCAATATATCACACTATCTGAAAAGTTTGGGTTTACTAACATAGAATTCCCTGAAATCAATCAGTGTGTGATTCTGAAATTCTAACATAAATACTTGTTTCCTTCCATCAGGAAACACATCAGATGAATCACTAAATGGCAGTCTATCTAACTGCTACCCAAAATAAATAGTTCTTTTATAAAAAGATGATCTGGTTTTGCCACAGTTGTGAGTAGATCAAGAAGCACTTTGACTTGACCTTTACAGGAACTATCAAGAGGAACCAAAGTGACACTAAAAGTTGTCCCAGTGGAAGTTAAAAAGCCTCCTTAACCTTTAAAAAGCATACAAAACACTCCACACTATTCCATGGCCCCTGAGTATTTTATTTTACTGCTTGGTAAGTTTTGTATTGGGTTTCTTTTTTCCCTAATTTTGCAGAGTGGCAAGGGAAATGAGCTTTAAAAGGATTTTTAAAGTACAAGAGTGCTGAAGAATAAACGTATCTTTTCATAAGAACTCTTTTTTTTTTTTTTTTTTTTTTATTTGAACTCTTTTTCATTCCAGTGTGCTTCTAAAGCTTCTCATGTTACAGTCTTTACCAATTTCTCCCTTACATTCTGGCATAATACAAGTTTTCCATGGGATTATAACTGCCTTACTGTGCACTTTTCAACTTTTGTGGATATTTAATTGCTAGAGAAGTTAATTTTTGTCCATATGGAATGTGCCATTGATGGTTTTATAACGTGTGTCCTCTCATTTTAAAACAATTAGTCCTAAGAATTGTAATTGAATGAAATTAAATTCATGAGGGAGGTGAACACCAGGGATGGAGAAAAGCTATTTAAACTAAAGGACAATATTGGCACAAGTAGCAATGGGTGTAAACTGGCTGTGAATAAATTCAAGCTGAGAATTAAAAGAAAGTTCCTAATTGTTAGAGCAGTGAGGTTCTGCAGTGGTTTTTCAATCAAAGCTATATCATAAGCACTCTTAGGAAGTAGTTTGACTGTCTTATGAAAACCATTAAATTATGCAGTACTTCTTGTAGCTGGGGACTGGACTGAAATTTGGTGGTCTTCTCCTATCCTGTAATCCTAAAAGGCGTATACTTTGAGAGATTTGTTTATGAGTCAGAAATTTATCTTCCTATGTCCTGATGGATGCATAAATTTCATTCCCGTTGATTTTAATCACAAGATCAGCCTTTGGCACGTTTAGTTTGATGCGTTAATTCTCAGGGATCAACCTAGAGTCTCAGTTCAAGCTGTGGAGCCTCTCAGTTACTTGTATGTGATAATGGGAAGATAGACATTGAGATAGAAGCTTGGAGGTTTCTTGTGATTCAGTTCTCCAAATTTACATGAACAAATTTTATAATCTTTTTACCTGACAGTGTCAGTGGAATCAAAAGAACTGCTTTTTTCTCATTACTCTCTCTTTACTCATTTTTGATAGAAACCAAACTAGCCCTCTAAACAGTGCACTAAAGCAGTCTGCTTGGGTAGCTTAAATGTTACTTACTATAGTATAAAGTAAAATAGAACGTGTTTTACTTCTTTATTTAACACCCTTCCCCTTCATATCTATCTGAACTGTTTAAATAAAGGGTGATAACACTAGCAAGGTAATGGAGAGTTTTTTCTCATTAAAAGCATGTGTAGGGTTACTTGTGCAGTTACCCATTCCAATGACCTGTACTGCCTCTAGTGCTGACTGTGGTAAACATGACTTACTAGTGATTCAGCTACATGTTGCTGAACTACTATGCACTAGAACTTAATTTCTGTTCCTGTTTTGGGGGTTTTTTTTGTTGTGGGTTGGTTGTTTTTGTTTTTGTTTTTTGATGCCAAAAACTAAGCAGCTCCTGAGTTGCTGTCAAGCAGTAGCCTTCAAGGAGACTAAGTTGACAGGCAGGTGCTTGAGAACTGACAGTCTCTTTATGGTCTCTTCTGCCTCCTTCTGCAATCCTAGCACCTTATTTCGTGTGTTGGGTTGTTTGTTTTGGTTTTTTTTCTGACCTTTCATGCTAGCACCAAAAAGCGAAGTTATTTCGTGAGTTAGCCAGAAAGACGCTACTAGCAGGTTTTTGTTAAGTTCTCATTCTTGTATTCTGTATTGTCCTTGTACTTGTTTATTTTGACACTTCACGCTTCACTGATTGATCCAATCCTTTCAGAAAGTCATGCTGTGGAAACCAGATTGGTATCTGTTTAAATAAAAAAAAATAATCTTGCCATCAATAACTTTAACAAATAATCCATCTGAACACTGAGAAGTGGACCTTGAAAGTTTAATTGTACATTTTCACAGTGAATATATTTATTAGCCTGTGTCAGCTGGGTATTTGATGCAATGACTTTAAGCAGGAGGGCTTTCTTGAGGCTTATCCATAATGTTGAGCAGCTGCTTGCATATACTGCTGTCAGGGAATGGCAGAAGGCCTGTTATTACTTTAACATGTTAAAAAGAGCACCTCCTTAATGAAAAAGTATTTTTATTTTGTTAGTGTATGTTAAGATGTGCCTGTGTATTATGGGTGCACTCCATTAACCTTTCACTCGCAGAGTTGGATTAGAATCTGGAATGGAGCATCAGAGGGCCTTTCAAGACAAAGTTGAAAGAATCCCTTGTGCAGTATATGAAAGGCTGGCCTTATGCCATCTGACAATTGCTTTGATCATATTTCTCTTCTGGGAAGGTGGTTTTTATAATACTAGGCTCTTACAGGTATTTTCAATAAGCTATTATGAGTGAAGCAGATAAGCACAGTAACAGTCTTTGAAGTCCATTTGATTTTTGTCTGTCAGTGGTTATTGTGGGGGTTTCATTCTCAAGTAACTTTGTTTACCAAAACCAGTGTCTGATTAAATCAACTAACTAAATAACATAGTCTAAAGAAAAAAAAGAAGGCTTCTTTTCTGGAAAAAATTGAGTTTAGAAATAGGTTCCATATTCATGTTTTATTTACAATTGTAAATGCACACTTTTCATCAATATTTTCTGACAGGTTTGTATTGGATTTAGGCCCAGAAGGTTTTCTGCAGATGCAAGGTTTCCAAAAGCTATTGTTCTAGTGATTTTTCACAGTGTATTATAAATGGTTTGTTTTCTTTACTGATTTCTCTTAATTTTATTCTATCTGAAGACACGCTCTGTGGATTAATATATTCCTACTGGGTCCAGCCCCAGTTAGTTTAGCCCTTTGTGAACTGTTCTTGTTTTTGATGTGGTTGGAGACTATGGTTTTGAGTACTTCATGTTTGGAACTAAAGATTTATAATCTGTGCAGCCATCATTTGCCAGTCTGGCATAAACACACAGCATGCTTTCTTCTTTCCTGGTGATAAATAACCTTTAGGATATAGCACTCACTTTCAAGCATGTCTTAGTAGTTTATAGTCTTTAATAGATACACTTGAAGATGGGATTTTGTAACTTTTGTGTGATATTTGATTTTATTTGTGAATTGAGTGATAATGGTTTAGATCATTACACAGTAAAAAGATGTTAAAAAAAATTTCTCTAGTAAAAAGAGGAATGGGGGAAACATTTGTTTCTGTGGTGCGACTTGTCAGTTTTTGCTGTGTGTGTTTCTTTTATTGGAGTGAAATTTATTAATACCACAGACATAACATAAATATATAAACCAAACTTGAAATTAAAGAGACAGAAAAATAGGACAAAAGGGTGGAAGGAAAAAAAAAGGGCTTTTGGAAATGTGCATGACCTAGCTTTGCTGCAGCTGATTAAATTCTTTATGGGAATAATAGTAGCATTACTGTGAGTGAAAGGGATGGTTAACTTAAAGTTTTAGCTCTGCCTAAATGCTTTCACAAGTTCCATCTTTTATGAATATCTGTTAAGTTTGGAGTCTCTTAACATTGGGATAGGTTCATTTCAGGAAGATAGAGCATTCAATCTTCATCAGCATTTGTGATACAGTAGTTAAGAGTTTCGCTATCTGTGCTGTGACGGATTGGGTTCTGTTTCATCAGAGATCCACAATATTTTAATATCCATCTTAAAATACATGTAATTTTCTATTCTACCATTTGTCTACACTGTAAGTTACATCTTCTAATGGGACTCATTTGAGAATTGTCAGGTAAATATGAGTTAGTTGGAAGTGACTTCAGAGATCCCTTGGTCGAGATGCCCTTGTGCTATAAATCCTGTGTGTAGTTTCTGTGCTGCTGTTTACTGGAGTGTGTTATTTCTCATGCAAATATATCTTCAAATATTAAATGGAGTGCCAAGAATCTTTAATGTAGAAGGTGTATGTCAGAATGCTTGTGAGGATGGTTTGCGCTGTCTTTTTTCTCCGCAGAGACTGTAAATTGACAGATAAGTGTTATAACCATTGTACGTACTGGAAAGGCTGAGGAGGGGAGGGAGGGGCAGGGAGGATGCAAGGGATGCTCTAATAGAGTAGTTCATCAGGTATTCAGAAAAAAAAAAAATAGGAGAATAAGTGCTAAGAACAGGAAGACAGTGGAGGAAACCATTTGTTCCTTAAGTGCAGTGTTGAGATTTTATTCATACCTGTTTTCTTCTGAAATGCTGTGGCAGTGGTAGCTTTGGTTACTGGTAATGTAACAGGCTGAGGCATATTAGGGCTGTCTGAGGTACTGGTTAGGATTTAAACTTTTGTATGAATCTTTTTTTTTCCCCACAAGAAAGAAATCCCAAGCCCCAAGGAGCCCTCTTGCTCCTCTTAATAGGTTGTAGTCAGACCTCTGTGTGTTGGCATGTTAACTTTGTCAGTAGTTAAGATTTTTGTTTTCTTACAGAAGTTATTTTGTGGCTAGGGTTTATTTGCTGCTGAACTGTTTTTCAATGACTCTAAAGATCATTTCATAAAGACATTAAAAACATTGACAGTAGAAAAGAAGGTATGGATAGTTAGAATAGATACTTGTGCATAATGTTTTAGTGTTTGAAATTCACCATTCACATTAATTTCTTATTTAAAAGTTTTGCTAGAAAAATGTTCAGACAGAATTATAATTTTAGTCTGAGTGGTTCTGGCCCTGTTTTTTAAAAATTGGGTATTTTAAATATGTATCTCTGGTAATACATTATTGTGGAATATGAGAGCAAATTGAATGTGGAAAGCTGGATACAGTGCTTTTAAGTGCTGCTTTTCTCTCTGGGAATAAAACCCTATGTTTAGTAGACTCAGTCTGAATAAAATGTAGAGTTGCATTTTTTGCTGAACAGGGAGAAATCAAATAATATTTAATTGACTATTTTATTTAAAAGAACCTGTTTTTGTTGTAACATAAACTGTCAAGGTGATCTGTTTAGACTTAATTCCTATTGTGAAGAATTTCAAGCTACTATAACACTTTGTCATTAACATTTCTCTTTTAACAAGGTAGAAGAGGTAGGGATGATAGTCAAAGTTTACTATTTTTACTGTAAGTAATATTTATTAATATTATTGATTTTAAACACATGGATTGAAGATACTTGCATATGTTTTACTCTGCAAATATCTGAATAGGTCAAATGCTAAGAACAAAATGCATCCATACAATAGCATGGACAATGCTCGTTCCAAGCACAAAGTGTTGGCATAAATCTTGTGGCTCACTGAATGCAGTCCTGTTCTACCTCAAGCAACAACATTTATTTAATGCTTTTGCACATTGATCAAGCTTCAGATTGTATTTTCACTTTTGTACATGGGTCTCGGAGCCTGTCGTTCTGAGAATCTGTACTGTATAGTCCAATCATATGTAATGTCATACGTGAATGCTCTGACAAGTGGAAAAAATGAGAAATGAGCATTGACGATATATTCCCAAAACAAGTGATCTCTTTTGCATTTTTTTTTCTTTTTGGCTGTATCCTTAATATTGTTCTTCTCACTAAGCAAAGCTCTTTCTGTCAAAATATGTCTTCTGAATAATAAAGATCCTATGTAAACTCAAGACGTTTTTTTTTTTTTTCCCCCAAGAACTCAGAGGTCAAAGGTCTCTCTCAAGAAGAAAACCTGTAGTTCATTTCAAAGTTATGCTGACATCTGCTGTGTTCCATTTTACTCAGGAATTCTTAGAAGCTTTGTCTGTGACAAATGTTTCCATTTATCTATTTTTGAGTGATAGGAAGGTTTTCTCTAGACAAGAGAAGTTCATGCAAATAAAATAAATTTTGATGTTGTAAAGAAAACAGTGTGTTAATACAAAATCACTTCTCTGATACCATTAAGAACAGCTGTGTTTTAACAACTAATAAGAAATGTAGCATTGAAATAAACTTTGACCATTTCACGAAACCCTTGAAGCGACTGCGTATGCCCTGATGGCAATGTGTCAGGACTTGTCAGGATGTGGTGGGTGGCTAGTTATTGTTAAAATTCAGTCTTCACAAATTAGTCCCCTGAACTTTTGCTACTAAGTAAGTGGAAATATATGGTTTTTTCAGTACCAAGCATTTTAACTGTTTTGGATGCATGAAACCACAACCAGCTTTGATGTGTCTCCTAGGTGCTAAAAGCCTTAGCTGTCCCAACTTCCAGCTTTGTTTTGACAACTTATGTAATGATGTCTCATATTCAACATCAAAAAGAAATAGGTCTGAAAACTGGTCGTCAGCATGGAATAAGTGCCATCAAGAGTACTGGATACAAGAAGAGGGATTTGGAGGGTGTTGGTGCTGCCTAGTTTTGTCTTGGCCAAAGGAGGATGAAGGTGCAGAACAGAATGTAGCATTTTTACCATGTCATAATTTATTTATTTCCATTTCGTTCTTGGCTGTTTAAGAAGACAGTAGAGTATTGCTTTGTGCAAAATGAAATTAGCAGTTCTGATAGGGGCTAGTTTCTGTGAAAATATCCTTGCTGGTTCTCCTGCAGAGCAGCTTCAGTAGCCTGCCTTCCTAACTGTTCTTAACAGCATGAAACCTGATTTTACCATGTGGAAGCAGACTTTGTCACAGCGGGGACGAGGCAATGTGTATGTGTAGCTGCAAAAAAGCTGAAGGAGTCCCAAATCACTGCAGTCTCTGCAGGGTCCACCTTTATGCTTCAGTAATTTTTCTATCAGTTAAGATAACTGCATTGACATAATGGAGTTCTTACATACTGATTTGGTAAGGGAAGTCTAAGATCAGGAGAGAAAAATGAACAGTGTGGTGAAGAAGAGGAAAGCAAGGAGAAATGCATAAAACTGAGATTTTCTCTATGCAAGCTGCATGAGGTATATGTTGTAATTACACACTGTTACACAAAATAAGATAGATCTAGATTGTGTTAGTACAGGGAACTGCAGAAAAGCAAGGCTCCACATATTTGCTCAATTGCTTTTTGGGTTTAGGTTAATTTAGGTCAATACCAGATAATCAAAAACTGTGGGTCAAGCTTCAGAATCTTGTGAGAAGGATATTATTCCCCTGTAGTTATAATTAGGATTTTTCTGAAAGCATTAGATGAGAGCAACATGATGCTATTTTGTTTAAATATGTGTAACCAGGTTTTATTAACAGCTCGTTCTTGCTGCCAGAGAGGCTATTAATACAGCTGCTCAATAGACAAATAGTTGCATTTCATTAAATACGAAACCAAAAAGGAAGCAGCACAAGCTACCATACTTTGTCATTACCATAAAAAAATATTTTATTGGAGGTAATAGGAGTCAATAGCAAGCGGGAGTGTGTTGTTTGTTTTTCTTCCTCTGTTTGCTACTTTATTTAATGGTGTCCATGAATAGAACAGGAGGTCTGGCAGAAGAAAGGGAGTTGGAGATGAATGTTTTGTATAGTAGTAGAGAAATCCGTATCTTGAAATAATGTAAAAATTTTATCTCCAAGAATGACTCTGAGCTCTATTTTTATGAGCTATTTTGATGCCCGAATGTGTGTTGTCTGTGTGCTGTCGTGTCATGTCAGTCAGCTTCCCCCTCCCCTCATTTAAATTTATTTGTTCCAAAGGCAAAAACTTTGATTAAATTTCCTGCCAAAAAACATGGGGTTCAACTGTGGTACATCTGTCAATGATATTTTTCAGGTTCAGATTAATATCCAAACATTTGGTGTTCATCTGTGGTGCAAAGGAAACTTTTTCAAGTAGATAAGTAAATTCAGTTTATCGATCTCCTTCTAAAATACTGGCGCAATGTTATACTTCTGAGTGCAATTCTCTTGAATACTTTAAGTTGAACAAAGCACCAGGCAATTGTTTCTGTGTTTTCAAAGTGTAATAACATCCAAAAATTGGTGATAGAAGGCTTTCTACTTGGTTTTGTGCTGAAAGGTGTAACGCAGTCAAACACTGGAAGTGTCACTATATATGTTACTCTACTGGCATCACAGCAAATTTAGTATCCTTACAGTTTACTTAAAAGAAATTCACGATGCAGCAAGCACAATGCAAGCAATAAAACATTGTATTTTCAAACAGAGTGTGTTTGAAAATACAGTATTGTGAATGGAAATAAAACAAATTGAAGTAAATGCTACTTAAGGATAGTAGTATGTGTTCATACAAACAAAGCTGCTGCTATAATGGGAGGAAAATGTTTTTCAAGACCAATATGTTTGTAAGCAGTGGGGGCAGGCTCATACATAAAGTAGGCAACCTTAGATGTAGGTATTTACTGTTGTTTGTTCTGAAACATTACAGTAGTTATTTATCCTGAAATGGAAATGAAGAGTTTCTTACCTACTACTGCGTGCCAGCTATGGATTTTTGAATGCTTGACTTAAGTTCTAGAGCTGTGCTTTGCAGTCAACTTGGTAGATGTTTTAATAGTATGCACTGTAGGAGTGATGAGCAGTAGATAATAAGACTAGGATTGGGTAGAGGACAGTAGGGAGAAGCTATGTTCTAAATGGTTGTATTATAATGTTTCAAGGATCTTACTAATTTTACACATTTTGTTTAAATATGTGAATTTATTATTCACATATTTATGTTAGTCTGGTTATAGCTATTAACCATTGCCCACTGTATGGAATTGATGTTTTTAGGGGTGTTCTGTGTTCTACTAGAACAGATCATGTTGGTTTTATTTCTTTATCATCTCTGTAGGGGATGTTCTCTGCTTGGAATTGGCATTGCTTTGTAGTTGCACATGCAAGGCTGGATCTTAGTATTCTGCTATCTCGTCTCTCTCTTTTCTTCCCTTTTTACCACAGGGGAATGAAGGATCTGCTTCCTTACTTCCCCATCATAACCAAAGGACAAGTAAATATTGCTAAGGAGGGGAAAACTAGTGGGTAAAGTTGTTGACCAAAACATCAAAACTCTTAACTTTAAAATTCCCAGAGCTCAGAGCAATGTGGGACTGTCTGTAGTCTTTATGTGCTGTCATGTTATCAGTATTAGAACATAGTGCTGTGATTAGAATACAGAACAGTGATTAGGTGGACATAGGAGAGAAACTACTAAATTGTAGTGAGTAACTAGTGAGTAGATGTAACTGAAGTAAAAGATGGGGATCAGATTTGGGTGGGTGTTTTATGTATTTAAAACTGGAGCCTCAAAATCAATGCTGAGCTGAAAAGAAGCATAGTATGTATGTCAATTAAACATAAATTTTAAAAGATAATGTACAGCTTAATATTTCACTGTAAATCTGGGTATTTTCTTACTGCGCATCTTGGTCATTCAAAGTTCCTTAGTGAAATATTGTCCTGAATAAGCTCTGCAGAGTGGTGCCTTCTTCTATATATGATAAAAATGTGAAGGAAGTTAGTCTGATTAATAAAAGGCTTAGTTTGTGCATGCATTCCTTGAGAAAAGAGTAAATTATTTAATTATTTCCTCAACATGGAAGACTGGAATGCATAGCTTGTATTTCTGTTAGTGGAGAAATACTTTTATCAGGAAGCTTCTTATTTCATCAGCTAGGCCTTTTATTGACCTCATTTACTTTTTCTAAAAAAAAAAAAAAAAACCACCACAAAACAAAAAACCCACAAAACATAAACAAAACCAACCAAACAAAAAACCCAAACCAAAACAAACCTCCAAAACTTTTCCTTATCACATGCCAGGGGATGTGAGGACAATAGCATAGAACACATAGGCGTTCTACCACTACACCAGTAAGCATTGCACAAAAGAGATAGTATCTCAGTGTTATTCATTTGCTTAATGAAGGCAATAGACACTAGGTAAAACAAAAAACACCATGGAGAAGGAAGCAGCATTTGTAATGAAGTATAAAGCACTTGTGAAAAGAATTGTAAATTGAATCTGAACATGTAACATCTCAAAGTTTTAAAAGAAGAAATATAGCCAGCTGTGATTCTTGCTAAAGCAAATGCTCTACTAAAGCGTCGATTACTTTAATTGGTCAGTTTGATTAATAATGTGTTACCGTAGAATTCTTACTAATTTTTCATAGATAGACAAGTAGTAATGATGAAGATGGCCTTAAGAGTGTTTTGCTTTTATAGGCAATGTAGAGGCCTGATCCTACACTCATTGCCCCTTTCAAACTCCTGTATAGTCTGCAATCACCCATGCTCTGTGGATTCACTTCAATAAGTTACTCTTTCTGGATTTAAAATATAAATACAGATGCTCTGTAAGGGTAACTGCAACACCACAATCCCTGGAATATTCTCACGGTTTGTGGGTGGTTTGTTTCTGAATATTATATGCATGTTCTACGTTTTTATGTATACTGAGCACACGCTATTTTAAAACACTGGTTTTGATGCCATCTATCTAGCTAAATATTATCATACTTTATAAAGGCCCTGAAAAAAATGTCTTATCTCTGTCCTCTCTCACATGCCCAGCTGAGAAACTTCTATCTGTTACCACAAGTAAAGTTGAAACCAGTATTTTATTCTGCCTTCTATTTCATTGTCTAATAACTCATGACTGTTGGTGCAGGGTATTTGACAAGATTAATGATACAATTAACCTCTTTGTGCTACTCTCATTACCAGTATTTATCTTAAAATCCACTTCCAAGAAGGTAGCATGGGCTCTTGAATATGAAAGCTACTGAATATCTTTTTACCCACTAAGCTGGAAGCTGAACTCAACTAAGGGAAGGACATGCCTTAGATACATAGCTCTGTCTAAATCTAGTAAATATTGCATATTGTGATATTCAGGAAGGCTGGAAAAAGCAATACATAATACAGTATATCTCTGTATACTTAAGCTAATAATTCATTGATTTACTGCTTTTTGTAAATGCTTCGTTCTCAGTAAGGAGAATGTTCTTCACTGAAAAACACTTTATGGTTATAGAAAATGTAGTCAACATAATTACTACTTATACTGTTGGTTATTTAATAGTTTGTGGTTTTACATTTGTTTTTTACTCTTTACTCCATTTTTCCTCAAAAATATAATGTTATAGTAAGTATGGATGAATGCAGATGGGAGAGAGCTTTTACTGTCAAAACTGAATTTTGATAGGTGACAAAGTAAATCTAATGCTGTCTAGGCTTATGGATCTCTCATGTAAACCTAAAACAGATGTGATTTTACTGTGTTTTGTGGTAGAGCCACACCTTCTGCATACTTGACCTGCCCTAGGAGTTGAAGTCAGTTAATCTCAAAGGGCTACAAATGCTCTCTGTAACTACTTATCCATAGAAATATGGAAAAAGTAGTGCAAGTCAGAAAAGAGCAGCAAGTGCTTTTGTTCAGCTTGTTCTTTTACAGGAGTATTATTCTCTACCAGTTTGCAATATGTGGTGATTGTTGGTTCCATATCAACAAATTGTTGCGTTTTTGTTAGGGCTTGTCAGGTTGTTTTGGGTGGGTTTTTTTCTTTCCTGGGGGTGGTGTTAGCTAAAGTTCTCTTATTTTGACTTGAGTGGAAAATGGTATCAAAGTTCTTGAAATTTCTGGTGCTGACCCTGATAGGAGAAGTTCTTTTTTATAGTTTATAGATTTTTGCTGTTTGATCTTTTGCAAGTCATGGCAATTGTGCAGTTTAGGGTAATTTCTGAATAATTATTTCCCTTGCTTACATGGAAACATCAGTTACACAGACTTAGGGAAATGAGGGAGACTGATTAATCCTTTTTCTTCAAGATACGTAATCCAACAGCATCCAAAAGTCTTTATTGAAGTTGACATACTCTATGCTGGGCAACATACGTAAACAGTGGATAGAATAGTTTGTCTTGGAAAGCCTGAAGTTTCAAGATTAACTCTGCCTGATGTGAGTTACAAGCAACCTTGGACGCTGCTGTGCTCAGGATTTAGCAGGAGTGGAGCATTGAAGGATCCTGCCTGCCCACTTCAGAGGCGGTGGCTTCCTTGCACAGACTCCTGCCAGGCTCTCTGAATGATACTATTTCTCACACACGTATGTGTACAAATACAAAGGTTTTGATATGTTCCTGAGTGAAGCTAAATTTCTCATATTTACGTACCTAATTTGAGTGCTGGATGCCTGACGGTGATAACCTGAGGTGAGGAAAATGTGTCTTTAGCCATGAATAAGTTATTCCACAGCAGAAACTAAGGAAGTTGGAGGCTCTTCTCCCGGTGCGCTGCTTTTATTGCAGGAGTTATCCAAGCAGAGCACCCAGAAATCATTATAGCAATACTCGATGTTGTGACTTTGTTTCCTACCCCTTTGCCCTTTAAACTCAGGGGTTAAGATGGCATCAGAATGCTGTAGGAGAGAATCAGCCCTTAGGAAATGTGAATGAGAGCAACTGTTCAAAAAGAAGCTACACTGTTTAGCAGTGAAGAACAATTAAATAAAACTATTGAAAGGTCTTTGAGTTGTTAGGTGGCTTCCAGCCTTCTTTTTAAGGTGGCTCCAAATTTCATGCTTTTTGAACTGATCTTACAGTTTGTGGGTTAACTATTATATGTATTAGGGGTTAGCTATTAGTTGTCTTTAATAAAAACATTTTCTCTCAGATCAGCAGAGGGTGAATATGGTATGATGCTTTTCTAAAAGATTTACCATATATGCATGATATAACTTGAAGATAGCATGTTGATCCAAGTCTTATGGCGCATACCGAAGTATTTAGGGTTTCAAATAATCCGGAAATAAAAGTACAAATCATGAAAAGTGGATGATGTTGTTTCCTGTTGAGGAATATCAGGCATGGGCATTGTCCCCTAGAATAAGGAAACTACTTCATATAAGAAATGCTATTGTGCAAATGTGAATAAAAATCAGTGAACAATCCACTGGTATCTTTTTTTTTTTTTTTCCAATAGAGACATGAAAGACTAGAAATTTACTAAAGTGTGACAATGAAGCATTTTGAGTTATAATAAATAAAATCCATTCATCTTGAAAATTTAATTTTTTTTAGAGCCAGTAGCCAAGGAGCAGCCTAATGTAATTACTTGGTGAAATGCTTTGTACGAAATGGATGTTTGGAATATTGAAATTGCAAAAAAAATGTAAAAATATGCTTTAGTAAAAAGTAGGGTATTAAAACAAAAGGGAAAGTGTATTGAGTGAAGAAAGGTACGTTTCTGTCGCTGTCAGTAAACACCATTAAAATTAAGCTGCAGGGAAAAGCAAATGGACTATTTTTATCTAATATGAAATTAAACAATTAATATATGTATTATACACAAATACAATAATGTTAAAAATAGGAAATGAAGCACAGTTAAATTACTACAAATATTTCTCTGTGCTCACCTATGTTTGTGCGTGTTTTTCATGTAGATGCTATTTAGTGACCAAGGAAAATGAAAGAGCTGTGATTTGGCAGGTATGAAAAGCTAAAATACAACTTCCAGCCCCAGTTCCAGTGGACTTGACACTGATCTCATTGTATCACCTCATTGTATCTAAACCATGTAAATTTGAGTCCTTGCATGAGTTAAACAGTGCCAGACTAAGGGAAATTATTTCAATTGTAAGCATTGAGACTGCAAGAAAATTTATTTCACCTGAATGTGATCCATTCATGGAACCACACCTAGAGGAAATGCAATAACTGACTGACTTTTGACTAACTTGAAAGTTAAAAATATTTTCCTTCAAAATTTTTCCTCACCAATATGACATAAGCAGGAGTTTTGCAATATTAATTTTTTTTTTTACAGTCTCTTTATTGTGACTGATGCTTGCTGGAAATGTCCAATATGGCTTGACGTTGGAGAGACTCTGTCCTTACTTGGGTTGAATGGGAATAATCAGATGTTGAAAGAAACAAGTGGATGATTAATGTACTTGGAACAAACCTAGTATAGAGTTTCTTATTCAAAGCTATGATTTGAAGTAGCTTTTGAAGCAAGAGCAAAGAACTTCATGTGCATGTCTCGCATTGGTGTACCTGAAAATGGGTGCTCTGCAGGGAAGTTAATATGCAGTCATTACTTCTCTGATAGATTAGGATGAATCCACATACCTATATATGCATATCTCAGCCAGAATCTCTTTCTTGGTGCCTTCCATTCCTTTTGAGTTCATTGTTTTTCCTAATAGTTCTGTATAGTTTGTCTGAACAATATTTGCTTACATTGAGGGCTGCTCCACTGAAATCAGTGGTACTGAGCATAACACATTGAAATACTGGTCTGTAATAGTTTGAGTGACTTGGTATGTTTTTATAATCTCTATTGTTTAAAAAAAAATTATTTACAGTTCCCCTCTAATATCCTGGAAAAAAACAGTCCAAAAAACCCCACAACCAATTATTTTATAATTGAAATAAAAACATGGATTTCTTTTGCTGATAGCACGTTGAATCTCTGAAATGCTAAACTGTGTTTGTAGCTTGTTGGCTGATGACATGGTGCAAAACAGTTTTATGCACAAGGCATAGCAGAATCCAGGGTATCACAACTGAACTTAAGTGTCCCCATAGATACCTGTTTATAATGCTGCATTATTCAGTTGAAACAAAAGGTGCAAAGGAAATTAACAAAAGTTTTGACAAATCATTCTACATAATTCTTTTTAGGATTTAAAATGGGTGTTAAGTAGTTTATCTTCTATTTCTTTCAGTTTCCGAATTTGGTGGAATTTGAGCTGGAAACTTACTGGCTTCTATACTGATCAAAAAAATATGTATTACAGCATTATCAACAGTTGATGATGAACTGATGAAACAGTTGATCATGTTCTGTAGGACACTTAAAAAAAAACAAAACTGTTCACTTATATTGTATTAAGCTCCTGTACTGTATTAGGGTGGTCAAATAATATTTAAATTCTTTAAAATATCTCTTCAGAAAAATCACTTGCGGTTCTATTTAAGCAACTTCCTCTAGTGAGGAAGCTGAGAGGTTATGGCAGTCTATATGTATATGCTATTAACAGACTGTTAACCGAGGCTTGTGCGCACAAATGAGATGCACATACTCTATACTTCCGGAGAATTCAGTTCCATTGTCAATAATAGTTATAATTATTCTTTGCTTATAAGAAATATCCTTCTTTCTTGAAAATTCATTATTTTGCTATTTGTGTAGGTAACAAATGTCACTGGGTACTACTGCAGTTGGTGCCAGCATCTCCTAAAAAATAGTGACTAGTATTAGAATGAAATACCATTGCTCTTATGCTAGCATTCATTTGCATGGGAGCTAGAGGTTGCATATGATTTGACCTTTGGTATGTGTTTTGTTTAGCATTCTTATTAAAGATAGAGAAAAACAGGGAAGAGGTCTGCATTATACCTTTTGTGGAGATGCTTTTGTTGAGTAATCTCTCCAATTCATCCACTCTGTTCTTAGGAACAGATGTTGGGCTTTGTATTCCCCCTGGTCTCTAGAGCCACCCTCTCCGATGTCATTCTTACTGTGGTGGAAACTCAAATATCTACTTTACACAACTGAAAATATACAGTTAATATGGAAGGTCACTGGCTGGTTCCTCAAATTTTCTTCCCATACTGGCTGTTAATAAATTTTAACCTCAGTACCTGCTGACCTGCTGTCTACTTAGTGCCAAAAGGGGAAAATGCAGGGTTTCAGTCATTAACTACTGTGGCCATAGAGATTTTTTTTGTTTGTTTCTGAAGTAACTTCTGTTCAAAAATTTGATTTAGGGGAAGAAAGCAAAGTTTTTTTTCTGTAGTTTACCTTCTCTCTATTTCTTTATGATAATAGTGACTATTAGTGAATTAGTTGGTGCAAGAGCCAAAACTTAACCTGAATTAATGGCACTTATATGTGGCAAATTCTTATCTTTGGATGACTTACTGTAGTGTCGTCCGCTTATTATATTTTTCAAAAGTTACCTGTGTTTGACTAGGATTTGTGACAATGTGAAAGAAATACATTGATTATTTTTTTTACTATAATGATGCATTTTTCCAGAAGGGTAGGTAGAAAACATTGAAATTTGCATAAAATTAGTCTTCAATGTAATATGAACTTACTAATTATTGAATCGGTATCTTTAAGGTCTGTTTGATTGTGGTGGGTTTTCCTTTCTTTTTTTAAGAAGTGAAGATATGATATATGGCGTGTTTGATATTGATGCCAGGGAGAGGAGGATCAGAATTCTATAATTGCCACTGACTCTTAGAACTAAACCCACATACTCCTTTTAGAATAAAGTTGTATTTGATTACAAGCACATTACAAAGATTAACTTACAGTGAGCACCAAAATACTACGTAAGACTGTAGGTATTTTAGAAAGTGTAAAATGCTACTGCTGTGTAAGTGCTTTGGACATCTTTCATTAACATTCATAAAATCTTAATTCAGGAATTAATTTCATAAAATATGTGCTTGCAAATATGGTATAAATATTTTTAAAATGCATATATATGTACTTCATACTTTCTGAAGGTAAGCTAGCCCATTTTTACTGGAAAAGAACTCTAATTTTAGATCTCTTGTTTATGAATGCTAGCAAGTTGTGAAGGCATTAAGATGCAATTTACAAGTGAGTGAATAAATCGGTTTTGGGAGTACATTAATCTAGTGCAATATGGACAAATACCCAGAAATAATTAAAATGATCAACATGTTGGTATTGCAATCTCTTACAATGTTATTTTGCATAAAAAGGGCAAGTAAGGGGAAAATGTCCATACATTACAGATTTAATTGGCAGTTTCTGGTTATTAGAATAGAGGGTTATTTTCATGCCTAATGTACTTAATGTGAATTTAGTATTTGAGAAAGGTCAACAGGAGAACGATTAGGTTAAGGGTGGACTTGTGAAAGGTGTAATACTCTTGGATTGACAGCTCTAAGAGTCTGACACGAGCTGTATGAAGACACAGCAGCACAGACATTGCTGCTGCCATCTTCTTACCACTCCATACCTTACCAGCAATGCACCCGCTTTAGTCCAGAGTTCATCTGTAGCTCTGAGATGTATTCTTTCAAATTTTGGCTTTTTTGATAAATTTACTTGCAAGAGAACTAAACACAGGAATACAACGATAGCAGTGGCTCTCTTCAGGATCTCACCCTACTAAACACTGGTTCCTGGGGCTGCGTGTGGCATTATATTGCAGCCACCTGATCGTTACTTTTTCTGAGACACCTTCTGGGAGAGGACTGAAAGCACTAAATCTTCATCACGCTGATCATTGTTCTCTAAAGTGGTAAAAAATTGTTACAGGTGTCAAAGCGAGTATTCAAATTTAGACTCCAGTAAAGTTCTTTCCTCAAAAGCTGTAAGGAACAGCAGGCTGCTCTTGAACTGTTTTCATGTCCAGCATGCGATCTATTTTCCCGTCTCTCACTCTGTTGAGATGCTTGAAAATGTCTGAGGAAGCTAACAAACACGAGTTGGAAGTTAATTGTTCAAGGCTGTACCTCTCATTCACACATATGCTTGCTTTTCAATGATGCTTTTCAGAAAGAAAAAATCTTTGAACCTATTTATGATAATTTTGCTCTTAATAAAATGACCTTTAAATAATATTTCCTGCGGCTTATATTCATGCTATGTGCAAGTAAAATAGAGTAGCTAAAGCCTGTGGTATTTATTTCTCAAGAGAGTTAGCCTTCCAGAAATAAGATGTTTCTCTGTGGTCTTAAATGAACAGAAAAAAATACTTCTATTTTTTTCCCCAACTTGGAATGGAGTACTCCAAAATTATAAATATTTATGGAATTATGTAATTTTATAATTGGATTATTTTTTGCTCTTTGGTTTAAGATCCCACTTTGTCACTAGCAAACAATCATGTTGTATATGAACTTGTGAGTACACTTTACAAAGCTCACTCCATCGCTTTTTTTAAGGTTTTTGGAGAAATTCGGAGCTTTTCATTACAAGTGGTAATTACTAACATGACATTGCATGATACTGCTAGATTTTTCTTTCTACTGAATTCGTAGTTCACCGTGCAGCTGTAGCTGCTGTCCTTAAGCAAGAAGAAAGAAGATACAGGTAATGGAAATTAGAGTCTCTAAAGCTTTAACACATCTTGATATATAGGGTCATTATAGGCTGATAGTGCTTATTATGATAAGAAAATTTCAAATATTCAACTATTCCTATGAATTTGCCCATTAAAGGACATCTTTGCTGAGATCTGAGAGAAGCTGCAAATATTTTCACTGTTTAAGGTCATTTTCCCCCTAAAATTTGATGATTCTCTTCAGTTTACTACCTCATGTGAGTGCCAAAGCATGGTAACCCTTAATGGTATTAAAGTATTGTGGTCATATGGGAAGGGAGCCCTGCCTTAAAAAGTCCTGTAGCACCAACTTCCAGTAAAAATACTGAGTATCATAAACAGAGCTCCTTTAAGAACTTTTGAAGATACCAATTTAAGACATAGGTGACAAGCTGGGCAAAGCAGGTTAAATGAGGAAAACATAAGACTATGTGGCTACAATCAGCATGATCTTTGAAGCAAAGCATGCTTTAAGGAGAAGCTAGCTTTGGAAACATTGAAGAAGGGCATAGGATAGAGTCCTTGCATATAAACATTTGGGAAGTGGGCTGTGCCAAAGAGGGGAATTGGCTGCAGTACCAGCATGCTGAAGATTGAAGGAGGGGTTGTTCATAGGGATGTTCCACATCGTGTTCTGGTAGTTCTGCTAAGGCTGCAAGTTTAAACAAATGACCTGTAAGGTCTGTCTTGGTCCCACTATCTTTGATCCACTGAATTTGACTCATTTGTTTAGTAATTCCCAAATGTTATTTGAGTAATGTACATTAACAGGGTATTGACTTCTCTTGAGGCAAACATCAATGTTTATTGAAAGGAGAAATAAATATTGACTGAAGTAAAGCCAAAGTCAATTTTTTCCTCAGAACTATAAACCTTAATGTTCACTGAAATGCCAAATAAATATACGATATTCACCATTTATATCTTGATATTTCTGTGGAGATATAACACTACCATTGCTGTTAACATGTGAGATATGACTGTTGTAATAAATCTTTGTAAATTCTTTTCATATATTTATGTTGTTCACTAATGAAAGCACATCTATGAAAATATGATCTGATAATTTTGGCAATTATGGTCAACTATTTAACAATATCATGACCTTTCGCAGAAAATACTTTATTTCTAAATCAGTGGCTTTTTTCTATGATCAATCTTTTTAATAATTCCCAAGAGAGTAACATCTGTAATGTACTTACTGCAAATATGATTTTTTTGCTGACTATAGGAATTGATTTGTAAACATGTGTAGGTGATAAAGGTGATTTGTATGACTTTAAAGTATCATGTCTAAAATACATATTTATTCTAAGTTAGGTATTTACAGAAGTATGATCCATAGGTGTGATCTAAGTAATGATTTGTTAGAAAAAGTGTTAACAGGCAAGTTCGTTGCTGTATTGTAGTTACACAAGCAAGGGTTCTAAGGGTGTACTCACATCCACATTAAGTACTTGACTAGACAGATATAGTTGTCTAGAAGTAAAAAGAGAAAATGATGTAAATGGAGATGCAGTTCTTCCAACTCAGCTTTGTGAATACACCAAGTCTGACTTATTTACGTAAACTTCCAGGAGTTTATGTATTGGTATAAGATCCTGTTTTGTTGGGTGATTCAGTCATGAATGACTCTTATAATGAATACATGAGCAACAGTCAGTGAGGGTCAAGGTACAAATAGCCTGTAAGGAAGCCAGGTGATGACGTAAGTTCCATCAAACTCTCCTGTGAATATTTTAATTGATTTTATCAACCATTGCATCTGGGTAAAACTATTACTACTGTCAGTGCAACTTGTAAAAAGACTTCATGAGACTGATAATGTCCAAGCTGAGCTACATCTGATCTGTGTTGTAGTTTTGTTTTAACATTAAATATTTTTCATTATATGCCTTCTTTCTGAACCAAGTGGGATAAGGTCTTCATGGTCTTCATCCTTGTAGCGATGGTTCTAAAGGACTGTTTTTCATAGTCTATTTCATTTTACTAGTTGTCTTTAGAATTTCTTCACACAATACCTCCCATGTAAAGCAAACATAATTGTAGCTGTGGTTAAGGGTTTTCATGCTTGAAGGTGATTCATGAACAGGAAGGTCACTCTGAGTAAGATTTTCCACTTTGATTGAAGTGTCAGTGGCATACTGTCTTTGTGACATTATCCATGATGTCCAAAAAGGGAATACTTTCTGTATTGCTTGTGCTCACTCTTCTCTGGTGTGATCTTTGCTTTTGACTGGCTGTCTGCAGTGCTGAATGCAACATACACAGTCTGTATGCAGATTTTTTAACTGCCTTTTAACACCGTAAAGCATAATCAGACATCAGACTTTGGCCTGATCTATAAACTGAGGAGACATGTCCTGATGCAGCAGGTGAATGTCACATTTTGAAATACTAGACTGTGGTATTTTCATGTACGTAACCCTCAGGTAGCACTACCTTATTCAGAAAACCAGTACTTGGGAATGAAGTAGTGAGGTGTTTCAGGCAAAATTAGACACAGGAGAAGACAAAGTCAATAGGACTTAAAAATTAATGGAGGCACTGGAATGAACTATCTGGTATAACCAACACTTCTGCTGAATGATAAGTTTATTTTCAGATAAATTGCAGGTTGTATACATGACAGTAATGTGATTGTTTAATTTTTAGTTCTGCTTTAAAAATGGATGGAACAGAAAATACAATACCCTCCCCTTTTATAAAGCTCAAATCAGTAATGTTACTTCTTCATTACTTCACTGAATAATGGTCTGCCAGGAAAATGCTGAAGCAAGCTGTCTTATATTTTCAAAGCAGGCATGGCTGCCTTTGAAATAATCTTTTAGCTGTTATATGATGGAATACTAAATAGAAGACCAATTCCAGATCTTTTGACAACGTTCTGTTATAATGACTTTACTCCTATTATATCAAATGATTGATGTAGATGTAATCATTGTGGTTGATGGATGTTAGTGTGGCAGGGTGACATTTGATTTCTGTTCTGTTTGAATTCTGATTAGCTTAAAGAATAAATCTGTGCAGACTGGTTAGAAAAAAGTTTACTGTACCTGTGTGACTAAACTGGTGTCTGACTGACATTTATTTATTTTTATCAGTGTGGAAGGGTCAGCGATCCTTATTATTCAGACGTTAAAGTGAATTTTAATGCTTGTGAAAGGAACCAGATTGACAGCCAGAGCAACTGAAGTCCTTTCTCCAGCTGGAAAAGAGACACGCATAGACATGAAGGATGTTACTGTCCTGTCTAGGGAGTCTTTATTCTTAGTTATGGGAGAATAATGTTAATGGTCTCACACCTGATGAATAGCAGTACCCTGTATTTTGGCCATGGGGTTTGTATCATGACCTGCCATATGTGGCTGTGCAGGAGTTTGAGGGAAAGTAAAATTTCACGGTCTGTTTCATGTGGGAGAAAACCAGAGGTTGCTGATAGAGTGGCTGTGTGTAGAGATGACAGAGATGAAAAATGTGTGGAATTTCAGTTACTTTCATCTTCCCTTCTGCACCTTCTTTCATCTCAAAGCCATTGCAGAGCAAGAGCAGTGACTGATTTGTTAGTGGGAAGGTCAAGAAAAATATTTTCTTCTGGATATATAACTAATTCCTGTTGGTATTTTATCTTATAAATTTTATTACTCTTCTGGCCTATTTCTCGTTTTCAGTTGAGTCTCTTGGTGAGCCCTTAAGAGTTGGAGTGATTTCCAGCTCTTGTCTGCCGAAGACTAAACGCACCTGTGTACTGGGTCTGTCTGAGATGGAGTTCATTTTCTCCATAGCAGCCCATATATGGTATGGTGTTCCAGATTTTGGACTAAAACAGTGTTTTGGCTGTTGCTGGCAGTATTTGCACAGCACTGAGACTTTATCTTTTTCTTACTTTGCATACTCCCTTTAGAGAGTAGGCTGGGGTGGGCAAGAACCTGGGCAGCTGACCCAGATTGACGAAAGGGATATTCCATTCCATACAACGTTGTGTTCAGCAATAAAATCTAAGGGAAGCTTTTTCTGGTGTGACCACGCAAACATGTACATACCCACAGGTGACTCTTAGAGCTGCTACTGCAGTGGTTTTACAGGCCATGTGGAATGGAAAGATGTTAAGTAATCATGTGTGGATCTGCTCTGCTCACATCAGTTCCCATTAATGTTATTAAAAAATCTGACAGTGTAACAAAAGCATATCTTATCATTCAAGCTCTGGTTCTTGATGTCATTGATGTCTATTTTAAAGCATGTTTCAGAACAGTGTTATTAATTACAAAATGTGGAAATGCTGAGGGGACAAATTCAGCTCTTTATTTTCATTTTTCTCCTCTTCCTTTGCCTAGCCCCAGGTTCAGTTTGTCCCCTCTAATTCCATAGCCTCTAAGATTTCACCCAGATGGTCTCCAAGTGAGGCTAGTTTCTTGTCTGATGAAAGTATATTTTCAAAACGGCACCCAGGTTTAATTTGAAACTACTGAGAGGAGGGCAATGGCTTCAATAGTAGCAGTGTTTAATCACCAGCACTGTTAAATATTTATCACTTATTCTTAATTTGAATTTGTCTGGATTTAATGTCAAGCCCTTTCTTAATGCTAGGTCTTTCTCTGCTACATTTGAAGAGCACTTTAGTACCCGATGCTTTCTTCCTGTGAATGTTATACATTCTAATCAGGTTACTGTTCAGTCATCTTTCTGATTGAGCTATTTCACTCTTTAAACTTTCTATTTCACTTCATGCTTTTTCCAATCCTTGATTAATTTTTTGAGGCTCCTTTGGTAGTATTGGTGAATAAGGGGAGAGAAACAGATGTCGTCCACCTGGACTTATGTAAAGCGTTTGACGCTGTCTTGCATGACATCCTGTTCTCAAAAATGCAAAGTCATGGATTTGATGGATGGACTGCTCAGTGGTTAAGAAGATGGCTAGATGGCCATACTCAAAGAGTTGCAGTCAACAGATCAATGTCAAAGTGGAAGCCAGTGACAAGTGGCATTCCTCAGGGGTCAGTACCATGACCAGTGCTGTTTAATATCTTTGTTGGAGACATTGAAAATGGGATTGAGTGCATCCTCAGCAAATTTGCTGATGATGCCAAGCTGTGTGGCGTGGTCAACACACTGGAGGGAAGGGATGTCATCCAGAGGGACCTGGACAGGCTTGAATTGTGGGCCCATGACAACCTCATGAGGTTCAAAAAGGCCAAGTGAAAGGTCCTGCACCTGGGTCATGGTAATCCCAAGCACAAATACAGGTTGGGTGGAGAATGGATTGAAAGCAGCCTTGAGGAGGAAAACTTGGGGGTGCTGGTGGATGAGAAGCTCAACATGAGTTGGCAATGTGCACTGGAATCCCAGAAAGCTAACCACATCATGGGCTGTGTCAAAAGAAGCATGGCCAGAAAGTCATGGGAGGTGATTCTGCTTCTTTACTCTGCGCTTGTGAGACCCCACCTAAAAACTGTGTCCAGCTTTGGAGACCTCAGCACGGGAAGGACATGGACCTGTTGAAGTGGGTCCAGTAGAGGGCCATGAAGAGGATCTGAGGGCTGGAGCACCTCACCTATGGGGGCAGGCTGAGAGTTGGGGTTGTCCAGCCTCAAGAAGAGAAGACCTTAGAGCAGCCTTCCAGTACCTAATGAGGGCCTACAGGAGAGATAGGGAGGGACGTTTTATCAGGGAGTGTAGTGATAGGATGAAGAGTAACGGTTTAAAACTGAAAGAGGGGATATTCAGATTAAATATTAGGAAGAAATTCTTTACAGTGAGGGTGGTGAGACACTGGAACAGGCTTCCTGGAGAAGTTGTGGATGCCCTACCCCTGGAGGTATTCAAGGCCAGGCTGGATGGGGTTTTGAGCAACCTGGTCTATGGGAGGTGTCCCTGCCCATGGCAGGGGGATTGGAACTCCATGATCTTTAAGGTCCCTTCCAACCAGAACCATTCTATGATTCTTTTTTTTAACACCTTCAATTTTTCAATATTCTTTCCAAACTGTCAGAAGGAGATATTGCAGCATTCATTCCATTTATTTTCTGTATTTAGAGATAAAATGACCTTTCTGCTCCTTTGTTTGTACATGAGCCTCTTGGTTACAGTACAGCCTGTGGGGTTTTTTTGTGGATGTGTGATTTCACCTATATTAAAATGTGTTTGATTTAGAAGTCCTACTTCACTATGTGTGGTGTAAAATACGGTGTCTAAAGCTAAATACAAGTTATTTATGGTTTATTATTATATACCTTCATGGTGAGAAGGGCCTGCAAGTATATTTTCAAAAATATTCATGTGAATGAAACAAGCTTCAGAATTTACTTTTAAATACTTCTATTATAGTTAACACATTTTGGATGCAGCTATATAAATGGATAGTATGGGTTTGGATGTTAGACAAATAGTGTTTATTTGTGGAGCTACATGGTATGAACTCTTGATATTTCATTTGCAGTCAAGTATTTGTCTATAATCTCCCTCAATTATTAATATGAATTAAATTAAAAAAAAAAAGATTGAAAAACATAACTGATAGCTCCTGATCTCATGCAGTAGTTTCGTTTTTTTTAATTCTTTGTATCCCATGACTCCTAAGCTCTCTAGTTCTAGTCTATGTATTTGTGGACTGATACTGATTTATGGACTTCTCCAATTGGAACTGTGTAATCTGTTTTTTTAGTGAATAATTCACTAAAATAAAAATTTTGAGTTGCTTTTCAGGTTCATATGCAAAATAATTCTTTGTTCCTCTCTCCTGAAAGTTTAAATATTCTGAGGTGTTTGAGATGATACATGACATTATTTTTCTTCTGAAGTTTTCTTTGAAAAGATAATGACTTCAAAAATATTTAAGTCAACTTAATGTTGAAATTACTTTTCTGTTGTTCAGTTCCCTGAGAAGATCAAATGAAACTTTTGAGTTGATCAAGCAACAATTTTAAGAATGAATTATTTACACGACTTTAATCTAGATGTCACCTAACCTGTTTGCTTGTCTCTCTGTATCTCTCTGAAGCAGATGATTGGAAAAGTAAACATTGTTGTAAATATGTAGAAATTTTCAAGTATGTTGAAATTAAAATGTGAATTTAAAATTGAATTGATCCTATAATAAAACTTGAAGTTGATATTTTATGGAACTTGATTCCTTACCAGCCTTGTTTTAAAGTAGTTTAAATTACCAGAGGTTCTCAGCTACAGTGAGTGTTACTACATGTCATCACTCCAGCAATACAATATAGCACCATCTTAAGGTAAAGGAATGCAAGAAAGGGTGAACTAAATTAAAAAAGAAATCACTTGTTCTAAAAAACACAGAAAGCCTAGAGTCAGCTAAACAAACAGATTTCTGTTGTGTCTCTGCTGTCTACAGATGGATAAAACCTATCATATTGGGTCTCTGGCATTATTCCAAAAGGAACTGTTGCTGAATCTGAGTCAGAAATGATTGGTGGTTTTCTCATAAATTGTTATGTGTTCTCAGTCCGGTGCCATACCAATTGCAGGACATCTCAAAGTGTTTCTGCATCAAACTACTATATAAAACTTTGCACTATTCCTCTCAATGCACAAGAAATAGGTAGAGGAAAATGAAGATCCAGTGGGATGTGGTTCCTCAGTCCTTGCAGATCCCACCTTTTCTGTGGAAGGTAAATAGGGAGTAGAAGGTCTAGCTATTAATAGAGAAGGAGGAAGAATCTGAAACCATCAGTGGACATGCTTAGACTAAAAATAACAATTTTACTTTTGTTTAGTCATAGCCACTCAGAAGAAAGCTAAAGGACTGAGCAGCCTAGACATGTTCTTGCCAATTAACATATGATCCTATTAGCCAAGATTCTGGCAAAGTAGTGCTCTGGCATGTGGTCCAGGGTTTAAGACAGAAAGCACTGATATTTTAAATTTAAAAAAAAAAACCAAACAAACAAAACAACCAACCAACCAAAAACAAAAAACAAAAAACATGGATGAAGTGTAAGCACTTAATTACAGCATAGTAGGTCAGAGCGGACAATCTCCTGCTCCCTCCCAGCAGCCCATGAAAAAGCTCTTAGTGGTGAGTCGCCAGTATATTTGGCCTCAGTGGAGGGAAATAATCACCCAGCCAATCTTTTGAGCACAAGCTACATTGAATAGCATTAAGAACTGTGCTTTTGAGGTAAAATGTGATTAAAATAATAAATTATTTGCATAATGTAACCATAATATATTTTGCCGGTTGCAGAAAGTGGGGAAAAAATGCATTGGGTAGTCTTGCTGGGTAGCCTAGCTTATAGTAGAAAATATGGTATGTAACATTTGTGTTAGAAGTCTCATGAAACCTTCAGTTTACCCATAATTTTTATGGATAGCCACAATACTGCAGTATTTTGATGGTATGTTCACCAAAGGTGTATGCAAATCCCCCATTTTTCACTGAAACTAGTTTGATTTAAAAGCTTTTTGAAGTACAGATTAGTGCTTGATTTAAATTCTCCCTCCTCCTGCTCACTCATCCTTTCACCTTGTTTTTTGCTGGGAAGAAATGTAATTTTTTGAAATGAGTCAGCCCTCCTGCAAGCAACTTCATGAACTGAGGGACTGTGGTCTAGGACAGTGGATGCCTTGCTATCCTGCCACATAGTTTTAGATGCAGCCTGCAAGCCTAGTATATGTATAAATACAAATTCTTATTGAGATTCCAGTTCTGATGTTTTCATCGCGTTTGGCCACTAAGACAATTAGACAAAAACTTGAAAAAAAAAATTATTTAAAAGTAGCTGGAATCAACATTCCACATGGTATGTGTGGATAAAAAAAAGAAACTTAAATGAAAAGCCTAGTCCTAAGTGGGACAGCCAACTAAGATAAAAGATTGAGTAGTGGGAATTTGTGCTTCTTGCTTTATGGAGTTGCCAAAATATCATTGAGAAATACTCATTTTACCATAGCAGGAACAATACTCTGTTGGATCCCATTGTCGTAGTGGTGTTCAGAGCCTGTGCTAGTAGCTTGCACTGTGGCAGCCAGATGAAGCCACCATGCAGAGTATATGGAAGTCACTAGAGATAAACTAGTTTTGAAATACTTGACCTTCTCTGGGGGATTTCCTTTTGGCACTAGCTGCTGGACCTTCCTGTTTGAAACATTAAGCTGGAAGTGCTTTTAAATGCTGAACAACACAGACAATTTGGGAAGTACAGCATGGCTGCCAATAGGTAGGTTAAATAGAGAAAAAAAAAAGAGGCAACAGGGAGATGAGTAATTCCAAATTGGTGGAAGGGAGAAAATGTAAAGAAAGAGAATCCAAATAAAGAAGGTGTTGGGATGACAGGGAGAAGAAAGACTCAGACATGGGAAAAAAAGAAAATAAAATACAGTGTATCAGAAATAGAATCTGTGAGTTAGGAACATTTTCAAAGCTCTGTGGCTGCCCTTAATCCTCCACATATATTGCTTTGAAAATATGCCCATTTGATCTACTCTTTTAAAAGTTTTTCTGGAAATAAAACATAACTTGACCTCCTAAAAAAGAAGCATGCTGACATCAGTAACAGTGACCAGCATTTTATCTTCCAAGGGTTGTCACCTGTGTCTTGGCCTTCTAATCTCTCTTTATTTTGGTGGTTTCTGTGCATTGTGTGTCTCTTATTTCTATTGCCAGCATTTGATTTAATTTTTTAGTTGCAGGCAAAAATTAAAAATAAAATTAAATAATATCAAAGTTAGAGAATTAATACCGCTTTCTAGAATGATACACAATATAGAAAGTCATTACTTATATTTCCCAGGTGCTACTGTACCAGTGTCCTTCAGTTCCAATCTGAAGTAATTTTCACTAGTTCTTTTTCTCTTTCAAGACAAGGTTTCTTGGAGAAATGATGTGATGTTGTGCCAAATACTGTTGTGGTATCAATTAGTATCTCATAAAACAAAAGTCTAAGAATAGAAAGCCTATTGAAGAAAGCACTTAAAAGGGATTAGAAAGTCAGTACGAAAACAGAGCAAGTAGATTCAAGCAAAGATCCCCTTAATGTTGATAACAAAGGATTTAATATCTTAAATGTATTTAAAAATAGTGAGATTGTTACTGCTTATATTAAAAAAGAAAAAGTAAGTATGCTTCTTGGGCTTAATTTTAGTGAAGGTCTTTCGATCACTGTGTAGTTTTGCATGTTACATATGCATTAATTTCTAGACATTGGAGTCAATGGTAGTTTTGCATGAGTAAAAACTGCTGGTTTGGTCCCCCATGATTCATTGATAAGGGTATTGCTTCTGACATTAGATTCAGCTAAGGGTAACAGACAATAACATGGCTGATTACTAAAGTAGAAGATGTAAATTCTTTCACATTTCTATGCATTAAGAAGGCTTAGAATTCCTGAATTTTAATATAAAATACAATAAAGTGTATCAAATAAGATTCCCCTATCTTGCTTTGTGATAATAAATTGCAGTGTGCACATTCAAAGGGTGAAAAATGGCTTTAAAGAACCTTTGCCTCCTAAGGTTGAGAAAATACGTTACCAAAATCTCATTAAATACTCTTACTTTTTAGTGTGTGATTGCATGTTCCTCTTTCTTCAAGTGATTATATCCAGACTTCCACGATCTTATTAAAACCAGTTGGTCTTCATCAGTAAAATAACTGTCTATATATGATATTGGTTATCAGCTAAAAGGAGAGCAGAAACAAATGTTATCTTCTTATTTAGGGATCTTGGAATGCATTTTCTACTTTGTTTATTATTTTGACATGGGCTTCACCTCTTCTCTGCCTCCAGGCTGTGGTTTATTTTTCAAAATCTCACTGTACTTTTCAGAATCTGTGTATGGAGGGGACAAGAGAGTAGGTACCGGTCAAGGCTAATAGGAAAAGAGCAGATGCAGCCAGGGCTGGTTCTCATCAGAGGGTAGTGGAGTGCATCCCCACCAGAACTTCATAACCCCAAGTAAAATCTTCAGAGTTGCTATTTTTCCTCTTAAACTAACCATAGCAGTGATGGACATACTAGCATCAGAAGGGACTGGAACATGAAGTGCAGTGTGCTTGTGCAGTGGTGAGTCTTAGTAGAGGAGGATCATCACCAACTAAAAAGCATTAGAGTCTCCGTTGCATCCAGTATAAACTTCTTTCAGTGTATGTCACAAGGGAAAAAGGAAAATAAAGGCTTAAATTTTATTCCTACTGGAAATGTAACTCAAATAGTATAACATAGCTTTTTATAGTAGAGTTTGGAATTCAAAGTCTAATTATCGTGAACGATGCTTAATGTTTTTGGTCACATCCCAACAAATGATGTTACTAAAACCAACACAAAATCTTTTAAGTTGAAGATATTTTGCAAATGCCTTCTTTAGCAAAGGTGACTGCAAGTAATCAGGCTCTGTAGTTGCTCAGAAATAATGCATGATGTTTATTTTGTCTCCTAAAATAAGATTTTTAAGAACCTATTTGTGCTAGGAAAGAAAAGAATTGGTACTTTGAGCATGTAGCTTCCCCAATTTGTAAGTGTTCTGGGATCTCTGCTGCCAGCTGCTGTTCTAGTTCTCTGAAAGTGCATGTGGTCTGATTGGTTTTTTGTCAAACAAACAAAAGACACAACAAACAGGGATTGCTATACAAACAATAAAAGAAATAGCACCCTTAATTTCCTTTTTTAAAGCACTTATTAATTTAAAATAACTTACTGGTTTTTTATCCATCAGATATTCTTTTAGCATGAAGAATATGGTAGCCAGCATCGGGAATTTGTGGAAGTTCACAGAATTTGTAGGTGGTGATGGATGCGCAAACGCTGTAGGGTTATAATGGAAAGGTGACTTAGGAGCTCCCTAGCTACATCATTGTCTCGATGAGCAGTTAACAGCCCATTGAAATAACTTATTTTGATGCCTCCTTTTTATTAAACGTTTACTCTTGTGTGCATATATTTGTTTAGCTGATTGCTGTGATTATTCACTTGTTCCACAATGACCTTTTTGTGCCTTAGATCTGAATGTGTTTGGACATGGTCAGATCTATAAGAAAAAAATACGGTGTGACTATATATATGTAAATGCACACAAGTTGAGTGATCTTCATTCAAGTGTTAAATGCTGCAAAACTTTCACTGTTGATATATTGTACAAATGATTCTATCCAAATTACTTAGTCCATTATGTACTTAGCAGCAAAGGGAAAGGAGAGGAGAGTTATTGTCTTGAGTGATCTATAAATACAGGAAAGTTGTTTTTAATAGAACATTAGCTTTCCTAAGCTCTGAAAGACGTGAAGTATATTTTCATTACCAATAGATGGCAGCATAGCTCTTCAAGAGACTACCGTAAGGTACTTAACGACTCAGTGTTAATGTAAATTACTTTAGTACAAAGTTATTGTCTGAGTAAATGTTGTTTCACTGCATTTTTCCGAGTTCTCCACCTATTTTTGCCTTAAAATAGAAAGGAAGCAGCTATGGTTGGCATAGAATTTAAGACTATATTTTGAGACTAAATATGTAGTAGAACAAAAAAATTTTTTTTTGTTTGTGGGTTTTTGTTTGTTGGATTATTATTATTTTTTTTTACAAAAAATGCATTTTGTAGACACAGGAATATTCATCAATCCCAATATATCAATTTCAGCTAAAAAGCATTAAATATGAAAATTTTTATTTGAAGAACCTTCACTGTTCAACATCAAGAACAAACATCTCTTTGCTTGTGAGGGTAACAGGACCTGGGTCAAGCAAATCTGAAAATAAAGCTGAATGAGTGTTCTGTGTTGAAAACCCTAAAGGTTATTGTGGGAATGGTACAGTATTTAGAAGGGAAGGTTTTTCTATAACCTACTGTAAGAAAACTGTGTACTCACTGTATTGTTTGCCTTTTAGTTTGAGAAGTAAGGGTCTGACAGCATAGGATCCTATTTATCCTTCTTGTTGAAGGATAAATTACTTTGAAATTCCAATATTCAGGCAATGACCAATAAGCTATTAAACCTATGCTTGCTGAACACTGTGATTAACTCTGGCAAATGGTGTGGGTATGGGCGTGATGACGGGGGACAGGAACAAAAAGCATAAAGTTAATTTTTTATAGTGCCATTCCTGGTCTTAAATATTTCAGAGTCACCTCTCAGAGTAAGGAGGCACATGTGAGAGAGGAATCTTGGAGGGAAAGGAAAGCAGGATGTGTGAAGGGCACTTGAGGTTGGCAGTAGCTGGAAGCCCTTTGCTGAGATGCAGACTGTGTTAGACAAGAAGGCAATCAGATCAGGGGACGCACAGCTTGTAGAGAGCAGACAAGTTCTTCCAGTCTCAATTTTCAATGCTTTGGGGTATAGAGTAGCACATTCTTAGCTGGAAAAGAAGATCCGCTTCTCAAAATACTCTTCTACCTTCTGGCTTAGTTCACAGTGCACTAATTTCTGCAATGTATACAATCCTCGCTTTCTCTCTGAGCCCGCTTTTGTTTTTATTAACGTTTTTTAGTTTGAGGAGGGTCAAAATCCTGTTATTTGTCGAAATCCTATTATTTGAATTATCTCGATAGGCAGAATAGAGAAAATCTCTTTACTCCAGATCTCACACTCCTTTGCCCTCCATTATTTGCTGTAATCTGTTTACTCTGCAACACCAGTGCATTTTCTTTATTACTCTTAATTGAGATATTTGAATATTGTTGCGTGACTGACCATCTCAAGTGAAAAAAAAAAAGTTGCCTAGCTGTAAACTTACTGCAACGGTTGATACATAGACTAGTAAATTGGGCAGGAAACCTCTCTCAGCCTTACAGCTTCTGGATTTATCAGCCTTTCCATACATGAAGGAGGTGCACGTTCTCCACCCCTCTCCTGTTGCCTCTGAAGAGAAATTCATCTTGAGAGCAAATTAAGTTTTTCTTGGTAAATGTTTTGTTGAGATCAGCGTGCCTTGACTGACCAGTATTCTTCAGTGTGAGTTTTTTCTACATCAGTAAATCAGACTCAGAATGCATAATACTTAAATTTTTTTGAAAGGAAGACGTAGATGGTTCTTTTTTCTTTCTTGTAGTTTATCAGATTACTGCTTTTTCCTTTATTTTAAAACTATTTATTAAAAAAATTACATTTTTAATATTAAAATGTATTCTGCGGTAACTGTGGGAAGCTCTACAGCCAGTGCCTATGCCACGTTTCATACTTTTGTTGTAGCAGTCTCATAAAAGATAGTTCAGTCATTAATACAATTGATTTTTCTGAGGGGGAAGACGGATATTTCTGAGAGATAGTGGAAGAAAGGGATTAAAATTGGAGGAGGATGGTTTTTTGTTTTTAATTTCACTTATCCCTATATTATCAGGGTATCTTACATTTGTGCATCAGTTTATATGATCATCTACTGTTTCTTTTGTTCTTTTGTTATGTGTCATGATCTTACACAGGCAGTAAACACTCATTATTAAAAAAAAAATAGTTTCAGATTCCATTGCTTGAGGTTGAAAAACATGATCCAATGAAAGCCAAACTGGCACTTTGTCTCTTAATTTTGGGGATGTTAGTTTCTTTTGTTTTCTGCCACCTGCATCTGAACTTTTGCTCCCCTCCAACTAATGAAGTGTCTGGAGATTCAGGTAACCAATGAGAGCAGCTAGGACATCATGCTGTTCATCTAATATAGAGCAAAGTATGCTGAATATTAAATAGAACTTTTTTTTTTCTTCTGCTGAAATGCCATTCTTGTGTAGGCATGGAAATTTTTTGTGTTATTTTGGTTCTATAAATCTTTAAGGGTCACATCAGAGTCATCATTTGTTCTTGTTCTGTGTACTTCACGGGAAGATGCCTGCTTACTGGCATGAGAGGGTAGCTTGTTCTATAATGTTCTTGACAGCTAGGTGAAATATTGGAATCTCAGTGTGCTTAGTTTTAGTTTTCCAGGCCTCTGAAAATTGTTGGGAAACAAATTTGAAAGTGACTTACACGACTGGAATGTTTCACCCTTCTCCTCAGTAGGGTATCAGTGAAGCCCTTCTGCTTGTGGTGATCTATAACTTAATATAGAACTGGCAAAGAAGCCTGAAAGCATTTTCTTTCATTCTGAACAGGCTGCCCAGGGAAGTGGACAAGTCACCATCCCTGGAGGCATTTAAAAGTTGTGTAGATGTGGTGCCTAGGGACATGGTTTAGTGGTGGCCTTGGTGTGTTAGGTTAATGGTTAAACTTGGTGTTCTTTTCCAACCTGAACAATTCTATGATTCTATGTTATCTGTTGGGTTCTTTTCATAGTGAGCTGAAAAACATCATTGTGTACTTCCTTTCTCAGTGGGTTTGGGGTGTACTCAGTATCCTGAGAAGGAACCCAGGGCTGGGTCGTGGTGAGGAGGGCAAGCAGTTCAGTGCTAAGGAAGGAGGCTGTGTACTGTTTGTCAGGAAAAATCCTGATCAGCATTAACTGTAGTTCATGCTGCCTTCTATCATTTTCTGTAACTTTTATTTCATTGAGACCTCTGTACTGTTTGTGGGCTGAATTGACTTAAGCTTTTAATAGTAGTTTACTGTGTTGTATGGGTAACAATGGTTATTTTATGTTACTGCACATACTGGGAAATGCCTTCTTTAGAATATAACTGCACCTTTCTTAGTAGAACCTATTTAGAGAACAAGACTTTTAAACAAAAAACCCAAAAACATATGGACAATTTTTTTAGTATTTTGCATTTAATGAGTGTCTTCCTGAAAGCGCTAGTAATGACTATTGTTCCAAACAACAACAAAAAATATTACAAGGAAACCTCTTGTGTCAAGTTAAATTGACTTTATAACAGGAATTCAAAGTGTCTCTGTATTTATCCTATGCATTCAATTACTACTTTTTTTTTTTTTTAAGCTGGAAGTCCCTGAAGAGTCATAGTCATATCCATGAAACACAATAGATGGCCTTCTAGGCTAATTTATCTGAATTTTCTACCTTCTATTTGTAAGTTTAAATGCAGATTTAAGAATGTGAAAAATTCTTAGACTGTTCCCCCCTTCCTTCACCCATTTGTAAGTGATTTCTGCTGGCTAATAATATCAGAGAGTAAGGAGAGGAGTTGAAAGAATATAATCAGAATATATAACAGAGCATATAATGTGATAACTTGGAACTGTCTTATACTGTGATGAAGAAAACCTTTGTAATGGTGTCATATTCCTCACAGTTCCCTATAAGGGAAAAGCTCAGAAACTGAACAGTTGATATACCTAGGATTAAGGTTAGACATTATGCTAATAAATAATGTACCATGGGGAACTTGTCTTTAATGGATGCTGGATTAATTATATACGTACTTTATGTAAGCCTTTTTTCACCCCCAGAGTATTTCCATTCTGAATGTAGCCAGTTAGACAAACAGTGATCATGTCATGTTATTCTAGTTTGCTATTTAACTGGTTTTATTAGGGCCTGCAAGAACTGTATGTGCTTAAAACTAAATTTTCATACTATTTAGTGTCTTATTAATCTTAGCTATCTTAAACTGTGTTCTGTACAATACCGCAGATAAACTGAAAACAAAACTAAACTTCAAACTGGAAAGAATGCTCAGAAACTGTGTTCCAAAGCATATTCTTTCCTCCCCCCATCCCTCCTGCCTTTCCAAAAACAACTTCTGCATACCCCAAGCCTTAACCTATAGTAGGTCTTAAATGGATTTTGATTTCACAAGTAAACTACTTAAACAAAATTTATCATAAACAGGACAATCCTGTGCTCTGTGATAATTTTTCTAGTGTGTTCTGTGTTCCTTTGCACTAGCATGCAGTTTTCTAGAGTAATGATCTACTTTCTCTTTTTTAGTATAAAAACTGTTTTTTAGTTAGGTGTCTAAAAGTAGACTTGTGCTTTGAAGCCAATTTGGTGCTTTTGGAAATCTTGACTTCGAGACTCTGGTATTAGATATCCAATTTGGAAACTATTGACTTTCTAACAATCAGTATAAAATTTAATACATTTTGACAGAAGATCAATAACTGATACCAAAGTAATTTTGTTCTAGTATCCAAATCTAACCTAGGCTGCTAGCTGAGACTGTTAGAAGTCAGCAGAACTTAAAGCCTGCTAGAGAGGAACAAACTTAATGATTCTTGAGTGAACATGAACTGGTAATTCTGTCATAGTTTGAGTTCCTGGGATAATGGTAATACTGCCTAGATCATCTTATCATCCTCATCTTGAAAAATGCCCCAACTAGACCAGGATGGAAACATATTCAAAGCTAAGTAAAGGTGAGAAAATCCTGAACAAGAGTTGAGTGCAAGAGTTGTGGTTTTGTTAGTGCCCTTCTCATGTGCTCCATCAACCTGAAGCCCTCTGATGGAAAATTATTTTTTTCTTGTTCAGAGTTCTGGGAACTAAACCCAAGTGCAAACCCAAAATGAAGTATGGTTCCAGACTGGTAATCCAGATGCTGTAGTGATGTAAATAGCCAACAAGAAATAAAATTTCTACAAATAGCTTTGTGGTTCGCAGAGGATGAATCCAAGCGGCTATTCTGTATTTATGATCATCCTCTTTTGTTTTTAGTTTTTGGAAGTGTGATGAAGTTTACTTACAGCTGTTCTTAGATGGTACACTAGTCAGAAGCTTGCAGAAGTCTTGACATTGGTATTAAGTGCTTTTATCTAGACTGCCTAAATCAATTGAAAATTAAAAAAAAAAAAAAAGGAAGAAAAAAAAAGGTTGTCATGGCTTGTGGATGTAGGTATACCAGATAGCGGGGTACTACCAAACTTGAACAAGAAATCAATCTCCAGGTTTGGTCCTTTCTGAGACTACTTGCTCTCATTGGCTTTCATACTATTGAAGTCTTTTCCTCTCAGATATTTGTGGAGCAGAGGTGTTTTCTAAATAAGCTTATTAAATGTGCTTTCACATGCTGTGTTCCTTGATTGGCAGGTGTTCTTTCAAGCATTTAATAGTAACTACTTATCAAACATAATGAAGAACTCTTTCCTGCTTTTGCTTCCTCATGCCCATACAAACTATCACAGATGAGTGTAGGGAGAAAATTGGTGGTTAGTTGTTGTGTGTCTGTCATGTGTTGTTGCAGTAGAGAAGGCAAAATCCTTGCTGTCTTCCATGCATATGCATTTATGAAGCCATAGCAGACCACTACATTAATGATATTGTTAGCTTTTAAAGACAGATAGGGAACCTTCAGTTAATTTAATTTGATCTCATGCATAACAGAGACCAGGGATATTGTCCAGGAATCTCTGCATCAGAGTTTATTGGGAAATCTTACAGTTCATGTCTTCATTTGACACTTTTCTGTTACTCCATGTTCAGTTCATGTCTTGTTCCTCTTAGTGCAAAGTGTGTCCTCATCAGTAAAATTATTTTTTTAAATTTTTGTCTTTTTAATATAGTGTATTTACCATTGCCTCAACACAGGGGAAAAGACATTATTGTTCTTGTTCATGTGGAAATATTCCTTTTGTCGAAAAAAAGCAGCCAGTTCTACATGCTTTGGGAATATGAAAGATTCCTTGCACTTACGAAATAAACACTTATGAATTAAGTTGCTGTTGTAATTCTGGATTCTTTAATTATCTGTATGTATTTGCATTAGTATTTTAAATCCTTTTAAGCTCTTGGCCTCAGCTATACCTTGTGAAAAAGATTTCCTAAAGCTAATTACATTCATGTTGATAAGCACCTTCTTTAATACTATTCTTTTTATTTCACTGGATGTACCCTTGTGGTGTTCTGAGGTATTGAATTGGTTTATTTAGAGCAATTTGCTAATTTGTCATCTTTCGCATGTCTTCTCCTGAGTATGAACAGCCACGTAGATCCTATTTCTTCCAGTGTGGTTATTTCCCTGCCTGGTTAATTCTAATAGCTGTCAGCACTGATTATGAATGTGTCCAGATCTGGTTAGTTTATCCATCCCAAATGTTCCCAGGCAGTCACACCCATGTCATTTCTTGAAAGAGTGTTTTTTTCAAAATTGTGCTCTGCTCCATTCTTTGTTCTGAAATATAGTCTTCTGAGTACTATTGGGCATTGCAGAAAAGTCACCATTCATTCCTCTAGTGATGAGCAGATACAAGAATTATTTAAATGAAGTAAAATAATTAAATGCTTAACATTGTTCTTTTCAATGCCTATGTTATTCTTTAATAACATCTTTTAAATATGTCATTCACATTCTTTGTAGCACTTCCAAATACCACTCTATAAGAATTAAAATACTTTCCCTCTTTGGCATACGTGTGACTTAATTTTTACACTATTGAATATTAAATGTTACATGTATATATTAAAAATTACTTTTTCCTAAATTGATAATATTTGTCATTATTCAATGTCACAAGTGTGTTTGCAGCTTTTCATCTTTTTACAGACGAAATTCTAGCATGTGAGATACCAATTCATATATATATATATTCTTTAAACCTGCAGTCAGATTTGAACCACAGCTGATTAGTTATATAGACAGTAAAGCTCTGTTTGTTAGGCTGCTTCTGTCATCTTTGTTTTGCATATCACAGAATCACAGAATTGTGGTGGTTGGAAGGGACCTCAGAGATCATCGAGTCCAACCACAAAAAAAAACAAAAA
>JAOQGH010000032.1:9709442-9824152 GCA_025769975.1 Gallinago jamesoni
AAGTGCAGGACCCTGCACTTGGCCTTATTGAACCTCATCCCATTGGTCTCAGCCCATCCATCCAGCCTGTCGAGATCCCTCTCGCATGTCTTTAAACTAGTATAGTTCTTAGATGATTTTTACTCCCTATCAAACTTGTGATCATTTTTAGTATTATTCAGAAATGCTTGGAATATTGAAGTGCACAACTAACTAACCAGTCTAATTTGGAAAATTAGACTGCCATTCCAGGCTCTGAGATCTACCATTATATTTTAGTATGTAAAGTCTACTAATTTTCATTCCTTTACAATTTTTCTTTCCTCTTGATCATTTTCTACTTTTAGCAGGGTATTATTTTTCTCCAGACATTTACAATGAATGTTATTCAGTGGTCATGGCAAACCTTCAGTTAACAGACTTTGATGCAGTGTGTATCATTATCCCATTATTAAGTCATCCTTTTCTTCATTGGCTTTTCAAGATACTTATTTATTGTTGAGAATTGTTCTATTCTCAATTAGTATTCTTTGAGGTGTCTTTTCAGTATCTCCAGTTACACAGTACCATCCTGCACAGTGACTGTCATATTTCAGAGGTATACAGGGTTCTGTTAAATAAAACCCAAAACATATTTAAATGTATTTAAACAAAAAAAACAACCCACGCCAGTGGGTAAAAGAACCTCTATAAAATCTCTCCCTTTTATTATTTTAATAAAATTTTCATACAAAGTGATCACTTTAAGATACAAAATCAATTGTGACAACACAATTAGGTGCTCACAGCGTTGTACAGATGTTATAAAAAAGATACTTGTTCCTATTTCAAAATGTTAAGCATTTGCATTAATAGTAAAATACTTCTCTTTGAAAAAGACAGTGTTTTGTAGTCTGCTTTGCCATCTCTTCCAACTAGGCAGCCCATCCTGCGTTGTAGACAAACTTCACCTTTAAAAATAATTCCTTTTTCCTTATAGCAGTGGTCCCAGAGAACTTGCAGTCGTCTTTGAAGGTGAATTACAGTGAACGAATTAAAGGCTGGTGGATCCAGGGAAGATTAACAGGCAGGTTTTATGAGTGGATATTCTTCTAAACTTGTGAAGTGGGGATTATGAAGTTTGCTTGTCACAGCTTAATCCATCTGTTTTAAGCATTGCTTTTAATCCATCTGTTTTAATCATTCAGCTTTTTGCTGAAATGGCTCTTATGCATATTTACCCTGTTGTTTTTGTTGGATTTTTTTCATCCTCCTACATAAAAATCATAACATCACACAAATAGTCCAAACCATCCATGGTAGAAAACAATTTTGAAGGAGACAGACTACAGTAATATTAATCCTTGTGCCCTAGGGATTTAGTACTGTGTTTCTATGTACACTTAATAAACTTATAGGAAGGATATTTTTTTTCTCAAATAATATTATGCTTTCCCTTCCTATGTTTCCTGTAGGATGGGTTCTTTTCTACTTGAGGAGTTGCCAGTGGAAATGTCATTGGAGTTAAAAGGGGAAGAAGTGTGTGGTATAAATCCATAAATATATTGAAAGTAATCCTCCTTATTTGTTAAATAGTATAACTTTAGCTGTTAAAACTGAGTGCCAGTTTTCAGGCAGTTTTGCTGATGTTCCTTTCCTCCCAAGAAAAGCCAAGTGGGAAACCAAAATATTTGACAAGATTTTTAAAGTGCTTGTTCTCATAATAGTGTGTCCACTCTCACACTAATAGTTCACTTCTTCTTAATGGCCTGATCTGTAAATTACCACGGGTTAAATTAAATAGCAATAAAGAACCTAGTAGAATGTAATTTATGCTTACAGATATCAACATTAGTTTCTTTTGAGTTCCCCATCTACTTACAAAGGCATAACATGATTTAAATTGCAGAGTCATGGAAGTTCCTCAAGTTTTATGGTATAATTGATGAAAAGTTCCTCAGTTTTTAAAAAGAAACCCCAGCAATCTCCCTAAGTGGAAATTTCAATAAAAACCAGCAGAGACCTCTTTACAAAATGAAGTACTTATATGTATTATTTTTATTGTGGGCTAATAGGCACTTTCTTCCTCACTAATTGGTCTCTCTCAATTAAAACAATTACAGAATCAAATATATGAATATTAATGTAGCAGTTAAATTGATATTTTATTATACACAAGTCAAGAAATTCACAGTTAATTTTTCCCACTACAACCTTATCTTCATCCCCCCGAGTGTATGCACTGCAGTGAAGGGCTTTATTTTACAATTACACTACATGAATACATAAACATAAAAAAAAAAAAAAGAATAAAGTTATATTAAAAAGATTAATTACAGAGCAACTCTTCTGGTTGCCTTAACGTAAATACAGGAATCACAGTTGTGCAAATAAGCCAAAAAATTAACTGCTGAACACCTAATGTATGAACAATTCTGTATCAATAGGATACTGACTTCCCTTTGCCCATTGTAGTCACGAGCACGTTGGAGAGAATAGTCTGTCTTTGCTCATGCTGAAAAGTATGCATGGTAACAGATGTTCCTGTTCTGGAGCAAATGAACCCGGGGACTTAGTGGAAAATACAGCGGAAGTGGCATTCTGGTGATGGATAGAAATCATGGATATTACCATATATGTATAATCAGAAGTTGTTAATATTATCCTTGTGTGGCAGGTAAGTAGATTACATTGCTGTTTTAATTTACCAGTGGGTTGGTTGAAGTCATGAAGTGAAGCTACGTAAAATACTTGTGATTGGAAGCTGAGAATTCATGACTTCTAGTGATTGGTTTGCATTGATGGATAATTTCTAAAATGTCATTAAAATTAAAAATTGTAACGATATATTATCATAAACTTCTTTAATTATTATGATGCTTTCTAAAGTTTGGGAGAAATTCCCAAATTTTAAATTGATCTTCAATTTTCATTGTTACTGACTTCATTAGGTTTATCAGTTGTGCAACACTACAGTTATGGGCGTGTGCTGAAAAATATTTTCCATTTCATCTGCTATACTACGTAATATTTAGTGTAGGTTAATTTAGGATTGAGAGTGTTCATAGGGAATTCAGTGGCAGAGCTGCCATAGATTTCACTATTGGATGACTCTCTTATGAGAGGACTCGGAGTACTTGTGTGCTGCATCAGACCAATCTGAGGCAGCTCTCACCTATCTAAACGCTCAGGATCAGGCCAACTGAGAATCCGTGGATGAGAAAAGTGATATGTGTGTGATCCTCAGTATTCAGTAGTGCAGATCACTCTCCAGCATACTCCAGCTCTCTGATCATCTGCTTTCTCTGGACAGCTCTATACTGAACATGGATTTAGGAATTGGGAAAGTTACACAAGGCTAATGAGCAGAGTATGTAAAAAGCACAATGGGACATTATGTACCATTTAAAGGCAGAAGGCACTTTCCAGTTATGAAATTAAAGGCCTAAATTCTGCTCAGTGAAGTGCAACAGGATTAAAAATGAGAGAAGAACGTGGCCCACAGTGAATTTTACATTATCTATGCTTAAAACATCTGGACATATTAGTCTTAGGAACAAAGCTGTATATGCAACCCACCGTTTTCTTTTTCCTTTTTACCCTTCTGTCCCCTTTCCTTCAAACAAACAAACAGAAATCTATAAATGCAAACATCTGCAGTGAGATCAAGCGTAAGAAGTTTCAGCCCAAAGTGTTATTTTCTGACAATGTCGTAACAAGAATGGAAGCACCATCTCAGCCCTAACTTTCATGTTGCCACAGCTGTGACACTGTAATTAACCAGTTTTTAAGCTTACTTTTGTCTGGAGGAACAGTTTCAAAGCTACAGCATGGTAGGCTTAAAACTTTTCCAAATGAGGCAGAGCATTTCTTTGTGTCTGGCTTGCTGAGGACCGCTTGAAGTTCTGGTGACTACAGAAGTTCAGAGGGAAAAAAAACAGCTTTGTGTTAAAAAGCGTGTGTGTACTGTATGTGTGTATGCATGTTAGATATGTCTGTTTGACCATTTGAAATCACTCACTTCTCTTATTTTGCTGGAGCATTACTGAAATTTTCCATGCCTTTCAACTGAAGACCCTTAACTGTGACTGAAGTCTAACCCTGACTTTAAAATATTATTAAAAAGTTTTTGTCTGCCAAATGCCTTGATAGGTGTTCAATTACATAATAACACCTATATCACGATAGACCCATTTCACGCACTTCTTGAAAAAAATACTCTATTCTTCTGAGTCCTACTTTAAATATTTCCCTTTAATTATAAGTGTATGATATCAGGTTAGAGATGCTTAGCTCTAAATTGCTGCCTTTCCATTTGGAGAGGCAGCACAGTGAAAATTGAACATTGCGGCAGTATAAAAAGTTGCCCAGGAGACCAAGTCTTATATAGTCTGGTGTGCCCATGTATCTCTAAATTTAAAATAAGTTAATTTAATGCATGCTTAGGGCTTTAGTCCTTGCCCCCCGGTCCCTACTGTAATGTGTGTCTCTGTGCAAAGGGGAATGAGGTTAGAAAGGGTAGAAAAAAGAGCAAGAAGGCTCTTCTGAATGGGAGAGCTGAGGGCTGAAGGATGCCAGCTGCTGGAACTTCTGTGGGTCAGACTGCTGGGGTGCAGAGCGGGAGGCATGAACGTGCTCCATTCCTGCAAAATAACATCACGTGCATACTTTCAGGAATGTACTGCACTCTTTTTCCAAGCAGCAGAGAGGGAAGTGTATTTTCTGTAAACTAAATAGGCATTTGATAAACTCACATTGTTTCACTTCATTGACACCACTTATTTTTGAAGCAGGGACAATAAACTTTATCCACTGTACGGAATGAGGACAGAAATGTACTACTCATCAGCCAAGCATTGTTGTACTTTTGGAATGAAAGTATAGAAATGTTGGTAGTCACTAGTGCTCTTTTTTAATTTTTAGGACAATGGAACCATTTGGCTTCTTTTTATGTTTTTGTATTTTCAAAATAGAGTGTCAAAATAGAGGAGATACCTTTATGTAATTTTCCCCCTGGACTACTTTGCGCAGAAAGGCTGCTGAATTTTAAGGAAGATTTTGTTTTAAATGCAAATGATTTGTCAACATTAAGGACTATGCTTTCTGCAAGGCTGCTGCATGAAGGCCTCGGAGAGTGGGAATGCCACCAGCCCCACCAACCCAGTCTTTTGGATTTTGCCACTTGAGTTCAGCTGCTCATTCTTTGTTTTGGTTTGGTTTGTGGTTTTTTTTTCCTTCGGGGTGGGGGGTGGGGGTGCGTGGTGTTGTGTGTTTTTCTCTTTTTTGATCCCTGTGCTCCAGGTATCTGCAGGCTTAAAAAGCTGATGTTATTGGAGCAGCCCTACAAAAAAAATAATAAGGCATGTTATGGGTTAAGTCAGCAAATTCTTATCTATCTGCAATGGATAGAGTTCTACATTTAAAAAAGAATAAAAAATGTATGGCTTTAAACATAAACTTTTGTGATTAAGGAAAGATTTTTTTTTTTTTAAGGAGGCAAGAAATCTGAAATATGTTGTGACATGCAGAACCCAATCCCTTTATGCAACTTCAACAGCACAGTGGTTTTCCAAGTTAGCACCTGAGGATTCCCTGCATAGACCTGTATGTATTTTTTTTTTTTTTTTTTTTTTTTTAAATGATATAATCATACCTGGAAAGATGAAACTCAGGCACTGTGGTTTGTGATATCTAACAAATATTAAGATTAACCTACTCCCTGGCCTGGTTAATGGCTGGGGAGTATGAAGTCGAAAATTCCTGCTTGCCCACCCATGCCCCACCACCACTCACCTCCCCGTCCCCTCAAGCGGTCAAAATGGGCTGGTTGAGACGCAAACATGACAGTGTGCTCACCTCTTTTCTGCCAAAGAGCATAGTTCAAAAAACGATGCAATTTCACATATGTGAATACAGAGGTGAAGAGTGCTCAAAACGTACTGAACCTTGTCACAGGTACACACTGTAAATACACTGGTATGCTAATTAAAAAATGTTTTTCTCTTTCATATTAATGGTACTAGAATGATATCAGATACCAGCTGCTGCGTAGCTGTATCCAACCTTTGTCTTATTAGTTTCTTGTCAGGATGTCTCCATGAAAGAGCTTTAATTGCTTTTCATTCCTGTTACTAAGTGCTTTTTATTTTTTTTTTAAATATTCAGGGTGTTGGTGCAGCTAAGTGATTCTTGCATTCTCCTGCATTTAGGTAGTAGTAGAAGTCAGTTTAAAAGGATCCCTTTTAGCTTCTGACTATGCTAAATTCACCGTTGTTTTTTTTCTATTCTGCATTGATTCAAGAAAAGGGAGTTATCTTCCTTTTTTTTTTTTCCACAAACCACTGCTCCATTTCATTCTTTCTTTTTTCTTTTTTTTTTTTCTTTTCTTCCTCCAAAGGGCTGTGTAAGATATTGAGTTGTCTGTAGGTGATCTCCCTCAGCGATTGGGACATCAGCACTAGATGGATTAGATGACTGCAAATTAGATTCCACCAACTGCATACGCAGTATGCTATTACATTTAGGTAGCCAAAGCACCCATTTCAAAGGCAGTAGACGTGAATCAATTAATGTTGTCTGAGTTTGTCATCTAACATTTAAGCTGCCTCTTTTTTTTTTTTTTTAATTTGAAACAATGCTACATCTCTTTCTTCCTCCTCCTCTTCTCAAAGCTGAGTTCTGCTTTTGCCTTACAAGTTATAGAACCTGCTGTTCTTTATTGCCCTGTACTTGTGTCTTATGACTAAATAGCTATTACGTTCTTGAAGTACTAAGTGATTTTTTTCATTATTTTTTTTCCCTGCCCCTGTTGGTTAGGCTCTCCCGGGATCTGCATGTACTAATGAAATGATATAGTGGGTTGTTTAGGCAACATAAAAACTGATAGTATATTATTAAGCTCTGTGTATGCCATTAATAATGCATTTCCATTTTTAAATGCAGTATTTTCATAGTCATATAAATTACAATTGGAAAAATATGTATTATGACATTCAATTCAATCTCATCCAGTGCAAGATTGACTCGGTATATTTAGGATGCATATTTCCCAGTGCTTTGTTTTAACTAATCAAGTGATGAGGCTTTCAGCATTTATCTTGGGAAACTAATCCAGAGCATAGCGGGTCCCATTATTAAGGCATTTTTATTTTCTGCCAAAATTCCTCTACTTTTCTCTCTCTCCCTTCATTGGTTTGTTTGGGTTTTTTTAAAGTTTCCTTTAAGCAGCATTTCCACCATGCTTTCAAAATCCATAAACTGTATAGTGTTACACCTTATTTTTTAAATTGGATTTTGGATTTGTTAGTAATGAGCTAGTGGAAAAATCATGACACTTAGGGGATGCTCAGGATTTTGCTCAGGAGTTTGTATGCAGCCTGCTCATTTGGTATGTAACTTAGATTTATATGCCCTGCTAGCTTGATCTGAAGTTTGATCTGGGCTTACATTTTTTATGCTTATTTGTATTTTGTGTTTTTTTTTTTTTAATACAGTCTTTCTAAAAGACCTTACATTTTTTACATTTTCTGTAGAAATAAGCACTTAATGAAGATTATTGCTAGGTTTTTGATTTGTATGTTGGAATAATTTTTATTCCTTTAATAAGTGTTTGATATTTTCCACATCTGTTAAATATGTGTGAATAGACCATTGCTACTTTTATATATTACCTAAATGTTCAGTTCTGCATTCAGATATAATTATCTCTGCCTATCCTGAAAAAGCCTGTATAATGTAACAGAAATTCTACGCATGTTTTGGAACATGGGGGGAAAATATGTCATTTAATTGTGCTCCATAAATAACACTTAACTGGAGAAAGAGAGTTTATAGGCATAAAATGTAAACATGAGGTACTCATTCAATAAGCAACTGATTTATGTGAAAATAATTTGGGTGATTGTAAGGAAGTCTTTGCAATAAATATTTCCAAAGCCTCTTCTGACTATTTTACAGTACATTCAGTTGCAACAATCAGTGCGTTCTTTCTGCAGCAGGACTCTTCCTAGGAGTCAATGCACCTGTTTTCATTTGTTCTATTTCATTTTATTTAATTCCTGCTCATTGGATCCAGTAAAGATAATACCTCTAAAAGGATTTTGCTGCCAAGAAACCATCTGTTCTGGATTAATATAACTTAGTATGTTTTCCATTCCTCAGAGTATTTAGGGAATGAATTTACTGACAGAAACACGGTCCACGGTAGGCTGAATTTTCTTCTGTAGGTTGGTCCCAGATTTCCTGTATTATCCTCTTTTCTAAAGGTTGCAAAGCAGGCATGTAAAATTCAGAACGATGACATTATTACTCTATTGTTGAAAAGTCACTTGCCAAAGTCCACCACCAGTTAAGTTTTACGTGGGGGTGTCAGGTAATGGGAGAACTGCTCCAGGCATCTTTGACAGTCAGCTCTTTACCTGAGCTGTGGTTTGGAACTTGCATTTGTTCGAAAGGATTCTAAACTGTACAAAGCTGTTCCCAAAATGTTGGTAACAGGCTGTGACTATCTGTATGCGTTTCAGGCACAAGTTAGTCTCAAAAATGTATGCTGAAATCCTAGACCCACTTTGAAACTCCTGAAAGAAGTTTTGATTTAAAATATGAGGATGAAAGACTACCTTGTTAGTGTTAGAATTGTACTTGTGAGATGAAAGAAACTATCTTATAATAAATTATCATGTATAACTATTTTATTGAAAAAATGATTAAAACAGAGGGATCATGAAGAAACATTCAAGTTTCTTTTGTTCCTCTTTTTTTTTTCTTGTCCTATCTATTGCTCTTCTGCTTAAAATTCTTTATGCAACAATATAGACTTGATTACAGCGGAGTAGATTATGATTTTCTGTTTGAAAGGATATTTATGTTCATTATGCAGAGATCTTTGTGTGCTTCTGATTGTCTCCAGTGGTTAGGCATTTGAACCTCCTGAATAGCTGCTAGTATAATCCAGCTCTAATAAAAATGTAGTTTATGCATATCTCAGGAAGGTTTAAGGCAGCTGTGAGCTATTCACACTCTTCTCAGGAGAGGTCTAAAATTTTCTGTTTTAAATAAAGTGCCTTCTTCCAGTTGAGGGGAGGGGAAGGGGGAATAAGATCCCAGCATCTCTACATCCCTCCCCATCCCCCTGCAATGTTTAATTGACGCTGGACCAGTGACAGGACCAATCCCTTCTTTAGCTCAGTAATCCAGTTCCCCTTTTGTTGGGCAGATACTCAGAACGGGAGGGATTTTGATGGGAAGTGTCTGTGCATTATAACCAGTCTCTTGATTTGGTTCTATACCAAAGTTTGGAGCTAAGATGGATGTTTGTGCTTTTTTTTTCTCCTGGTTACTGTTCTTTGTGTATGTTTTAATACACATACATAAATCTACTGGCATAGACATTTGTGCCTTTTTATATAATTAAATTTAAATATGAGGGACATCACAGATACAGGTAGGCAGGATGTTAAATCCAGTGTTGAGTTGAACCTTTGGATGTAGAAATTCAGGAACGACAGGCTACTGGAAGTTGGGAGCATTTGGCATAGGGAAGTATTGCTCTCTGTGTGGCTTTCCTAACACCTGAAGCAGCTCGCTGTTGCGGCTGCGGTAGCAACCTGGGTGAAGCCTTGCTTTGTTCCAGTACATTCTTACACAAGCAAAGAGATACCTGAACAGCCTGGTTGCAGGCAATGGTTAAGAGAATTATTATTATTTTTCTTTTGTGTATCTTAGGGATAAACCCCCCATATTTTAGTTATTCAAGAAAAGGTGGTATTACTGTATGTCTTGCGTGAATTAAGTCCTGATGATGGTGGCCCCAGAGCTCCAGGCTGCTTCCCGGGGTTACTGAAGCGCATCCAAAGAAAGCTAAACTCCCAGAACTCTCCCCCAAAAACAAGGACAGCCCTCCCTGCCGTGACTCGTGCACGCACTTTCTACAGAAATACAAAAGCTTAGGGTTCAGATTAGGTCTTTAAGAAGTACACCTTTGTTAGGGAGATGCTATGCCTGAGTTACAAAATCCAGCTTGATGTGTTTCTAGCTGCGTACCGCTTCTAGGCCCACGCGGGCGACTCTGCGTGGCAGTGGACTGCACTGCATCGTGCAGGCCCTAGTAACGCGGGGGTCTACTGCTTCAGGGGTCTCTGCACCCTTACCTTCTGCACTCAGCCTCCCCCACCACCCCCAAGACTGACAACAGAAGTGCCAGCTGTGATCATCTGTTGTAAAATCTGATGTTGGGCTCAACAACTTGTATTGCGTATCCTCGTGAAGCAGGCATCAGATAAAACTGGCTCAAGGCCATCGTGGGCATGATTTGGCATTGAAACCACAGTCTATAAACGAGAGACTCTTGCCATTAGCAATCTCTTGAGCTATTCAGTGTCTTAAAAGCTAAGCAAGATAATCTGACACGTTCGAGGATTTGTCTTGCTTAGATGTCAGAATACTTGAAAATCCAAACTAGAGACCTGTGAGGGAGGAAAATAAACCAGGGACTGAAGTGGGTTATGCATCTAGTTGTGTAAATTGGAGGGACAGAGAAGAGGAAGGGGGATAAGAGAAGAGAGGAGACCAGAGAACTGTCATCTCTTTAAGGGAATACCGCTGCTGTTTCTGCCAGAGAGAGTGGGGGGGAGGAAGCGCATTGAAAGGGTGATCACAGCAAATGAGGAAAGAAGAAAAATAGGAATCACAGTAAATAGAATAGCAAAACGTATTATATTTTTGATAAGCAGCTTAATGTTGTGATTATTATCTTGAAGTTCAGTTCTGAAGGTTCTCTCATCACTGTTGTAAATCCAGCAAGACTTAAAGGGGTGCAAGTACCCTGTGGATGGAGGAGCTTCAGTAATGCCTCTGTAGCTATGCACAAAGGGATACGAATCATTCTGTCAATATATATTTTCCCAACTAACAATCTGCAGCTTCCAGTCTCATAGCACCTTGTGCAGAGATCTGTCTGGCACCCCTTTGCTTTTTTTAGCCCACCTTTTCAAAGGCAATTGTGAAATCTTTCAGGACTTGTTACATAATTTTGTTTCGGGTAGAAAGAAGCAGAAAACCACCCTCCCCTGCAGATACATGCTAGAAAAATCAGATTTGTAGTCTTTCTGCATAATCTAGAATCTAAGTAGAACAACGGTCAAAATTTTCAATGTGAACTACAAAATGAGGACTTATATACTATTTATCTCAGGATTTATGTTTCTATGGTCTTAAGTCTGTGACTTTAATAAACTAACTGGTTTATTTTAATAGCTTTTGGTTTTGTAGAGAAATTCGTTTATACATCTGGAAAAATAGGAGATAAACCTACAGATATCTGAATCTGTATTTTCTTCTAGACTAGATAAAAATGCTCTATGTGTATGTGAGACATGTCTGTATCTGGTAAACATCCCAGATAATTACTTTAGTGGCTACATGAGAAAAGTATATCAGGAACCAACTTATAAGGGGAACCCTGCCATATTAAAAACCATGCACAAAACACACATTTCCTAAATTCTTGCAAAATAGTGTTTTAATCCTATATTGCAGTCCAGGAATTTCAAGGCAGATTGTGATCTGCTTAGTAGAAAGCTTTCTATCAAAAATTGCAGACCACCAGTTTTTGCAGCCTTTCCCTGGAAATTAGTGAAGAAAAACCAGGCTGTCTTAAGGAAACAGGTTTGGATAAACACCAATCCCAAGACTGGCAAGGAAGTCTTTGTCACCTGTCCCTCACAAAACATGGATTTTTCTGTGACTCCCCCATCCCCTCCTGCAGAAGACTGGCAGCATCAGCCTTAGGACCCAGGAGAACATAATGGGGTGAGCCAGAAAAACCCTATAGAAAGTTTGGTAGGTACCTGCAAGTGTTTCTCTACAAAGCTTTTAACTGAATTGGTTTTGAGGCTTTACTGTGTTTAGCAGTTAAGGTGGGTTCTGAGTGTATGTATTATGGTCACTGAACTAATAATAGCTATTGTATTTTAATTAGATTATTAAGAATTTATTTAGAGTAATAAATTATTTGCTCCATATATATGGTATGTTACTTTTTGACTTTAGCAAATTTTTCAGTGAAAAAAAAAAACAACCAAACAAAACCCCACCCCAAACTTCATTACTAAAAAGTATAAGAAACAATAAATTTAAAACACAGCTAAATCCCTTGGGTCTACAGTGTCCAATATTTTGCCTTGTCTTAAAGGTGCATATGACACAGATGGAAGAAAAAGTCAAGCCAAAGCTGTTGATGCTTTCATACCCGTGATTAACATTAGTTTAATCTGAGATCTGTGTGAACCTGGAACACTGTTACTGAGATGTTTTGGAATCTGAGAAGAGCCAGAAGATTAGTGTCCTGCTCGTTAAGCCACATGACGAATAAAGGTGTGTGTCCTTTGCTGAGAAGAATGATCATACTGGCTGAGATACAAGGTCTTCCTAACTCAGTATGTTGTTTCTAGCAGTGGTCAGAAGGAAAGATTAGGAAAATAGTAGATAAAGAAGGCAAGTACGGAATGATCTTTCCTCCGAAATAGTCTCAGATTTCTCTAATCAGCAGTATAGAGGTTTGAGTCAGCTCTTTTATGCAAAACATTGTATTTAATAAAGATTTTTCATAGATCCTTATTCCAGCAATTTATGTAATTACTTTTTGAATTTTAAAAAATTTTTCTAGTAAAAATACTGTGCCAGTACTTCTGCAAACAATTGTGGAGTATGGGGAAAATATACTGTTTCTCAACTTGGGCACATTTCATCAAGTGCCAGCGAATTCTTGTGTTATGAGAAGAGATTTGCCTTCCCCTTTGTAAACCTTTTGAACATTTTCAGAAATTTTCTGCAGTCATTCTTTTGCTGGATCTGAAGCCTTCTTGGCTGTACATTGTTCACAGTTCACAACCCACCTCTCATACTTCACTCTCTGAATTTCGTGCATGCAGAGAGAAGACACCCTGACATAATGGAGATAGCGATGGCAGGAAGTTCACTGAATAGCTACTCTAATTAGGGTGTGACATTAATTAGGCTACAAAGATATTTCTGTGTAGGTCAGAGAACGATCAGCTAGAAAGTGAAGTAAATTATTTCCAAGAGGGAGATAGAGGTGACAGCAAGAAAAAATATCTTCATTTTTCTTGAGTGCTGTTAAGTTGAACTTTCTAATGAATTATAGATTTTTAAGTTTTGTTAATGTTGTCGTGCTCTACAATAATGTGCTTTGCAGTGAAACTTTACACTAACAATTTTGCCTGGAAAATAACTGGAAAAGGGCATTCATGTTTACTGTTACTTTATGTACTAAATGTGCTTAAATTATGGGTCAGTCCAAATTTCTCTGATTGATATTGATCCAGGAAAGACAAAAGTATTCTTCAGTTTTGAGTTTCAATAACAATAGGGATTCCTAAATTGAAATCTACATGACAGCCCGTAACACAGGAGGGAAAACCCAGCTAAGCATTTTTCCTGCATTTGTATTGGATTTGAAGTTGTGTATTAATTTGACAGAATTCACAAAATTTTCAGACACTATTTCAACTCATGGTTAAATAAATGAGGATCATTCCTTTGTGTTTCTGTGGTTTCTATGGTCCGTTAAGATGTGGTTCTTGAGTAGAAACCAAAATCCTCATGTTAGGGTATTCATTCTTTTGACTAAAACTCCCGAGGCAGAGAGTGTAAATGGTGCAGTAGTGGCTTTTAGAAGTGTGAAAAAATATTCCATGCTGTTGATGGGAATGTCATTAGCAGTATGTCTAGTAGCACTATTAGATTTTTGGACATAGTGACACTATTGAATAATGTCCTTTTGCTATCATTACTGCTTTGATTGTATAGCATTTTGGTGGTACAGAGCTTATCCAACTTTGCCTTTAGTTTCTCAGACATGTATGTGTGTGCATACAGTCTGTGGTTTATTTGTAACTGTCACAGAGAGGCTGGGGGAGAAGAATTTTCTAACAAAGGCTGCCCTAGAGTGTTGGAGATGTCAAGAGCTTTTTCAGTCAGTTCATTCAGTCATGGTCCGGTGAATGCTCTCACAACAAAATTTGCTGTAATGTTGGGGAATTAATTGCATACAGGGTTACAGTTTTATTGTTTAACTTTAAATTCAGGCTATGGATGATTCCTAGAAGCCTACTCATTGAATCATTATATGAACAATAATTCTAGCTACTTTTTTTTCTTCCTCTTTAATCAGGAAATTATTTTGATGTGTAAACCATCTCACATGAAAATGTGCAGCTGTATCAAAATAGCAAAGGTGGTAAATGACAAAATATGACACACACACTATCTCCTTTGTATGTCCTATATAATTATCTTTTATTGTCCTAAAAAGATTCTATTTTTCTTTGCCATCTTTTCTTTAGACTATTTCCTTCTGGAAAATTTTAGAATTGCTCATATCGTGGTAAACAGGCTTCAGCTTTGGGTACTGATGGACATGGTTTCCTTCATAAAAAGGGGAACAATATCTTACCTGAAAAAGGTTTTTAAGGTTTGAATGTGATTCTTAAGTAGGGAGAAAATTTGTTTGTTGTTGGTTTCAGTTAGAGTGAGTATGGAGAGGTACGGACATCACCATGGAGTTTTTTGCACTCGTTCTGGTTTACATAGGAAAGAATGATGGAAAAGACCATGATCTCTTACTACTCTGATGAAAAAATTCACAACCATCCTTTCTATATTAATATTGTGCAAAACTTTCATTTCAAAAAATCATTGTATCTTCTGTTCCAAAGGGATTTTGCTTGGGTGATAGTTTTCTGTGCCTTTTTATGTCTAGCACAAGCATATATATTTAATCTTTTAGTAGAGCAGTATTTTAGCATTTATATAAATAACAATCCATTGAAATGATGAAGCTGAGATAAAATTCAAATCTTCTAGAAAAGTTCTACCCTAAATAAAAGTTTGGGCAGAAGCTCTGGAAGCACAGCAAGTATTTGTGGACTGTAAATTGACCATACTGAGGAGAGCATACTGTCTGCATGTTGGGAGGCTGAAAATTCTGTTTACTAGTGAGGATCCTTGACTGGCAAAAGTGTTTATATGTAATTATCTTTTGTGATGGTAGAAGATGATGGTAGAAGACTCGTGGTTGTGTGTGTGTGTGTGTGTTTTATGGTACATTGGCTTCTTACTCTCAATAATATGTGTGTGTTCTGCAGCTCTGGGAATTGGCAGAAGCAAAAATTTGGCTCCATGTTTCTATTTTTGGTGACAGTGATATAATAGATCTGTTTAAAACTTCACATTCTTTGAGGATGCTATTCTTTGTTAGCAGCTCTTGCTCTGGAAAACCACTGAACTTGGTGATGACTCTGCATACATAAAAGCTACAGAACTGTACCCTCAGTAAAAATGACAAGGCAGTGTTAGTTGCTAACCAAGGGCTCCCTAGAAAGTTTCAGGAAAGCAGATATACAGGGGATTTTTTTTCTAGGAAGAGCAAAACAACAAAAGAGGAGATGGATGCCTCTTAAGAAGCTTGTTTCCAACTTATTTTAAGTGAGCATAAGGAAATAAAACAAGGTAATAGACTTAGTAGTCCAATGGAAATGAGAGCAGGTTTATTGTTGTTAAAAAAAATAATCTATCACAAAGCTTTCCACTTACATATGGGATAGAGGATGGAATTGAGCACATAAAACTTGGCACACTTGTTTCTTTCATGCGTGTTACGAACAGAAAATCTCCTATTTGTAGATAACATTGGTGAAATGAGCAGTTTTGCAAGAACAGGGGCACACCAGCCTGTTAAAAACAGGGAAAAACAAAACTCCCAGGGGAGGTGAATATGTCACTGAAATGAAAGGTTCAGTTTTCCCACAAGTGCTTGCAGTGAAGCCTTGGCTGTCTATATGTGTTTATTTTAAAAAATATTTTTCTCTTTAAATGACTTTTTTTTAAGATACAAAAATAAACAAACTTTTTCACTGACAAAACAGATAAAATTGGATTGTAGAGTTTCCATTCCAACTTAGGATTTTGGCTGCGCAACCAACAAGCAAGCCCTCAATCTTTCCTATGCCTTCCCAAGTGCTAACATGCTCTGTGTTTCTCAGAACGTTTCATATTGCTGTTAAACTCTTTAAGCAGTTCATGGGTTTTAAGTACTCAAAATGCCTTTTCGAGACAGAAGCTCAAAAAAAAAGCACAAATCTCCATTTAGATGTCTAGAAGTGGATATCAATATCTCAAAGTATATAGCATCAGGAACTCTTAATGTGATAACTGGGAGAAACACTGCAATCTTTGAAAATGCAAAAAGGAGATTGAAAAAATATACAGTTTGTGTATATATATATATATACGCAAGGTATTTTTTTACAATGGTGACATGTATTCCTAACCACATTTGGTACATAAAAATCAAAATACACCTATCCTTCACTGATGCATGATCAAATATATTCAGGTGAAACTCAATTTCACTCTGTTGTGCAAACAACATTTAGCCTTGAGTGAGTATTCTCACTTCTGCCAAATGTAATATAATTCTTCCAGAGGTAACCTACAAACAAATTAGTTTTCTTTTGCTAGGTGTACTTGAAAAAGGTTGCAGGAGAGAGTGGGAGATCAGAGAGCATATGTTATTGTTCAGTAAGCCATGCAGCAGATATCAGAAATTAATGAGGCAAAGAAAAGGCAGCAAGCAACGTGATCAGCAGCAACTAAATTTGGAAAATGCTCGAGTGTTCTGGGAGACAGGAACATTAAGTGTTCTCTCCTTTTTCTGTATCCATACCTGAAAATGTGGAGACTTGAATAACAAGTGTTAATGCAATTACGCATAGAGGTAGCCATTGAACTTCAAAACAAAGCTGTAGGTCACAAGTGCTATATACCAAGATTAAAACAGGTGAATGAAGAAATAGAAGGAAAATGGATCTGTAAACAGTATAGTTTCATATAACAAATTTTCTAGATGGGATAGATAACCCAATGTTTCCCAGAGAAGTATCAGAATGCCCATTGCAGATGGGATGCTGTCTTCATTCTGAAATCCTAAGCAGTTTTAAGCAGCTGTCTTCTCTGCCTTGCTACAGAAAAGTCTGTGTCTTCCACCAATTGGAACCACATCTTAATTGTTTTTATTGGGCCATGGTATAAAATGAATTTATTGATAGTTCATCAAAGGGAATAGAAAGATACCTTCAGGTCTGTTTCAGGGGAGGTGGAAAAGGCAACCTGTCTGGTCGCTGAGTGGCACACTGGGTGTCAATACTGGAAAGTGTGACAGTAACAAATGTTAGAATTCTGAGATATACAGAGCGCGTGGGTTGTTTGTTCAAAGTAAATAGGCGTAGGAATTTTGAATTCTTTTGTTCTCTAAATTTTGAGGGGAAAAAAAGAAACCTTTAACAGCTAGTGTTACACAAAAGCTGCACTACATTTGTAAAAATAATGATAGATTCTCTGAAGCAGATTGAGTTTTGTCTCAATAAACACAAGGTAAAATAAATGAGGTTTATGGCTTCATTGGTATTTAAGTAGGCTTTATCACACAGGAATAATGTGAAGTTCCTCAATTCAGGCAGTGAAACTGTTCTACCGCTTTGTGCTTTTCATATTTATAGTAAGCCAATTTCAGGTTCAGCTCTACATAGCTTGAAAAAAGTTTCACTTACATCTAATAATTTTGGACATCTGTATATCTTTGCAGAATCGTTTGATTTATTTAAGAAAATCTCTACCAAACTCTTCTTGTCTTTAACTGCTTGGTTGGTCCCAGCGCTATGTGGTGGTTGACAAAGTTCTAAGCTTCATTACTGTGTAATAAAACAGCGCAGCTTCAAAATTGGTCAGTTTATTGATTTTTAGTGGCAAGGGATTTGAATGCATTCACTTTGTAGGCCGTTACTTTCCCACTTTCAGAAACCAATCTGCTGTTGTAAGTAGTGAATTAAGCATGCAGATATTATGATAATTGGAGAAAATGAAATGTTCACACTAGGGACATATCTCTGAAAAATTGTGTGGAATATCTTTTCTGAAATCTCTGTCACCAAAAAGAGATTTTTATCCTGGATTATACTGCAGCTTTTCTTTTCTTTTTCATTTTCAACTTCGGAAAAATTATGAGAAACATGTAAATGTCTCAATTAATGTTTTGTTTATTTTTCATATATGTGGCATTTGTAAAGAACCAGGTTATTTATGCACTCCTTCCGTTGTCGTTCCATCCTCTCCTCTACTTTTCCTTTGAATATGTTCTATTTATAGTAAATGGAAAGAGAAGGAAACAATCAATTTCCCACAACAAAGACGTTAATTTTTTTACTGCCACTGGGTCAGGCTATGGTACTGACTATGTCTTCAAGTAAAAGGGATAGGAAAAGTTTTTCTTTGTGTGCCCACATCATCTGAATCACACGTAATATCCCAGTCAGGGCCATGAGGCAGTGGCAAAGTTGATTGGTGTGTTTGTGTGTAGCCAGTTGATTGTTGCCTTCTTCATGGAGGAAAGTGGATTGTTGGGGTGGTTTTTGTTGTTGTTTTATTTTTTAATTTACTGAGGATAAGGGACTAGGGAAACAAGGACCAAACTTACTGTGAGTCACAGCTCAGCCCCTGCTGTGCCCCTGCCCCGTGCTGCTCCCTCTTACCCAGGAAATACACAAACAGGAAAAAAACAACCCACTGAGTCCCGTACACAGTGAAATTGAACTGTTTAGATAATTGTTTTTCTCAGAATGGTTTTATTCTGATTATCTAGAACTTTTGTATGTTTAATTTTGTAGTGGGTGCTGGCTTTGGAGATAATTTTTCATAAAATTAAATTACAGCAGTTGAAGAAATAAAGTCTTATTAGGCTATCTAGCCTAAACAAGCACTACTTTGAAATTATTGTGCAACATTAAGGGATGCATTCATTAAAGGCTGCATTTGATTTTTTTGCATTTAGATGTCCTTTATATTTGCATACTCTTTCAAGCCTTCAGAATTGTGCAGTAAATGTGACTAAATAGTTTTCACTGATGCTATCTACTTAGAATCTATAACATAGTGCTATGAATATTGATTTTCAGAGATACAAGTTTTTAAGTAAGGTGTTAATAATTTGAATTGGCATGGCTCCAACTGGATGCAGTCTTGAGGTTTGATGTAAAAGATAAGTGTAAAGGAATAGCATAACTGTAAAATCCAGACCTCTCAATCAAAATGCATAATAGAGAGGTTTCTTAAAGTTAGCTTAAAAGAGGAAGGTGCAGACATGCTGCAAAATGGGAAAGGAAACCAAGTATTTAAAGGCCAAGATCTTCGTTCCATCGGTTGCAATAAAAAGTGGACTACATGTATGTAGTTGACATGAAGCTTTTTTGTGGGGATTAATTCAGATTTAGAAACAACCAGCATGGATTTTCAAGAGCAAACCATGTCAAATTGTGGTGGAATTTCTTCACGTACTGTTGAGTAAGTGGGTAAGTGGGAAGCACGTGTGATAAGTTTTGATTTCAGAGAGGTTTCTTACACTAACCTCTATATATTTCAGAAGCAAATCACCAAGAGCCAAATGTACCAGATGCTGAGATGAAAATGTCTTTGTTTTTCATTGTGGAGTTGGAAGGAAATTTATTATAGATTGAGTCTAAGTTTGTTTTTAATTAGCACCCTCTGTGATAGAAAAGATATTTATTAAAACTTCCGGGAGTGTTATGGTGCAAGGGGTAGCAAGCACTTGGAATCCAGGTTGGAAATCCAAAATGATCTGGGTAAAATAAAATTTTGTGATGAATAAGATCAATGGGAATAATTAGCTATGTGATAGTGTTGCTGAAAAGGAGAACAATGTACCATACTTGAAGTCAGCAAAACTGTTCCAGAAATGCCAGAAGTCATTCTAGAATGTATTAGTAAGATTACTGTATAGGAGTTATGGTTATTACTTCTCTCTGTTTTGTGCTCACCAGGCCTCAGCTGTAGAAGTTGAAGAGCTCAGAGGTATCTGTAATAATGATAATTTTGAAAAGAGAAAATAACAAAAAATATTGGAAGAATTTTCACAAAATAAAAACTGAACAGGGTGCTGGGATATCAGCCTTGCAATAACAATTGGTAGAAAGAAGTGAAAATTGGTTATTTTGGGTTTTCTTTGGTTGGTTTGGGTCTTTTTTGTTGTTGTTGTTTTTTCCTAATAGAAATAAATGAATTTTATTTTTATTTTTTTTAAGTCCAAACTGTTTTAGAAAAAGCTTTCCACCTGGAAAGTTAAACTCTGGAGCAGCTCCTAAAGGAGACTCAATTGGAGGGTTAAAAACACCCCAAACAACAAAGCTAAACAAACTCAAAAAAACTAACCTCACAGAGTTGAGGATCACACCTGGAATAGGGGACATGCAAGTGAAGTTATATATAATATCACAATATATCATAATTAGACTATTAATTCTTTTGAAATTAAATTTAGATTTTCTGCATTTAATCTGAAAGATTTTCCTTCCTTACACTACAAATGGAATTGAAGGTTTTTTTTTTATAAATTTTAGGTTTCAGTAAATCTTTTTTCCATTGGAAAAAAAATTGTCCCCAAATTCCTGACTAAACCAAGAAATCCAGTATTTGTACACATGAACTAGTGTATAACAGTTTAAAATCCTGTTTGACAGTGAACTGTTTGTGTATGTATTTGAACAAATTGTAATTCCAGCTATGCACCCCTAACTGATACAAATAACCCTGAAGATTTGAGTCTTTTAATCAGTCAGCTCTAATTTATACAGCCTTGTGTTTTTTATGCCAAGAGGTGCTCTGCCAGCCCTGTTATGAGTTCAGAGTACTTCTGCTACTGAAGAGCTGTGGGTAAATGGGGAGAATTTCAGTAACTTAATGTACCAGTACATTATTGTTTACGTATCTTTATAAAATATGTGTGTGTGTGTATTGACAATATGTAATATATGTTATTTTTAATTTTATATTTTTATATACAATTATTATATATATAAATATACAAATACTTATTTCAGGAAAACACTGTATGCTAAAGGGTGGAATAATTCTATACTGTCAGAACTATTAAATAAATGGGAGGATGACAGGTCTTATAAATTGATTACTTGCTGTTAGCAAAAGCCACCTGTCCTCCTTCAGTGTGGCTGCACTCCACTCCCCTACCAGCAGAGCAGCACAAAAAAATTATATTAGTATATCAAAACATAATATTTAGAAATAATATTTTTACAGTTTAAGATTTAAAACATAACCAGGTTGACTACCTCTAGAGCATAGACTGGTAAATGTAAATATAGATACGCATTTGCTTGACTACGTAATAGTATGTATAGTATATACTTGCAACATGAGTGTATTAAAGTACGTTTTCTGATGATCATATTATATTTATTGCAGTTAAAGAGAAGACTTACTGTCTTTTATGTGCAGTTGCTAACCTCGTGAGGACTTGTGAAATTGCCTCAAGAGAATAGGAAAAAATAACGTATTTCTTTGGCTTCTTATCTATATTCACCTGGAATAATACTCAAAATAAAATTTGGGAAAGTGTGTCTTAAATCTAAAGAAAACAGTATCTATTATGATAAAACTGGCCGTGGCCTATTATAGCTTCTTTTTTTCTTTTTTTTTTTTTTTTTAAAAAAAGTGTCTTTTATGGCTGCTCCGTTCCCTGCAGTGTATCTGTGAAGTGCAGAAAAAGTTCACAGCAGATGATTATACTAAGGTACCAAAGCTAGTGAAGTGTGAGATAATCTTTTGAGCTGAGAATTAGTGTCTCAGGCAACCAAGCGAGAAACCAAAGGGGAGTTATTTCTTCAGTAAAGTTTAAGGTCTAAGATACACCTGAAGCTGTATCTCTTTATTACTGTTTAAATCAATACCTTTGACCATCTGCTTACATGTTAATAACGGTTTTGAGGGTTGAGATTGTCTTGACAGAAGGTAGTGGCTTTGCTCCAAAATCCTATTTTGGTTTTGAAATCCAAATTTCAAATGTAACAAATTTTCTAATACAGGAAATATAATATTCTTAGATTTGTTTTATACGCTATCCAAATGTGTGTATGCAATGTACATAGTCCCATACTTTCCTTGGGGAAAAAAAAAAAATCAGAAAAAAGGAAGGAGGGAATCTGAGTATTTCAGTGGATTCTTGGTTTTTTTGCTCCTAGATTAGCTGAAAAAAGGGAAGTATTTCCTGCTGTTCATAAGGAACCATCTGTGTTTCGGTTTGTGCCCACTGCCTCATCTTGTCATTGGGCACTCCTGAAAAGCATCTGGCACCCTCCCTTCATGTATTTGTACACATTGGTGAGGTCCCTCCATACGTGACTTACCATATATGCTATCCATTTTGTGTATTGTTTACTTGCATGAGAGAGACGTTTTTTTTCTTTTTTTTTTTTTTTTTTTATGACAATGTCCACTCCTGCCTTTCTTTTTTCTTTGGAATGAACTGATACTCTAGAAAAGTTTTAGTGACAGCTTAGTCCTCTTCCAGAGGATTTAAAACATTTTACAACCTATAGCTAATGGATAAATATGAAGAAAGTATTTTGGGAGGAAGGAACACAACTTTGACTCTCCCAAATCATAAGGATTTTTTTCTGGTTATGAGGCCCTGCTCCCATAATTTCTGCATTTGTAGCCAATATGTGAGAACTAAAACCTTCAGTAAGATAAAACGTGAAAATGCATGCCTCAATGTTGAAAGAACTTGATGGAAAGGAAAATTTTCTTTCACCATGAAACCATTTTTTATATAAGGCAACTTCTCAGTAGTAGTTTACAGTGGCCGGAAACTGGTTTTCTGTGAAATCAGGAGATTTCATCCCTGTGGCTTCATGTGAAACTTTTGATTGACTACTGAATATATGTACTAGGCCCTTGTGCCATCCGTTCTGCTACGTGACTGTTCACCCTCACAGAGCATGGGCAGTGTTGGCTGAGGAAGGGTGGGCCTCTCATGTCATACATCCACAGAGGGATTGTAAAAATCATGAATGAGGGAGCTGAAAAATGCATCTGGACCTTGGTTTGATTGCAACAGGCTTTCTTCATTCTGACTCAGTTTGTTGGTCTTCTGAGTTCCACCTCTTTTACAGTGTCCGGTTCTCTCCCTTTGCAGAAGACCTTTACTTGCAATCGTCTTACCACTTCCCATAGTGGGGAGAGGTATAGCATCTTGTCGGACATTACAGCCAGGTAGATGTGCCCTGACAATTCTGTATCTTCACATCGCAGAGGAGTTCATGTTATCTTATGTTCATGAAAGGGCTCCATGCGTTCCTTAGGTTGTAGTGATGTCGAATGCTTTTCGTACTTCTGTGATTTCTGTTAAGAATTGTTAGAGAAAATTATTTCTTTGTAGTAGAGAGAAGCAGGTTTTCTAAAAGCAGATGGATTGTTAGTCTGAGGGTTGAGCTCACGGCTAAGTGACAATGCCAGAGTCAATGGTATTGCCAGTCTTTGCCCAAACTTCAGACCTATTTAAGGGAAAGAACCAGAACTTGCATAAGAAGGAGCAAAGGAAGGATTAAGCTGTTCATGCAAAGGCATGCTGTCTTCAAGTAGGTCGATTGGAAAGAATTAGATGGGGAAATACACAAAGGATTATCTTCCATTAGTAGTGTGTAAAATGTTCACCTATTCTCCAATGTGACTTAAAATAAAGTTCAGGTACTCTTACAATGTGAGTGTTAGAAGTGTGAATGAAGTATAGGTGTGCATGGAAGTTCTTCTTGTTAAATTCCTTTTTCTTTAATTTTTTTTGCTCCAACAGCTTAATAGAGCATTTTAAGCTTATGAAGTACAGGATAAGGAGGATAAATGAGATGTTCTTACTGATATAGACTCACTGTGACATGCCAGTAGTGATAATGCCTAGTGTGGATACGACTGCCTATCATCACATCTTGAAAATGATTATAATTGACAAAATCTTGCTGTGTTCAGTGTTTGAAATATTTCGATTTGTTTTGGGTTTTTTCCCCATGATTCTTAAGAAAATGTATTTAACGTTCAGCTTTTGTATTGTTTGGGTTTGTGTATGTGTCTTTTCCCTTCCCCCATCCCCATTTCTGAAGAAAATGTATTTTAGAGGGTGGTTGTTTCCCAGGCAATATGAGTATTTGCCATCCAGCCAACTTGGCTGCTGTGTCTATTTGCTTGCCCTTTGGATCAACAGCTGCTTAGCAGCTCTTCATATGGCTGCTTGCCATGTGGTGGAGAATCAGAAGTTCTCCCTCCTCCAAAAGATCCCTTGAAGTTGTATTTGTTTACCTCGCTGTAGGAAATCCAAAGGAGAAAAGGTAGGAGCTTGAGCCATCCTCCTTAAGGCTTTTTTTTTTGTTTGTTTGTTTAAAGGGAGGGAGCTTTGTGAAGATTGTTGCCTTGCTGCCTGCTCTCCCATCGCTGTGCAGCAGCAGCAGCATCCACAATCTCTGATCCAGTTGCCGTGGTGGGGGACAAAAGCAGCTTTCAGGGGTTGGGGCCTGGTGGTGGCCCCGAGGGAGCACCCAGAGCCTGGTCTGTGGGTGCCCAAGAGCTGAGCTGAGCAATGTCAATACCTTAGGTTTTGAAGGCAATCAGAAGAGATGTTTTTCAGACAACCGAGTCCACCAGGTCGCAGAGTTGTGTAATATTTTTGCACTGGATTTTTCTCGCTTACTGCCTTTTTGGGACAGGAGCTATATCTCAGCCTGTGAACAGCTTTTCTATTTCTTCGATATACTGTTGACTGGCAGGCAAACAGAAATTTGTTTTTATGTACTGTAGTAAATACGGTTTGTTTATTTTCAATGTAGGCTGATCAGATACTTTTCACATAACAAGTTTTCCTGCAGTCTGGGTGGATTAAAGATATTAGAAACAGTTGAAATAATGATTTAGTAGAACTGCTCCTTTACTGTTCTTTGAGGCTAGTGCCTGAGGGCGCTAAATATTTTCAGCAAATATTTCAAGGGGCTCTGAAGGGACTCATGAAGATTGATCTGTTGTCGAGTGCCCCAGAAAACTCTTACCCATTTCTCCTGTGTTTGAATTTATAAAAAAGAAATATATATATGCTTTTGTTGGCTTGCTTAAGAACTGTAAATTTTAAAAAATACATCTGGTGAGAAGAGACAAGGAACTTTTTACAGTTAATACAAAGGTTTTGAATCGAGTTTATTAAGAGCAACTGATTCCACAGTGTTTCATCGAAATTACAGAGAGGGTAATATCTCAGGGCTCAGCAGATGATGAAATACGTCTCGTTGTAAAAAAAATCTTTCACAGGCTTTCTTCTCTTGAACGATACTGTTCTTTCAGGGTCTCAGGTTTATTATATAAACAGTATCAGCTTCTGAAAATAGATCTACTAAACTGTTCATGCTCATCACCCAGGCCTCTCTAGATGAGACATTTTTTGGTGTATTACTTGTTTCCTTTTGTATTTAATTTCTGCATGCGTTAAATCAAAGAGCTTAGAAAAAAGCTAATAAAATCTAATTGTTATTTCATCAAGTCAGCCCCATGGAAAAAGGGTGTGTCTCTTCTGCTTTAAGCCTATAGCAGCTACAAAGAGAAAACAATGGAAATTATTGTTCTAAACCTTTTAAGAAGTTTGTGATGTTCCAGGCTTCACCTGGAAAGCTTGCCATGCATTGGCCACTAGGATATTCAGCTGTAATTCAAATATAGCTGTAAGGAATGTGCCATTGTTTTTGGAAGGAGAAACTGTAAAGTACAGTATACGTAGCACGTTAGTGTACTATATGCAAAATTCACAATGTTGTGATAAGACATCTGCTCTTTTTGTACCCTACCATTTATTTATCTGTAACCGTGATGACCCTGTTCTAATAATTTCTCATTTTTCATTAGTAGGCATACATATTTTAACAACGCGAGGCGGCGGGGCCCAGCCCGAGTCCAGGCCCGGACGGCGCTGCACACTCGGGTTTCCCGGCTCAGGGACATCCCCCCCCCGCCCCGGCTCACAGACCCAGCCGGAACCAGGAAGTCCGCGGCAGCCAATCAGACGCGAAGGGGGCGTGGCCAGAAGCCGCGCGGAGATTTAAAGGCGGCCGGAGCAGACCCCGGGTAGATGGCAGCACCGGCGGCGAGAGCTGAGGGGAGGTCGGGCGGCGGGACGGCGGCAGGGCGGCAGCTACAGCCTGTCTAGAGTGTGGTGTGATTGGCGAGTGCGAGGGGGGAGCGGGCAGGCCGGTCTGAGTAGAAAGAAAACGGCCCTCAGATTATTACCCCCTTTTGATTTTGCAGGTAGGTAATGATGAACCAGTGAGGAGAGGTCTCAGGGCGATGAAACAAGATTTCAGGGCTTTGGGACAGTGTCAAGGGTTCAGGAGCACAAATTGTGTTCTCCTCTGCCCCTCAAGTTTTGGGGACCAATGACTGGATAAACAAAAAGATCAGGCAGATCAATGCCTGGTTCTGTAACTGGTGCTACCAGCAGGGCTTTGGGTTCACAGACCATAGTTTGATTTACAGGACACTGTGTCTGCTTGAGTATGATGGGGAAACCCTATCCCGAAAGGGGAAAAGGGTATTAGGCCAAGAGTTAGCAAAGCTCATGGACAGGGCTTTAAACTAGAACGAAGGGGGAAGGGGATAAAACCAGGCCCACTAGTAATGAGCCTGGGGGTAAAGGGCCAAGGATGGGGGTGATAGGACTAAAGGAAATGGCCTCATGTTGCACCAGGGGAGGTTTAGATTGGATATTAGGAAACCTTTCTTCACCAAAGAAATATTAGAATAGGCTGCCCAGGGAAGTGGTTGAGGCACCATCCCTGGAGGTATCAAAATATGGGTTGATGTGGTGCTGAGGGACGTGGTTTAGTGATGTTTTTTTTTCTCAGTCAGGTTGATGGTTGGGCTAGATGATCTTGAAGGTCCCTTCCCACCTAGATGATTCTATGATTTGAGTGCTCCCATTTCTCCTTTGCCCTCTGCAGCTGAAGGGGGGGGGGGGAAGAAAGGGCATTCTTTGTTGCCATAAACACATTAGAGCAAAATAGAAAAATCTAAAAACTGTTTCACTGAAGATAAAAGAAACAAATTTTGGAAATAGGCTGTGCACAACTAGCAATGAGAAATTGGCTTATAAAGAGAGAAACCCCTGGGTATTTGGTATAAATAAAAGGCCAGACTATGAGATTTGTTTGTATGTTTTTCTAACTTTGAAACTAATGGGAGTTAGATAACTAAATGCCTTTTGAAGTCTGACCCAGACATACCGGGTGAAAATTTGTCAAAATCTCAAGAAACAATACTTGTTTTGCCCCTTTCATCACTCTCACTACTTGAGAGTAGCTTCACTAAGGTTAAGAGTTAAAGTGCTTTTAGTTGAACGTTGAGGGGTATGTTTGTCTTGAAGAAACACAACATTTGCTATGTAAAAGCAAATTTTGCTCACTCTTTATTTTCATAATTCTCATCATCAAAGAATCTGAATGACTCACAAACTATAAGGATTTTATTTCTCAAGCTTGTCTCTGTTGTGGACAGAAATATTTTGATTTAAAAATGGTAAGCAGAGAGTATGTTTATTTACAAGTATGCACCTGTTCAGTCCTTAAGGTTGCAGGAAAGTTCATGATATTAATTTGTCTATCAAAAGTTATTCCCCTCTGGTTTGGAACACAGTAACTCACAAAAGGAGGAAACACTGGAAAAATGAATTCCACGGTTTCTTATGGGAAAAATATTGCAAAGCGGTATACTACACCTGAAATATACTTGAAAGTATATTACACTTTTTTTTTCTCTCTGATTATATGGGATAAAACTACTTGAAGGTGGCATTTTTCTCTAAGGATATCCTTTAAAGAAAGGTGTAGCTGTAATGATTCCTGCCAAAGCTTGAAGAACCTAAATAAGATTATCCAAACCTACCTTAGAAGAGACTTATTCAGTATTTCAAAATATATTTCTCAGCCAATAAAAACCAATACCCCAACACTTTTTATATATATTCTTTAATGTTTGTCCCTCTTATATATAATTATAGGAATTCTTTGGACCTCAGAAACTGATTTTCAGTACTGAATAAAGTAGTAATTCTATAAAGGAGCCAACAAGTAATTCAGTTGGGTACTGTCTCTAAAAATCACATCCCCTATACGTTCTTGCATTGGCTGCATAAAGAATTGATATTTTTTTTGTTATTGATGTGGTTACTCCACAATTTTAATTTCTTTATTAAATTTTTCATGAGCTTTGGCAACTGTTACGGGTGCCCTGAAGCACATAGATAATCTGAACTTTGTCAACATACTCTGCCTTCAACTGCCTTCAAAATATAATATTTTTGTGTGTGTGCTATACACAGTTTAAAATACACTGAGCTGTTATACAGCAAAGTTTAGTGCGCTGTTCTGTTATTTGGACAGCCACCTTATTTTTATAAAGTGTTTATTCCTCCCTTTTCATGTTCTGTATTGTCTTGTCCGAGTGAGTACTTACTGCCATTATTTCTGGTTATATACCATGCCAGTTGGGTGGAGCGACTTACTGCATCTTTTTCTGTCTTCTAAATGTGAATCTCTGAGGCCCTTGGCTCGTCACTTGTTTAACACACCATAATCACCCGATCTATTTAAATGAAATTTCTTCTAAAATTACTTCACATTTGACACACTGTCAGTGGAGATTGTCAGATTGTGTGTTACATCCAAGAGAATCTGAGATGTCAAGTGACTCTTCTCCTAGAAGCTGTGCGTGTCTATTTTATGGAGACTTTTCTTGTGTGTGATAGCAGCAGTTCAAATATATTTCTAAAATGGCCCTCATCCCTACAAAGAGCTAGTTGGTTGTATTCAACTCAAATTGAGTGAGGAGAATTGTTGGCTTAGCTCACAAGAAAGTAAGGACCACAGGGAGACTGACTAAGCTGGTGAGATAAAGGTGGTTAAGAAAATTGCAATATTTTTTTAAAAAAAAGAATTCCCCAGCTCACCCTCACTTCTGGTGTTATTAATACTCCTTAGTAAAATCATAGATTCCTGTCTTTAGTTTCTTGTTAGACTGGTGTATAAACAGAATAGAATATTTCAGTTGGAAGGGACCTACAGTGATCATCTAGCTCAACTGCCTGACCGATTCAGTACTGAATTTCACTGAATTTTTAGAGTTGGAAGGGACTCCAACTTTTTCTTCAGTCTTCCCTCAAGTTCTTTCTCATATCTTTTGTTTGCATTTGCTTCTTCCTGCACTGTTGACATTGTTACTGATATGGTCAGCCATTTATTTCTTTGCCTTAGCTGTTTAACTGTCTGCCTCAAATGCCTCTATGAAGGAGAGGCCAATGAATCAAATGCAGTCTTGTTTGTGGTTGATGATATTGGAGGGTTTAAAATGCATTTATCCAAGTTTTGATTGACTTTGGCTGCTGCAGAGTTTGATATTACGTATTTATATATATATGATCTTCGACATATACACAGACACATATATATCTTCAACTTCCACAATTGCCTCAATTTTGTTCTATCTGAAAGCCCAACATGTGCAAGTTATGTCAAAATATGTCACACACATTTCACCATTTATTGGTTGAAATATTTCAGTCTAATTAAATCAACTGTAAGCTAAAGAATAGGCATGTTTTATATATAACAAAAAGTTGATTTAGAGAGGGAGAAAAATATTTCACATATCCCTAAAGCATGAGAAATTTTCAAAAGCATAAGAAATTTTTAAAAGCATAAGCTTCACAATCTTCCGCTTGACGGTTAGGAGCTAAAAGTGAGTGGCAAGTCATAACATAGCCACAAATTTAAATCCACATCCAAAATAAACCCAACCCCAAACCTTCAAAGCTAACACCCTCCTACCCAAATCCCTACTGAAATAGCCAACCTTATATAATTTATTTGTAGTCAACTTAGTTGCATTTCTCTGGTAGGCTTTTTCTTATATCTTGAGATAAGTTTCTTTCTAGAAGTGAGCGAGCTGACGTGCTGAAGCCTGTTAAAATATGAATGTGAGCAATTTCACTCCATTAACATTTAAGTAGTGCATTGGAAGTACAGTTGTACCTTACAGAATAGTGCAACTCCCGCTGTCAGAGAATAGATGAATTATAAAATAAGTTTGGTGGCAAATGGTCCCTGAAAGGTACTCATTTGATCATATCTTCTTTTACATGATCCCTAAGCTGCTTAGCAAAGCCAGTGAAGTTGTATTTTAGCCATCAGAGAGCAGGAAGGACAGAAGTCTGCTAACCAACCTCTGTTATGCAACATGCCAAATTACAAACTAGCTGCTTAGTAGGTAAGCAGGTCTTTCCCACTTTATTATAAGACAAATAAGTGTGTGGAGATGAAGGAGGTGGAAACAACTGAGAGTTTTTAAAAAGTGGGAAGAGAGGAGACAAGGAATTCTGCTGTATCTGAGTTGCACCTCAGCATCTATTGCTAAAAATGTTTGTTTCAAGTAAGCAGTAAGATTTTTGGTTGGAAAGCTTGATACTGTGTTGCAGCTGCTTAAAAAAAAAGTGAAAAATAATAATAAAAAAAGTATTTATGTGAAAAGAGAATTGTCTTTGAGAAAGATGTCAGAGCCACAATTCGTTTAATTTAGCTTTTTAAAATGAAGGAAAGGAGGACCAGAGACTATGTAAAATCCTTGAAAGTCTTATCTGAGAGGAGCTTAAGCTACTACACTGATGAGTACTATAGAAAATTTTTGAGTTTAAATTTGCTTCTTTTTTTTTGCAGTCACTGCATGCCTGTCTTCATAAAGCTGAATGAAATAACAGCTACATACCATGCATCAGGAGTTCCTTCCACTTTTCTAGTGTAAGTCAGTGTTGAAAGAGGTAACATCAAGCTGCAAACATCACTTTTCTTTCTCTGGTAGGTCATCTGACTCATTTGCAAAAACCATTATCAGTATGTATTCTTGGCAAAATACTGTTTACATCTGAACATTACTAAGAGAATAATAAAGCAACTATCAAGAGCACATGAGCAAGAAAAGTGTGAAATAATGAATAACTTACATTTTATTTTTCTCTAGTAGCAAATTGAGATTGCTTTCTCTCAATAGTGAATTTAGAATGTGCAGGATTTGGCCCTTGTTCAGGAAAGCAACTTATTAAATCTTAATGTATCAAAGTATTTCTTTGCTCTCTACTTCATATAATGCTTCTAAAGTGCTTGATTGGTGTATTTTTGTATCTGTGAAATTATGAACTAGATGGTAAAGCAATCAAAGGTTGAAGTGTACTCTTGAGTATGCACATATCAGCCCTGCAGGGTTAGGTAGAAGTTTCATATACAAATACAGTGACTGAATTTAGTTCACAGTGTGTAAATGGACTGTTGAGAAGATTTTTGTGTTGCACCCTGATGCCCTGTAATGTATGCATGCTGCGATGCTCATTTGTTGTGCCATAGCCCTGTTGTATCCCTGAGGATTTTTCAGTGGCCTTCATCTTCAGATGAAGAAAAGCAGGATATGCAAAATAAATGCAGTGGGAGGTTTTCAAAATGACTAAGAAATAAATTAAGTAATCAGCATTTCACCTGCTGTACTAAATGGATGCTATTAGTAAACACTAGAGGGTAGGTTTTAAGCATATAAAGACTCTGAGTAGCAGCAATCTTTGATAATGATGGGAATTGCATGTTTAATTCCCTGCATGCTTTGCTGAGATTTAGCTAGTAGCTGTATGGGACTTAAGATCAGCTAAAGCTGTCTGCAACTCCAAATTTTCATATCCCAAAGTTGTGAATACTTTTTCTTTTGGCTTATAAATCTGTAGACGCTGCTCTGATATTATACTTGCAAATTGACTCTAACTGGATAATTTTGCATCAGCCTGAGCTGATGAGAAAAGCCCCACGCTAACCATATGTTTTACTATCTCTGTAAAGGGAGCGATGGGATATTCTGTACTTTTTGTGCTGTCACTGGTTCTGTAGGTTTTTTCCTAAACTGTATATTTAGGCACCCAAGGAGAACTGGATTTACAGTCCTCTGTTTCCTAAGACACGATGATTGTGATCTGAAAACAAAAGAAAAAATTTTTAAAAGGAAAACAAAATAATCTATACAACTGTGAAGTGACAAAAAGGTCTCAGTAGCTGGAAATTTGTCATAAAATTAGTTTTTCCAGCTTTCATAAAAACTAAACATTTGAATTTGTTTTCTTTATCATTTTCCTTGCTCTGCTTAAATGAAGAATAAGATTATCTGTAGGGATTTTTTTCAACATTTATACTAAAGATCATAATAGCTTCAATAGTCTTTACTTGCTACTCCTGTTTACTGAGAAAGCGTTCCCTATAGTTTTCTTTCATGAAACTGACAAGTTTTCCCTATTCCCTTGCAGTTTTGTTGTGCACATTTTTCTACCACACTTTGTTTTCTTGGCTTTCTGGTAGTTAATTTGAAATGTACTATGGCTGTTAGCAGGCCAATAGAGATTTGCTCATTTTTTTGTTTTAAAATCTTGTGATGTGGTTTACCTTATTTTTAATTATTTTTCTTTTTTGAGCAACTGTTGGGGCTTTGTGAAAATGGGGAAAAAATTGCCAATCAGGCTTTATCAAGATGGGATTAAGATTATACAGACTATACATAAGAGCAGTAGGTATTTGTCTCTTATTTCTTGCTTTGCAGTTCATGCTCAACATTGTTGTAGCTGACCTAAGACTTAAAGATTTTAAATACCTTCATTTCTGAAGAACTTGCATATACTGCCTAAAGTTTTTATAGGGATTAAAAAAAAACGTTTAAGAACAAAAAGGAATTATATTTCCCTTTTCTTCAGTATGGACTTTAATATCATAGCTAAAAAGATTATAAATGGAAATGGTATATTAGAAAATATTTCCATAACTCATAAAAAAGTTTAGAACTGAAGCAGTTGAGCAAGGATTGGCATCTTTTGCAGTAGTTTAAACTAGGGTCTGTGGTGTAGTTAAAAATAGTGGGGCAATCAAGTTGAAGAGCTAGATTATATGAATTTTGGAGGGTTAATAGGATGTGGAATATTTAATGGAGTAAACATGTAGAAGAGTTGTGAGAATCAGAAAGAACTCAAGATTACCTTGCTGCTGAAGATACACTTAATCCATTTTAAGTGTAGAAACAATGTTAGTTTTGTAATTTTAGTCTGTATAGACTGTATAGAAACAGTATTTTTGCAGTCACGTGGTGTTTCTGCCTCTAATTGTTTTTAGATGTTTTAGATGTTTGGTCATAAGAATCTATTTTGACCATATTTGACAGTGTGCTAAAGGTCTCAAAGATGACACTGCATTAAAATGGATAACATACCCAAGTGAAAGAGATGCTGTATTACTTGATTATCCACTAAAAGTGAAATAAAGGTCTTAGCCTTGGAAAGAGGTTTGGTTGGAGTTTACATCTTCAATACTCATCAAGGTCAATCAACCACGGGGCACAAATCTATAAGATACCAGACTTCATTAGAGTTCATTGGATTGCTTTTTTTTCGTTTGTTTCTTTTGAGGTAGGGCCTAGTAAGACTTTCCTATAAAGATGTTTTCTTTACTGGTTGACAGACAGATGGTGTTTTTGTCAATTATGTATCAGTTTTGTTGCCTGTATTAACTTTTCTTCTTAAAGTAATATCTTGAAATATCAGCAACTCTAGAATTTGGAGAGTGCAGGGACAAGTGTCTTAAGAGAAGATGGGAGGTGGGGGAGGGCAAGGGAGGGAGAACATGGACATGAGGAAGAGAAACGAGGGCAGAGAAGCATACCTAATGAGACATTTTTCTACTTCAAACAGATGTGTAATTGCATATCAGGTATATTGCATTGTCTACAGGTGTTTAGTTTGTTATGGTATATTATCTGTTCTTTCAATTAGTAAGTGCTGTTTCTCAATTGTTTTGTGTTTAAGAGACATTGCATTTACCACTCTATAAAGCAGAGATTTGTTCTCCTGAAATATGGCCTATGTCCCTGGTTTGGGGGCAGGGGCAAGAAATGAGGGGTTGGGTGTTGGCTTTTTGGAGTGTGTTTTTCCTGTGTTTTCTCATTTGCATCTTCAGGAACAAATAATTTGTTTGCAATCATCAGGAAAAGCTAATCTCTTGGGAAGAGATTTGAGGCCAAAGTGGGAGGAGGCGAGAGGAGGGAGTTCAGTCTCCAGAATTTCAGTGCTGGTGCTTTGGGGATAGTCATCCCGAAGCTTCTTAAATGTTAATGCGAGGAGCTCAATAAAATGCACTTGAGAAATAACTGGGTTCAGTGTTAATGACAATAATTTGACCTCTGAATTGTAACAAATGAAGTGTATGCTGATCAATACTGGAAGGGAAAGAATACTAATTTGTTCAAGAAACGTGAATGGGACTGCATTTTTAAGAGGATGCCTGTCAGCTTGCCACCTTCTGTTGGAAAGCCCAATTTTGCCCAAGTGAGGTTATTTTATAAAATCTTTTGATAGAAGAGCATAAATGGTTCATGGTAAGAAGAGTCATAAGATTGTAATTTGTGAATGTGATCAGGAGTTGACTTGATGGGGAATCTGAGTCAAATAATCACATGAACTAGATCGTTATCAGAAATTGATGGTTTGAGTATTTTGACATCAGCCATCCATTGACAAAATACAAGTTTGCAGAAAGTTACTTACATGAGCTTCTTTTTTTTTTTCCCTTTTCTCTGTTCTCTTTTTTTTTTTTTCCTCTCGTCCCCTAAGGAATGAGCCAAGGCTGGTTGCAACAGCCTGTCCGTATTACAGATAAATTTTCTAACCACCAAGATAGTCTTGCTCATGATTAATGTTGTTAAAGCAGTTGTTCTGTATGTAAATTAATATTCACTGGTTTATTAATATTCATGTCCTGGGTGAATATTATATACAAGGGGCTGATTGATCTGGTGTAAAATGAAAATCATCATTTTATATATAAACCGGACAAAAATGTTACATACGTTTATTTGTTATAACAATAATAATATCCAAACTCCCAGAACACCACTAAATAAAGGCTTTCATGAACTTGATGTTTTTCTGATAAAATAATTTTACTAGAAATTTTCTTACTGGCTATAATAATGATCAGTAGACTTCTTCACTGCTTTTTTAATTTCCTATTTTCCAATAACAAAAGTAGAGGAAAAAAATATGAAGGTAATTTCCAATATTGAAATGTGTATTTGCATAAAGTTGTGGGTGGGTTTTTTTTTCCACCTAGAGTGATGTGGCTACCTGTATTAAAACCCAAGGGGGATGAATTGGAATGAAAGAAGAAAATTCCATTTGGGAAGCATCATTTGCATTTTCAAGATTGCTTAATAAGCATTTTGCTTTAATGAGCACACTTTACTCATTCCATAGAAGTTTGGGAGTTATTAATAGCGGTGTCATTCCCATGGCAGTCATAAGTATTTAGATCCCTGTACTGAGTTTAATCAGTTAAAAATATGTATTCTCCCTAGTTTGTTGCCCCCAAAACATATTTTTCCACAGTCAGACAAACTCTTTCTTCTATTCTCTATTAATCAGCTCAGAAGAGTTGATTCTTAATTACTTAATTTAGCCTTTTTATTATAGAATATGGCATTAACTTAATTCCTAATTTAAGCTAGTTAAATAACCTTACAGACCTGATTAGGTGAATTACATTGAATATCTGCTGTTCAAATAGATAACACAAGCCTCTGCATAAATGGCATCTAATCTCTGTAATTATGTTTTGTTAGGATGCCCTCTTAAATATGAAGCATTGCCTTTTTTTTTTTTATTGTTCACATGACAATTTACTTAAATATTCTCTAGTGGAGTGCCTTCTAGGAAAAATGCCGATAGACATTGACTGTTAAGTGTGAATGTTCTCGGTTCATTGAGTCTGATACTTGCCCAGGAATAATTTGAGATCACCTTCGGGCTCTAAAAAACACTAGATTAATGTTCAAGGAATTGATTTAGCAAAATATTTCAACGTGTTCATGATTTTGAATGCTTACGTATACATATAGACTTCAGTTACTTACACACTTAAATTTACATATGGTAATACCTGTTTGAGTCTAAGGCATATATGACTAATTTCTTTATGATTAAAAAGTAAAAATATTTTAGGATTGAAAAAGTCAGACCTTTCATTGCCTAGATTTCTTCTTGCTAAATTACCAAATTTATTCAGAGAAAAAGCCCTAAGGATTAAACCAGAACTTTTCATTCCAGTGATGGCAATATGTAGTAATGATGAGTCACAGTGCATTGGATACTTCTCAGTTCCACTCAATTTAGTTTTGCCATTTTATTTAAAGCTATCCAAGTTTGAAAAGCCACCTTCTTTAATATGTTTCCTTCTTGCTGTTTGTAAACAGAAATCATAGATGTTCTGTTTTTGCAAGCCTAATACGTAACTAATATTGTTATAAACAAAAAGAGAATCGACTTATTGGGGTGATATAATGCCCATTCCAATAGTTGCTGTCTTTCAACCTACAGAACATGGTGTCCACTCTTTTCCCTTTCTCTAATGCCAGTGATTTTTTATTTTTTTTTTTCAGATGGTTTACTTGCAGGGGTTTATGTTACAGAAAGAGAAATGGAGATTGGAAGTTGTCTGTTTGGCTGGTATCTGGAGCTCTGTGAGCAGATAGGATCACTTAACATGGAGAATGTAAAAAGTACAACAGGAGGAATGGTAAGCATGGCATTAGGCAGCTTCTATCATCACAGATATGTCGACTCCCTGGTCCTTTCTTAGTCTTCAGCTGCCTGAGCTTCTTTTCTGAGATAGACTTCATAGGCTGTTGCAGTAGCTGTTTGCTATTCCAGATTACTTTTGAAGCAAGCACGTCTTGACCTTGAACTGACAAAAGATACTCTTATTAGTAAGAAGAGCATGTTCCTTGCTCAGTTTCTGCATAGTGATTGTGTAAAATGGGAAAACCCTTGGGATGTTGAGTGGACAAGGCTGTGTTCTTCTGCAGCTTACTTTTCTCATCATGAAGTTGATCAGTGAGCTGTAAGAGAGAAAAGCGATAGGAGCATAAGAGAGAGAAAATCCACTTACACAGATTAGCCTCGATACGCATTGATTTAACACAGTAAGAGCTTTTAAGAGAGGCTATACAGCAAAACAATAGATTTTCCATTTTATTACGATATGAAGAGAAAAAGAACTTATAAAAATAGTTATATAAATTAAATTAGATAGTCAAGAGAGAAAATTATATATAACAAAAAGAAAAAGTATTTTTTTGTTTGTTTTCAAAAGAAGCAGAAGTAAATTTATGGAAATTGCTTCTATTTTCCAGCTCCACTAGCTTTCACAGAAAATTCCATTAAAGAAAGATGAAAACTAAATCTATGTTTTGTATAAATGTGTGACTTATCCAAAGGTGAAGAATTTATTGGAAGAACTTTAAGTTAGGTATTGCTTTTTCCTTTGGCGTTCCCCCCCCCCCCCCCACCTTGAGGGAGCTGGGAACTATTCAGTTTGAACGTCTGGAACAGTGGTGGGTGAAATACTAGTTTCACCTTCCCATTCTTATTTAGAAAAGTCTCTTGAGAAATATAATTGGTACTGCTTTTTTTTTGGTTATGGTATTTTAGGAAGCTTCTTTTCCATTCCTTTGTTGAGCCTTGTTTTTCACAGCACCTGGGGCAAAGGTCTTCTTCCACCTTGAGTTTCCACTTTAGTTTCACTTAACCCACTATTTACTTTAAAACTCCAGAAGAGGGCTTTGCGTGAATACACACAGAATAGAGTAACAAAGCTAGCTGCGCAATTAATCTACATGGATTCCTATACAGGCTCCTTGACCTCTGGCCCATACGTGGCACTGTTGCCTTTTAGCCAGATCTGATTTCATGGCTGGAAAGTATTGATGAACTAAAGGTCTGTCGATGGCTGAAGAAGCAGGACAGTAGCTGCTGTGCACTGCAGTGGGTCCCACAGAATGTGATCTGCCAATCCTTCCTGCAGTGTGACACTTGCAAGATCTGTTGTGCTGACCTGAAAAGTGCTTACGCAGTAGTGGCAGCTGGGTGAGGAACACAAACACTGAGGTGTTCATATTGTAAGACATGATATAATAACTTTAGGGTAACGCTTGCAAGTCTGCAGAATTAATTCAGCCATTGGCTGCATTTTATTTGTGATGTCCAGTCCAAAAGTCTGCCGGGGTAACACAAGGGCTGTCTTTAATCATGGGATGCTTTTTATTGGCATCTTCATGTCTAAGGTACACTGATGTTAAAGGTGGCAGATTTAATGATAATAAGTTTAGATTTCTATGAAAGTACATGCCTGCTCAAGATCTAGGCAGCATTTAATAGCATGTCAATGTGTTTCCCAGGTTTTATTACAAACACACTTGTTCTGTATGTAGATTTGCGTTTATCTTGTTTATACACGATGCCCATAAGGAGGAGTCAAAAATTAGTGCTTGACCCCAAGCACTTTCATGTTTTTAATGCTCTTTCTGGAAGTCACAAACCTAATGCATTAGTGTTCTACAGCAAGATTAACTTGCTGTAGAAAATGTTATCTGTTACTTTTAGAAATGTGTTAAATTGTTTAGTTTAGAATGTCCTAACCCCAAAAGAACCTTTACAATGTTCAAAGTTTCTTGAATTACTAGGTGGAAAGCATAAGTTTACTTGTATTAAAGTCATACATCCCAGATTTTAATACCAGTAAAATCTGATGAACATGGGAACAGACCTAATTACGGGAACTTACATTTAATAATTACATTATTAATACAAGAGAAAAGGCAAAGTTGGCATCACCTTTCTGTCAACCGCTTTGCCGTTCTGGTCTGATGTGCATTTAATTAATGTGTCAGTATCACTTAGCCCCATAAAATAATCTCCATTTCTTCACTTTAGTTAATGACTATCAAAAAGGTAATTGAAATGGACTCAATTTCTTTATATCACTGTGCCTTGTTATACTTCAATTATTTTATTTCTCTTTTCCCTAAGATTACTTGTATATTCTTAAGCAATTTGAGTATAAAGGAAACAACAGAAGTAGGCCAATACATATTAATTTTGACCTATAGCCTCCTTCATGGAATTTAAATCTCTTATGCTTTCAAATTAATGGTAATTTAACTGAATGGAGAATTGTGTTAAATATGCCAGCAATGCAGTTATGACTAATCAAAGGAAAGTAGTAATTTTGCAAAATTGAGGTTCCTGATCGTGCACGTTTATTTTTATGAGGGTGAAGATGTTTGTGCTCAGACATTTACATGGGTTACTGTTTACATAATATCTAATTGGATATGCAGTGAAAGCAGTAGGGTGACCAGTGCCTATCCATCCCCCTTTTTAACTCATCTTTTCTTTTTTTTTCTTTTAAATGAGCTAGGCTCCACAAATAATTTGTCCTGAAACAGATTCAAGGATAAGTTTGATGGATGAGAAGCTTTGATGATAAATCAAGCTTTAGAGACATGCTCATTGAAACAGCCCTGGAACAGGCTGCCCAGGGAGGTCGTGGAGTCCCCTTCTTTGGAGATTTTCAAGACTCGCCTGGATGCAGTCCTGAGTAACATGCTCTAGCTCTAGGCAATCCTGCTTCAGCAGGGGAGTTGGACTAGATGATGTCTATGGTCCCTTCCAACTCTAAAAAAAATTCAGTGAAATTCAGTGAAATAATTCAGTGAAACAGAATGGTAGGTCTACAATAATAAAAATCAAGTGTCTCAAGTACCTAGAATGGGAACATCTACAGCTGTCCTTTCCTAAAGCATCTATTCACCTTTAGAGCATCTGAGACAGTTTCACCAATCCTTTTTCCTAAGGCTGCAGCGTGAGTAGAGCTATAAGGGCCACGATATTTCCTGTCATTATAGTCTTTTAGTTTAGAGAGCCTTGGCCTGAACTGAGGTTTGAAGTCTCTGAGGAAAGGGCTATGTTTTTGTTCTAGCAATGTCCGTGAGAAGAGTTTCTGATGATGATTAAATATTACCAACAAAGTATTGAAATGCTGTCCTGCTGGAATTTGAAGTAGTTTTGTGATTGAGCTGATTTATTTATTTAAGATTTCTGTTACAAATAACATATTTGTAACAGAACTATCTCACCCAATCAGCTATTCAAGAACTGCTCAAAGGTAATTTATTCTTTAATATAGAAAACTCTTCTTGGAAGCAAGATTTTTCTTCAGCAGATGGGCAGTCTACTGATGAATGCAAAATTCAGTCTGAAACTTGAGACATGTGGAACTTCTGTGTATTTGGAGATGTGGGTGCTATGATGGCTTCATATCACTTGAGAATTTTATCTCAATCTGAAACCCTAACAGTAATCTAACTAGAAAAGAGAGCACTGTCACTACAAGACTATAAATGCAAAATAATCATAATATGAGAGGTGAAATGGAAATGAAATTACACAAAGGAAAACTAAATTATTAGGAAGGAAGAAAAAGAATTTGGGTGACAGCTTTAGGGTGGTATATGTTTGCTGGGAGGGTAATCCAGTGTATTCTTTAGTTTTGGCATGTACAGTCCTAGTTAGTAGGTACATACTGATATAAAACTGGTTTGGTTTGGGGGTTTTTTTCAGAGGACCTATCTGTCTTTATTTTTTTCCCCCTTTTCTCCTACTTTGACCTTTACAGCATGGCATATAGGTTATTTGATGACTTGAAGTAATGAGTATGCCAGGCAACATATTCATGTAAACATATGAAACCTTGTTATATTTTCTTGCTGTTTATCAACGAAATGTTGTATATTTATGTTCAAGAAATTATGCATTGTTGTTGCCCAGAGTTAGAAAATTGATTCATATGGAAATTGCTGATAGAAATTTGAAAAATAAATACTCTGACAGCATCCATATTCTCCCCAGCATTGTCACAAATTTGGCTGGCATTTTGGTGCCAGAGAAGTGCAACATTCTTTATTGATGTGATGTTTTCAGTTTAGTGTTGAAATTTCACTGAATTTCACTGAATATGAGACTTTTTTCTGCAAGTGACAAAATTTCACTTTGTGTTCTATAGAAACAGCCATCTTAATCCATCTTAAAACTAATCCAATCCTTGTGGAAGGTTTTTGCTTCTTTACAGCCTAATAACTGTTGGAAAACCTTCTTTGTAACTAGTTCTTTAATTTTAGTTCACTAGTTTATTTTGACTGTTGTGGAACCTCTTTTTAATTGTTTTCTAGTGACTGAGTGTTACTGAAGGTGGTGGGTAGCATGAAGTGGACTCTCAGGGTATATAATCAAATTTTGAATTCGCTGAAAGTTACCTAAAAATTTACCATTGGTGATTATATTTAGGCGGTATTAACTCACACATCAAGTAGGTTATGGCCAGAGCAAAATACTAGAGCAAAAGGGGCTCAGCTCTGGTGACTAAAAACAATTTAGCTTTACAATTGGCTTGTCACTTACTATCCTGATGTTAGCTGGAAGAGAGGAGATAGGATTGTGTCAGTTTCTGAAACCTCAGTTTCCTGTATGTTTCAACACGGATGATGGAAGTAGAAGGGAAACACACACTCCTTCAATATTTTATTGGTTAGAATAATAGAATATTTATACTAGGAATGTTAGAAAATCCCTGGATTTGAGGCGAATAGGTTGAAAAAATGAAAGTTGGGAAATTTTTAGGCCAAGTAGTTTAAAAGTTCTGAAAGAAGAGTTTCTTCTCTTTCTCTGGTAAAAGAAGGTGTTTGGTTTCTCTTAACCTTTTGACATCATGAAGACAGGGAATGAAGTTCATCTGTCTTTCAATTCTGGTTGAATTGAATTGATTTATGCTAGTGGTTATTGAAGAAAACTTCTAACTGGTCCTAGAAGCATCTTAACTCTTTTCTATAAGCCTGCAGTGGATGATCACAAACTGCTTGTGCTTTTCCAAACTCCCTTTTCACTAGGGCTTGCTGGATATATAAGAGAGTCAGAACTCAAGTTGGACAGAATCAAGGCCAGCCCCAGACTAACAATCCAGAAGCAGCAGAAAGTAGGCTGCTTATTATTATTATTTAAAGCTAGATCAGTATTATATTAAAAAAAAAAGGGCATAAGAAAGGATGACTTTGTATTCTTTTTAAGCAAATGTCTCATGTTCTAAAATGAGGACAGCCTGACTCTCAGAGGAACTAAGAACATGCAGACGCTTTCTAAGGTAATTTAATTTCTGGGCTCAATTTTCATGAAGCAAATGGAGTCAGGAATTAACAGATCTATGGCTTCAAAACATTAGTACTTTGTATCTTAAAAACTTGAGATACTGTGAATTTCACATCAGTTCCATTTCCCAGGAAGATAAATTCCACCAAACAGAAGTGATTTGTCCATAGCTTAAAAATCTTACTGGAAGGGACAGTGATAAATTCTGTATCTCCTGGTTCTCAGCACTAATACCTCATTTGAATGTGTGCGCATAAGAATAAGAAAAAAAGTCTTGCAAATGCATCATGTATGTTTAACCATAGCTTTTATGCCTGTGCAGAACGATCCTTTGGATATACTCTTCCGTGAAAGCATAAAGTTGCATATAGTGTCATAAGAGCTTTGGGTTTTACATTACCTTGCATATGGATATCTGTAAGTATTTTATAAATATTAGTGAATTGCTTCTCTTCTGCATACTGTGGACACTTGCATTATGCAGATGGACAAATAAAGGCACACACAGTGTTGAAGAAACTGAAATTCTCAAAGGAGTAGAGCAAAGCCAAGGAAGGAAAAGACATCTGACACTGACATAATCACAGAACTTTTCTTCCTTTCTGCATAAGATGAGAAGCTAAAAAAAATCTGTAGTGTTTTGAGACTTGGTAGATATGTTGAAAGTAATGAATGAGGAAATCCCTAGCTGGCAACCTAAGCCCAATCATTAGTCTGAAGATATTACACAGACACAGTTGATTAGTCTGTTGTGCTGTACTGTCTGGAAGAAGTTAAAGTATAAAATGGCAGTCATTTGTATCCCCTGTGAGAATACAGCCCCTTCTGCGGCTTTCAGATGATAGATCATTTTTTAATTAATTTTTCTTACTGCTCTATTTTTTATTTTTGCTTTAAAATTTTCTGTTACCTTTAATTAACTTTGCCAGCCTTGCAAATGTATTTGTAAATCAGCAAAAGGCATGCTGGCTCAAAGAGCAGGCTTCCTCCAACTTACATATATACATGTACAGATCAGTAGTTTTGACACAGATTATTACTAAGGGCTCTCTCTATAAAATATAAATATCCTAGGCCTGCACCAGGACAAAAAAAAAATCATGCCCAAAACCCTATAACCAGTGGGTTTCCAGCCAACACAAAAAGGAATGTCTGTAGATACCGATGTAGCTCCCCGATTAGTGTTAGTTGTGGTCCTGCTTTAATGCTTGTTTAGATGAAAGTATGGAACCTTGAGAAATGGAAGGAGGACATAGAGACATGAGGAGATCAAAGCCTAAAGAAGTCAATCTGCCGATCTAGAGGAGGACTCAAGAGGAGGAAGGAAGTCTATTGGTTTGTTGGTTTGTTTTTGTCAAATCCGGACACTTGTGTGATAAAAAAAATCCATGGACGTCTGAAGCACATTATGTTTGTAAATAAGAACAGGAGATGAGTATCACTGAGGTTCTCCTTCAGGGAACCTTTCACTCACCAGCAGTTCCAGTGAGAGTTGGGATGGGCTTACATATAGGAGCATTGTCACCATTCTGGGAGCCATGGGCATGAAAAGACAAGTGCTGAGCAATTCTGCATCTGATTTACTGAGACTGGATTCACAGTGCATGCAGTGCAACCCTTGCAGGGTTCAGGTCAGTTGTCTGTAAGAGATCATTCTGTCCTGGAGGCTGCAGCCTGGAATCCTGCCCCAGTCATTTTAGCAGCAAAGGTATCTTCTTACTGTTGTCCATGTGCTATACAGGCACGCCTTTTGTATTTCTACCAGGTGAAGCAGCATGGAGTGGGGGGCATTCGTTTTTAGCAGACCCAGTGGCACTTCCAGCATAAGCAGAAGTGTCAATTGGGCAAATATGACTTGACTCTTGGGCTGTGATCTCTTTGGAGCAAGACTGGGATGTGCAGAGTCTGTCATGAGGGGACTTTAGCCTGGCTGAAGCCTGGGCATGATCACGAATAGAAATGTGTACTACAACCTGTGAAGTTTTCAAAAGTTGGTCACTGCCATTGGAGCCTCATGTTGATGAGGCAAAGACACATTGATTTCCAGTAGAAAAAGTGCTTTACTGTGACTTTTGCCAGTCTCTTATGTTTTCCCAAGGTAGATTGTGAAGAACTGTTCAAATTACCACTTTGTTAGGTGCGTGGTGAATACTCCCCCAGCTAACCAAGCAGCATGACACAGCACTCCCTTGACAAGCTTACAAGTCTGTAGTTTAGCTGAGCTATATTGATATGAATCTAATTTTCAATTTGCAACACTTTACCATCCTTGGGCTGATAGTTTCAGGGAAGATCACACTCCAGAAGATTCCTAAATTAGGGCAATTTAAGTAGTCATTTAAAAATTCTAAACAGCAATATGTAAATATAAAGTACACGGACTTTTCAGGAACTTTAAAATATTTCTTTAATTTTTTTTGAGGCCTTTCCTGTTTTTGGAGACAGAAATTGAGTCTTAGAGACAAGTAGTAAAGTGATAATATGGGTCTCTAGGATAAAACTTTGAATAATTGGTACAGTGTCACAACAGCTATTTTTCTTAACCACTACTTGTATGACTTGCAATATCATTTACTCCTTAGGTTGTGTTTCATAAAAAACTGCGCAGCTGTGTATGGCACATGGAAGGATAATAATATGCATACAATACTTAGCGGCAGAGAAGAAAAACAAAATTCATATTTCCTTTGTAATCCTAATGGAGCACTTTTTTTTACAAAGCATCAGGGAGAGTATATTCACAATGTGTATTACAGAAGCTACATTTCCCATTAATTATTTTGTAACTGAGTTTCTTTCAACATCAGACATAAAAGTGAAGGGCTTTTTGTTTTTGCATTAATTGGTGTCTTTGTGATAAAGCACTTTTTGCTCCTGTGGCTGATAAAATAATCAGCATTAGGGTATGTATGTGAATATTCCCTTAGGGCTCACTTCAAAGACTGTAAATGAGGCAGATTTTCATATGCATGAAGAATTGGTTTAGAACTGTGTGACATGTTGTTTGATAAACACTTCAGAGGCATACCTTATAGTATGCAATGTACAAACAAAGCAGTATACCCTTTTAAATTAGAATTATTTTTTTTAATCAGAAAAACATTTTTTCATCAGTACATCACAGTGGAAGGTTATTACAGCCTAGACATTTTAGATCTTGTGCAGGTTGGTATATTCTGTGTATTTTCAGAATGCAAAGATGTGATTTTAAATTTTTTCTAAACCCAGAGATATGGATTTTATATCACAATTGTATACTCCTGCTTACACAGGGGAGCTTCTTTGTGGATTGAGATCAGAAAGGAGCCAAACCTGGCATCCTTAGCTAAAAATCCCTATGACATAATGTCAGAGGTATTTGTTGGTCAGCTTTGTTTTGAAAATGAGTATTCATGCTTATAAAATGTGCCTCTGTATTAGTGATTTTGGTAATCAGCCTGAACTTTGCTTATAGAAGACCATTAATGAAAAATAATTGGGCCTTCGGTACATGGCCAAATGTGACTTGGGATATTTGGAGATAGAGGAAAACTTTCACTGATGCTCCTAATCACCTAGTACAAAGTTAAGTGTTGATAGACCTTGCTACTGCAATAACATGTAGCAATTGAAGTTACACTGAAACAAAAATCACATGGGATTCTGATAATCAGAAAAAGGATTAACTATCTGCAGTCCTTTGCCCTTACAGCATTTGCCGAACTCTTGGTAAGGTCATTAGGGAATTTGTAGGAAAAAAAAACCCTGAGATTATCTACTGCACCTAAATCCTTACACTTTGCCCCTTAAAAGCCTATTTTATTAGGGAACTAATGCAGAGCTCATGAAATGGAAAGTAGTGTAAGAGGTCACTAAGAAAGCTACCTGCATGCAGCATGGACTTTTGATCTGCTGACAAGAAGTTGCTGGATTTGAGAAGTGCTTTTTTTTTTTATTATTTTTTTTTTCAGGTTATAATTTTTTTAAGGAGAGAAGACACCACCACATGTTTGTGTACCGACAACTTTGCATGTTCAAACTCCTCACTAAAGCAAAAGGCTTTTTGATGGTAGGATTTCTACTTGGTGACCATGTATATAATTTAATCTTATTGAATTCCTATGTATGATATGTCTTGATTGCCATTCTCTATTTGAGCATGGCAAGATTGAGGAAACCAATACCTTAGGATCTGGCCAAGACTTGCATTCTCATTTGTGCTCTTCCACATTCTTCCTTTATAATCTTGATCAAATAATTTATTTACTTTGTATCTCACTCTAAATTCAAAGTGCTCATCAGAATGAAAATCCAGCAGGGTATTTTAGTTTCTATACTACTTAGAGAGATGGTACATCAGTTAAAGTGTACATTATTATAGCGTTTATAGTATCAGTTACCATGCTTCTGTTTTTCTCATGAGAGTGCAGATCTTGGTTTGTGATTGTAACTGATACAGTTTTTTCAATCAAACTTGATGTCTCCTGTTTTGAAGACATGACCAAAGTAACTTGTTTGGTATATACTGATTGACATTTTGCATGAAAACTTGGAGATTGTGTTCTTGTTTCATTAGGCTTTTGTCATTTTATTCTCTGCTCCTGCCATGTACTGTAACGTCACCAAAGATGAGTTTGATTCCTGTCACTTCTGTTAGTATTATGTGTGCTGATTTCTGAAACAGTTTTTGTTACAAAGGGTATCTAAACTCAAAGGGCTGATTTTTTGGAAATAACGCTAAAATAGTAGGTTCAGTGTTTTGCTGTTATTTATAATAAATTGCAACTGTGGTGTGCATTGATGACAGAGAGCCTACAAATGACAGAATTTGGGGCTGATAGGTTTTCATGTTCCAGCACTGTTGCTTTGTTTGAACCTAGGGTTCAGTAAATATCTGAAGTGCCTGGGTATTTTCTCTTGAAGTCTAATTGCTGAGCTAATACATCCTGATAATCCTTCCATCTTTTTAACATTGCTGAGCCGTGCCATACTGTGGAGTTCTTTATTTGCCTTAGACCTTCTTGTTAATCTTGAGAGCATGATCCTCAGTACATCTCAATCATATGGTATTTGCATGTTCTGTAATGTATAATATTCCAGAAGACATGCTATGCATTCAAACATGTCAAAGCAGACTATTCTAGTCTCTCCCTCCTTAATTTTCTCTATTGACATACCCTATGATAAGCTCTACTGATACTATGATTTTTTTATTGATTTAGCAAGCTTTTAATTCCTGAGCATTTTTGTTGAAGTATTTTACTACTTAGAAAAAGATAAATATACATCTGACAACTTAAGCTTTATGCCAGAATTTTACATTTAATTTCTTTCCTTTTTGTAAAGAGTGTAGGGGACAAATACTCATGCCTCTCTTTTTCACAGCTCTTTCTATAATGTTACATGCCTGGACCTTGTGCAGTTCATCTAGCCAAAGCATTGCATCCCTTCCGTTTGGAGGGTCCTAGAACTCTGCTGCCAGGTGAGAAGAAACTAGAACAAGCACAGAGATCATCTCAGCAGTTGTCCCCTTCTGTTCATCACTGAGAGGGTCATCCTTTCTTGATGTGAGCACTTTTGTATTCTTCTCTAGTGTTGCCTCCTAGTATAGGAGAGAGCTCCACGGATAAATGTGGAGTTACCTAGAAACCATTTTACCTTTCATCGGCTGCTACCTCAAGATTGTTGTTTTCCGAGATGTTCCTAGTACATTGAAACCTGGTAATGGGTAGGCAGATGGCAAAGAGTAGTCTGCTTTTGGCAACTGAGAGTTCTGTATGGCCTAGTCCTAGTCTTTTTTTTTTTTTTTTTTCATAGCCATCTCATTTGGTTTTCTTCTTTGCCTCTCATTCCATGTTTTCCATTCAACATCAACAAAACAAAACCTTTGGGAGAGGTCTGTTGCATTCAGTCTGTTCCAGTGAGAAGGGACTCAACCTAGTTAAGGTCACTGGATGCTTTAAAAAAGACGTGTAAACAATAGGAAGGTTAACAACGGTAATATTTCTTGGGTGTAGAAGAATAGCGGAGTATCTGTCTGGGAGCACTGGTAGAGAAGTTATACCAATTTTCTCTGAAAGGAGTATATAATACTAGTCTCCCCAGGGAAAGGTTTTGCCTAAAAAGAATTCTCAAACACTTCAATATATAATTTATTCTGCACTTCAGGTATTGCTGTTAATTTTACTTTCTGGCAGCCCTTTTTGTAGCAATTACTATTGCTTATAGCAGGCTTCTGTATATCGCTTTTATCTATTCTTGATACTGAAGCTTTGTAAGTAAGTCCCAATAACGTTACATACAAAGTCTGATGTGAGCTTCCTCCCTCCCAGCTCTGTTCTCTCATTCTCGGTAGCTGAAAATACTGGAGTTTCTTGTATATTCTTCTCTATTCTACTGTTTTCCCTCAGTAATCTAAATTTCTCTCACGCTCACTTGTGCTCACTTCTTCCTTTAATTTTGATCTCTTTGGCTCCTCTTTTACTGCAAAAGTCTACTTTGTTGCTCTTGTTTCACACACAAAGAAGCAAACGCCAGCCTTTAAAAACAACAGCACTTCCCTTTATCCCAGTTAACTCTCTAGCTGTATCCCCAATATCCATCATTTCTTCCTTTTATAGTTAAGCTTGCTGAATTCACATATGTGCTCTGAAGCACCTCTCCTTAGACTTTATCCTTGGCCCTCTTCATTCAGTTGTTTTATTTCTTGAGGCTAACTTTTGCTAAAGTTGCCTTTAACTCCTTCCTATCCAAGTCTGGTCTTCCATGACCCGTCAGTCACTTCCAGGACAAAGTACTGTTCTTTCCTTTTTTAAAAGAATCTTTTAGTCTCCTCATTCTCTGCTACACTTGTAAACAGTCTTGATAGATCCTTGGGAGAACAAGGGAATTCCTTTTAATGTCCCTTCCAGCTTTCCGTGGCACTGTCACCGGTGCATCTATTTTCTCTATCTCTCCATTCCTTATCCCCCTCCTCCCCACCCCCTGCCTTGGGCAACTTTATTCACAAACACAAATTATGGGAAGGATCTGTTTTTCTCCTGTCCAAACGGTGTTAGCCTGTCCCTGGCATCTTCGGATGGATATCCCTTATCCTTGATCTTACTGTGTTTCAAGGAGGGGTTGTACTTCTGTTTCTCATGAGCCTTTTTTACTGTTCCTAATATTAATCACGTGAATGTCAACATCACTTCTGTGAATTTCATTTCTTTGTTGACCCAGACGTGTTTCAGAAGCTTTGGGTTTTCCATACTATGGCTAAGTTTTGCAGGCAGTTTCCATATAATGTGTGCAAAGTAGTGCAATGCTTACTCCTTGACTCCAAACTCCAGTCTGGGCTGTTAGATAACAGCTTGATTATTATCATGTTCACTTCCCTGAATTCAACAATTTGACTTAGTTCACTGTGATCTCTCTAGGATGTTGCTTCAAAGAGCATTGATTGTTTTGATCATCTACTCGTTCTGTGTATCTCTCCACTGATTATCTTCTTCCATCTTTGATTAGGAGTTTGTTTGATACACTTTCAGCACCCTTCAGGGACCATCCACAGTCTGTTCTATCTCAATGATCTCTCTCTTTTTTTTTTCTTTCACCCATAAAACCAAGTTTCATACCTTAATATTCTCAGTTGTGAATATTCATGTTTCTCTGTTACTTCAGAAAGGCCTCTTTATGGATTTTCAGAACAAAGTCCTTCAAATCTGACCCCAAAATTTGTGGTTTTGTTGACAAAACAGGTTGCTGATGTATAAATGTGGATAAATGTTTTTTCATAGTTTGCTCACAGCTCCCTAGAGTTTTCATTAGAACTGTCAGATTTTTTTTGTGTAGAGGGTGGCTTTTTGTTGTAGTGTTCTTAGAGTACCTGGAAGTGTGAGGTCGTAATCCATACTTGAGGTGTGTTGCCAAGGAGTTGTAGCAGTTAAAAGATCAGCATGGCAGGGTGCATCAAAGGAGAGAAAACAGCACAGCACACAGCATAGACTTTTTCCTCCCTTCCCCCCCCCCAACCCAAATTTGCCTCTCAGTTTATGAACTGGCTCACTGTTCTTCAGCAATTGCAATGAAGAGAGTAACTCTGTTCTCCTTGGGTGGTTTATGATCCATACCATCTTGTGTTGAGAACAATATATTATAAAACAGATTGTAGTTCTGTTGGAAAAATGCCCTCTGTTCTTAGCCCTTAGCATTCCTATGACCTATACTTTTCAGTTATGATATATCCATTATGAGGAGTTGTCTCCTTTTAAAGGTAGTATCACAGTTGTTTTTACATGATTTTGAAATGCTTTATAGAATAGTTGCTATTAAAACTTGTACAGCCTACTCCTAAACTGAAGAACATAGTTATGTAAAATTGTTTTCTTGCAACATATCAAACACATCACATTATCATTAATTCATAAAGGTAATTTCTGTTGAACATTTATTGTTATTAATAAAGCTATTTAGATTTGGTACTTTAAAGTATTATTCATTCCTCTTTGCCATGCTGGTCTGCTGTACTATTTCAGATAAGAAAAGCCATTACAAAAAATGCAGCAGCTTTTCTTAGTAAAACCACATAGTTCACCCTCAGTTTTCAACAGACATAATTTTTAAATGTCCTACATCATTTTAATACCTGCACACTCTACGTAAGCATTGTAACACAACATATGGGATTAAGTAAAAGATGTACGAACATCCTTAGTTTCCTTCTTTTTGTTTATAGCTTTGAATGTGCTTCTTCAACGTTGCGTTAAATATATTTATAAAATTAATGTTAAAAAATTAATCTGTTCAGCAGAAGGACAGCTTGGTAGAGCTAGATAACATATACCCTTTGGCAGAGGAGGGGGAGAGTTATCTTGCTTTGCCTAGCTTTGGTAATAAGCACGTATTCACCAACAGTAAGGGCTTGGTGGTATGAGATTTACAAATAGGTGTGTGATGCGATGTGGTTCTGAAGTTGTATGTGTTCTTCCTTTATATCACAGTTAATCCTCCTTGTCTCCTTGTTCTCTTGCTCATCAGTTTATCCATTGGCTATTTCTGATGTTTGATTACATAATGTTTAATAAAAAGGGGACAGGAGAGAGAAGGAAGAGGTATTGTTTCCTACTTTTTCAGTTGGTTTATTTTGTACTTTTGAATCTTTACTTTCCAGTCACTGACGAGTGGAATTTTTTGTTATCTTTGAGAAACAAGTATCCGTTGCTTATAGTCTGATGCTTAGTCAGAACCTTCCCAAACTCCAGCACATTTATTCTGAACCTGTATATGCAAAAGTGCCTTAAAATACTTTTATCAATTTATCTGTTTGAATACTGCAAGTATAATGCCAGAAATCTGGTTTTGGATCAAGCCTGTTATCACAATAGCTGAAAATAAGGTTCACAGAGTAATTCTGTTGGTTTTTGGGGAGGGGAGAGGGGAATGGCATACAGCTTAGAGATGTATTTGAGTGATAGAAGTTAATTTTTTGGGGCATAAAGGGCTAAAAACCATCAGAAAATGACACATTGTATTAACCTCTGAATAGTTTAGCTTTTTGTTTAACAGTGTCTTATCCAGTTAGTATTTCAGTCTCCGAGCTTCTGTTTGGGAAGGGATATTGCAGAAAGTCAGAGGACATTCTCCCACCTTATTTAAACCCTAGCATCGTCTGTGGAGGCTGTTGTTTTCTGTACTCACATACACCTGCCTACGTGGGAAGGATTGATGATTCAGTCTTATTTCATATGTCATAGATCATCAGCATCCACTAACGACTGGCTGCAGAAGGAGCAGAATTAAACTATTTGAATGTTGAATGTTCACAGTCACTTCATTCTCAAGGTCATTGTTGCCTTCAAATAATTCATAATAGTTACTTGCTTATTTGCTGTATATGGATTTATTTTTTTTTCCACCAAAGAAAGCTCTTTTGAGAGAACTTTTATCAGCAAAGTAGGAAATTATCTGGTGAATATTAATAAGCATGTGTAGTGCCTGATGCTTGAAAGTAAAGCTTTAAGTGTTTGATCCTTAGCTGCAGTGCAGTCAGCTTGAGCCACTCAAGTAGATATCATGAGTAAAACAGAGAAAGAGAAGGAAAAAAAAAGAAAGGGGTTATTGGGAATCATTACTTGAAAGAAGTGGCTTTATGTGCTGGAAGTGAAGTGTTTAGTTCTCTGGTTTTGAATGATTGAAGATCTAACCTGTTTATTCCTTAGAGCACAACATATCTGCCACAAGATAAGATGCAACCCAGATACGAGGACCTCGACTCCCCGGTTTTCATGCCACGTAGCCAAACTGGCTATATGACAGAGTTATCCTGACAGAAGGAGGGAGAGGCCTATATTTCCATGATTATGGAGATCCTGTGCTTTTGACCACATAGGGGGAAGTAACAAAATGCAACTTTTCTACCAGCTTATGAATAGAATTGGAATCAGAGGGGCTTTGCAGCAACTCTTTATCATGTGCACAACTGGGGTGGGTGGCTCTCGTTCTCACAATGCCTACTCAGGGCACTGCACTCGATCCTCAGCATGGTGCAGGGATGGGTGAATTTCACCTTGAAAGCTTTAAGGTTAGTGTCTGGTGTCTGTGATTACATTTGCAATTCAAGTTAGTCTATTTTCTGCTTTTTAGCTTTTATTCAACTGAATTTAGTGCTTGTGAAAGATGTTGGGTTGTTATTTCTGGAGATTGAATTTTTTCATTTATCCATGTAACAGATACACCTTAAGTAGTGGCAGTGAGATTCTCCCCCTGTCCAACACTATGCCTTCCTGTGTTCTTGATGCTGAAGAAATATCTCTTAGGAGTGAGAATAATGTTCAGTTTGCATGTAGCTGTAGCGGTATTAATGAGTAGCTTTGTATGGATGAATTTAAGAGGTATCTGGACCTATCCGTATTATGGGATACTAGCAAATAAATGATGGTGACCATCACCTGATAGAATCAGTACTGACTAAAATGTTCTACATTGGGTTGCAGAATATCTGTGTCAAAACTTGACTTTGTGAATATCTCAGGAACAAACAGTGCATCTCACAGTATTGGAAAAAAGGGTACATCAGCAGAGGTGTTTGGTTTGGATTTTCACGGGCATACTCCTAGCACGTGATGCAGTGCCATCCAGATAAAAAAATAAATAGTGGAACAGTAAATCAATTATCAGAATCATTTGAAGGTAATCACTATAGTAAAGTGAAATTTGTATGTTCAGAAACAAAAAGTCTGTTTGTCTTACGGGAATAACAGAATATGATGCTATTGTCTAAGAAAGGGGATTTACTCACAGGGCTCAAGTAGGGAGGTGATACCTCAGCTAAGCATCTGCCAAATCGAAGATGAAATTAATGGTTCTCATTAGACATTGTGTTAAAATAGGGACAGAGAGTTGAACCCCAACTATGCACAACTTTTGTGCAGAAAGTTTCCAAAAAGATAGCCATCTGAAGAACGAAGTGCTGCACACATTTTAAGTCATTCCAACTGCTTGAGATTTAGGTGAATTGTTCAGTGAAATCAGAAGAATATTCTCTGTCCTCAGGTTTCTAAGATGGAACACGGTATAATGACAGATTCATTGGGCTAGAGAGAAAGGGAAGAGAACGATGAACCTCTAAATTAAGAAACCCAGCTGAAATCTGTGTCTTGGGTATCTCTTCCTAATTCAAGAAATTATGAAAAAGGAAGTCTATAAAGTGTCTCAGAGTCCTTGGAGTAGGAATAAGGTAAGAATCATGTTCTCTCTCTGATCTTAAGAAATGAAAATATCAGGTTCCAACTGGACCATTTCCTAGAGGTGTTCATAGAGCATTCCTTTATTACCCTCTATAATTCATATATGTATTTATATTTATACACTGAAGGTTAACCTATGCACTAAAAGTGTGCTTTTCTGAATAGTTCTGCAGGTGTGCTTGAATCCTTCCTTAAAAGAGGATTTAGTCTAAGTGGTGGGTTAACTGATCTATAAATAAAAATGGTATACCGTATCCTCCAGCTGTATTTGTAAGTAATCAGAAATCTTCTGCATTTCAGCTATATTTGCTGTGCAGGATGCATGGATGGCTTAGATTTTTGACATTGCTGGGAGGTAAACATAAAATAAATGTCAAGTTTCTCAACTGTGTCAAGACCTGAAGCACTTTTAGTCTTCTCCAATAGAATTTTGGGAATCATAAGGAACCCGAGTTTTGAAAGCTGATAGGTCCACGAAGTTTGGATCTTTCTAGGCTAATGTAACTATATGGAGATCATAACTTTAACTTTTGAGCCATCTGTAAATCTCACTTTCAGAATTAATGTATGGATTTGGATTTTAAAATTCCTTAGTCAAATGAATGTGAACTTCACTAAAACCTGGAAGATAAAAGTGTGAAGTACGATACAAGCTCAGAATAGGAAGGCTGAGTTACTTCGCTATTTGATATTACTGAGTGTAGTGCTAGACTGTCTTCAGATTCTCTTTTCAGCCCAGAATTTTGAAAGACTTGTGGAAAAGTTGAGTAATATATCAGGGAAAAAACCTTTTTCTTCCCGGAAAGAAAAAGTTTTGTGTGGTAAGAAAGTGTGGAAGCTAAGTTTCTGAAATTAATTTATAGAGATGATTTGAGTGCTGTTTACAAATATATTTATCTAGAAGCAAGTAATTCTTCACAGCACAGGAAAAAAACCCCACGAGATCTGGTTGTTTGAAGTTGAAGCTAGATAGATTAAAATTAGAATTAAATGCATGTTTTTAGTTCAAAGTATCAGATATTGAAAAGCTTTCTTGAGGATGCAGTGAAGTCTGTAGATTTAATTTATTACTTGAAGTCTGTAAAGTTAAGACTGGATGTCTTTCCAGAGGTGAGTTGTAGATCAAACAGAATTTTATGGACTTGGATATAAAGGTTACCATAGGCTCTTCCATTTGTCATGCAGGAACTAGTTCTAAATTCAGCTAACTGCAAGCTATTGTGGGCAAAACTATTGGTACACTGCTACTTGACACTTTACATTTAGTGAGCTATAAAAGATGATCCTGGAAAATGTTAATTCCCTTTCTTCTAACATCAGCATTTCTTAGGAGTGTGTATAAGCAGCTCTCCTGTGGTGTACACGAGACAGTAATTGTTCTCTCATGGGAACCCAATTCCCCCTTATTTTTATCTCCTTATTGTGGTGTTTTACTCATGGAAGAGATAAACCCTCGAAGTCTGGTGACATGAGTACGGCAGCCCTTACTAACTCATTGATTATACATAGCAGGGAAAAAAATGTCACTGATTCCTGGCTTTTGCATTGTCTGTAGTAAAAAGCCAGAGAGAAGAAAGAAAAGCTGCTTTTCCCCAACTATCTCTGAACACTGAAATTATTTCTGCTAAGTTATCTGGGCAGCTATGAGAGTCAAGAGACTCTTTTCTAGGTTCAACTGATTTATAGAACAAATATGGCATATAGACTTCCACTTAAAAGTTGTTGATTGGTGTTGTTTTGGTGAACTGTAATTTATTACTTATGTATTGAAATTTGCATAAATATTTTCTCCTCTATTCATACCATATGACCAGTTTAATGTTTTAGAAAGTTTTTTTGTTTTGTTTTGTAGCAGATCAAAGTGATTCTGTGAGGTTTAGGCAATCCAGAAATACTTGTGAACGGTTACTGTTCATTTCAACCCACAGAGAGAAAATTGCTGAGTTGTGTTATGAGAGTAATAGATACATTCAACTGAAATCAGGATTGCTCCATGAACAAATACCAGAAAGAATAAATTTGCATTGATTACAATTAGTGTCAAACTGATATCCTAGAAAATGTAATCGTAATTACAGTGCCAATTTAGGAAATACTTAAGCACATGCTTAAGTATAATTAAGCATATGCTTAGTCCTTCATTGATTTGGGGGCTCTTCACTGAAATACATGTACAGGGCTGGCAGCCTCACTGGTAAATTCTGCAAAGTACATTACTGCTGGGCTCAGATTCTGGTTTGTTTCAGTGTTAGAAGAGAACTATAATTCATTATGCAGTTACTTAGTCAAGGGTTGCAGTTCTTGCTGGCTGTGACTGTCTAAAACACAAACATAAGCACATTAGGAATTACCTTAAGTAAAAAACATAAATAAAAAAATCTCTGGATATTCATGGAATCAGAGAATGGTAGGGGTTGGAAGGGACCTTTGGAGATCATCTAGTTCAACTCCCCTGACAAAGCAGGTTCACCGAGAGCAGGGTGGACAGGTATGCATCCAGGTGGGTTTTGATTATATTTAAAAAGGTTAATGCAAATTTTCTTCTGTAGAGGGCAAGGAACTAATTCATCAGTGAAAAATATCCAGGGGACCTTCCCTTTGCAATTGCCATGATTTAGGTAGTGCTGTGTTGTTCAACGTTAGGATTTTTGTGTGAATAATCATAGCAGTAGGCAAATGGAGTGTTCCTGTAGTGCTGGAATCTTGATTTGATGGGCAGTGTTTTTTAAATCCAGATAGAATACTGTTTTAGTGTTTTATTACTCTTGCACGTTTCTCTCTTTTATATCCTTATTTCAAAGTACTAGTGTGCATGATAAGAATCCTTAATTAATGTATATTTATTTTTAAGGCACTGTACATAAAATCTGGGATAGTATGCATACATGCTTTACCAGGAAGCAAATAACCATCCTCTGTTTAAAAAAGAAAAAGTGTCGAGCACTGGGGTATCTTCTTTCTAAAGGTCACTTTATATTACAACTTCACTGAGTTTCTTCGCTTGACTTCTTAAAGCAAAATGTTAATTTAAATGTACACCTTTATTTACATCTTTGATACTGGATTTTCAAGGCAATTTCTTCTTATTTTCAGCACACAACTGAAAAGTGTCTGAATGAAGTTCAGATTAGAGGCTGTCTCAATGTATTTAGTTTTCTATTGATGCCCCGTAGTTTTTGTTATTGGATGTCTTGGGATTTCTTTAACATTCATCTGGTGTGATACCTTTCCTGATAACAGTTTTTCATCCTAAACAAATGACTTCTGTTGATGACCCTGTCCTCTTGTGAATATGGAATTAAGGAATGCATTTACTTTCATTCATACCTCTGCTGTCAGGACATTATTTTTGCCATCCCTCTGAATCTGATCTGTTGCCTTCACAGTGTTGTTAATGTACTTGGGGAAAAATCTTATCTCAGCTTCTTAGACAGTTTTTGTCTGCTCTCCATATTTGACTTATCTTTCCTTACCTCATTTCAGCTTCTACCTGTTTTATGTCATATCTGATATGTAATACCTTCTTGTTCTTGATTACATTATGCAGGTCTGATTTCATCCAGGCTGGCATCCTGTTTCCTTTCCCACATATTCAGCCAAATGAAATGCAGAAAGACTGAGCGTATTAGCAGAAATAACCTATGAACAAACATTTCTTCTTTGCTTTCATAAAGTCTTCACCTTCTTCAAACTTTTTACTTCAAACGTTTTTCCTTGGGTTGGTAGGTGGGTTTTTTTTTTGGTGGGGTTTGGTTGTTGTATTTGTTTTAAAAGTCCAAGTTTTAAAAAAAGTCAGCCCCTTTTGATGCTTAATCTCTTTTGGGTGCATATTGTTATTTGTATCTCCTATGTTACTTCAGAATAAGCTGATAATTTGATTCCCACCCCACTTTCTTATTTAGGAAGTTGCTTTCTGTCTTCTCTTAAGTCTAGGATCAGTGTGATTTGTATCATGGTAAATAAAAATGAGCTAATGACATAAAGGAAATTTTTCCTTTCATAAACCTGTTTTATTGACCAAGCAGGCTGTATGTGGCATGCAAATGATCAGCTTGCTTGTTTATTTGGTGGATAACAGGTGTTAATTGGTGTTTGAGGGAAGTTCCTTTAATTGATCTGATCATTGAGGTTACTTTTACCTCTTTTAGTTTTGTGCAACTGTAACACCGCTGATTTCTAAAGTATAATGTCCAGGCGAGACACAAAATTTTACAAGTAACTTGAAAAATACATTTGGGAGTCAGATGACATAGTGAAGTAATTTTTTTTTTGGCTGGATGAAGTCTGTGAAAGAATCTGACTGTTAAGAAAAGAGCTTTCCTTAGCTCATCTATGAATATCCCTTTGTATCCTCAATGATTTGATTACACCTCAGATGAGCAACGTGACATTCTATTGCTGATCAGAACCCAAGTGGAGTTTGTTCAGTGTATCTACACATGTAATCAGTAACATTTTGTCTGCAACTAGATCTTTGACTCCAAAAATAGCAATATATGGCACTTAGTGGAATACATGCAGATTTTGCTTTTGCTTAATATCTGCATTTCGGATAGATCTCTTATGGTGCCTGAATTTTTACGGGAATCTGAAAGGAGGTGCTCTTATCTATAGAGAATAGACTAATGCTGCTTTGTACATCAGTAGCGTGTTCAGACTGCACAGGAAAAAAAGAATTAAGAAACCACCCCCACAGTAGTACTGTGTATCTAGACAGTAGCTTTCTGGTGATACCAGCAGCCTTTAACAATGCAATATAATCAAGGAAGTCCAAGTTTTAAAATCTCATCAGCTGAGTCAGCATCATTAAAGATCAACTTCATGATTAAACCATGCTTGATTATAATAGCTGATATTTATAAGCTTCGAGTGGGGAAAAAACAGAAGTGTAAAAAATTTTAATGTGCTAATTCTGAACCATAAATCACAGAATGATGGGAGTTGAAAGGGACCTCTGGAGGTCATCACTCCAACCCCTCTGCCAAAGCAGGTTGACCTAGAGCAGATTGCACAGGATGGTGTCCAAGCAGTTTTTTAATGGAGACTTCACCACCTCTCTGGGTAGCCTGTTACTTTCAGCTGTCTGTAGAAGGCTTCCGCAGCTTCCCCATTCTGATCAGGTGGCCTTTAATAAACCCACACACCCACAACAGTGTCTCTCATGTTAGCCTGCCCCTCAGTCCTTATCCACAAGCTCTCAACTGTCTCTTCATCCGCCCCCAGGGAGAACTCAATACATTCAAGTTGCAGTCTCCCATAAAGAGCAAGTCCACCACCTCGCCTTGCTGGCATGTTATTTCCTGCAAAAGACATAGCCATCCATGACAGCGTTCCAGTCATGTGAGCTATCCCACCGTGCCTCTGTAATCGCAATGGGATCATGGCTCTGTGACTGCTCACAGATCTCCAGTTTTTCCATGCTGTACCCCTTGGTGAGGGAGTTGAGCATGTAGTTTTCACAGTAGAGGGGTGGTAGGCCTTCTTGGTCTCAAAAATACTAACATGCTGCCCCACAAGCGCTGAGCTACTATGCCCGAGAACCTCTCTAGCAAGCCCAGTTACATCCTCATCCTCTTTTGAATCCAGTTTAAAGCTCTCTCCGTGAGTCCTGATAACTCTTTTCCTAGAACCCTTTTCCCCCTGAGAGATAAACTATTCCCATCCATTACCAACAGGCCTGGTGTCTTTTAAATCAAGTTGTGGTCAAAGAACCCAAAGTCCTGCTAGCAGCACTGGGCTTGGAGCCAGGCATTGATCTGCTGGCTCTTCCTATTTACCCCCTCATCATTCCCCATATTCATTTTCCCTCTTGAGTACGCTGCATTTTATCGTTTTACAAATTAGCATCTTTCTAGCTCCTTTTCAAAATCTCAATGCAAGCAAATTAGGTCTCCAATACAACTGTGTAGAAATGTATAGCTGAGAAAAGCATTGCTGATACAAGTCTGCTGAAGCATTTCCAGGTACTGGGATTGGGGCAAAAGAAGACAAAGTTTTTGCTTCCTCCAAATCCGTAATTCTGTTTTATTTAGCATTTATTTTGAAATGACTGAGAAGATTTTAAAGCATTTCTACTCAGTTGTGCCTGCTCAGTGCATATTTGAATTCCTGAGTCCCCTGTGATGCCATGTGTCCTCACTTCTATTGTAGCATGAGAGAAAAATTACAAAATGACATTTGGCTGATAATCTGAAAACTCTTGACTTTGGGGTACACTTATCAGTTGGGCTATTTTCAAGAGGGTACTAATTTGATAAATCTCATTTACAAGATTAGTGAATAAATGGTATTCTGTCTTCTGCTCGTTGTAATATACTTTGCAAATGGCTTTTCTTTCTACCTGGAATGACGAGTGACAGCTTTGTCCTTGTGTGTTTGTACATCTGTCTAGCTAAACTAATGGCTTTTACTTTTGTGAAAACTACTAGTAAATACATGAAAGTTTAGGCTGTAGCACTTAGGTTTTGGTTTGAAAGAGATTAAAAAAACTGTTAATCTGTCTTTATGTATGTTTCTTATCTCTGTTAGTGAAAAAAGTGCTTCCCACTCTAGTAATACGTGTTTTCTGATACGTCATAATTACCATGATACATGTTGCAAATACATACACAGACTAAAAATACCATACTTTAGTGTGTGTGTAAAGGGCCTTCTCAAAAGTCGCTGTTACTTTAGGCTGCTTTTAAAGCTTTGAGAATATCCATTCAGCTGTAAGACTTCACTTCAGGAAGAATCTTCAGTTGTGGAAGAGGATGTTTAGCAATATTCTTAGAATTCCGTTCCCCCTGATGCCATAGTCTTGACCACAGATTATAACAAACCAGGTGTGTTAGATCCTGCTGTGAATGGTGTGGTTGTTAGAAGTTGTTGCAAACTCTTACAAATTCAAGACAGGCATCAAAAATATAGCAAACTGGAATCTGCACTGTAAATTTCTGGCTGGAAACTTTAAAGAAACCAAGAAGAGTATGAATATTCAAAAGAAGTTTTGCTGACTGAGATTGATGTGAGCATATTCCTCTGTAAATTACTACTTGACACCAGTAGTTTTTTGCTTGTTTTCTAAGGGACTTTGGTAAGGTTGTCTGCTAAGATCAAGACATATCTCTAAGATTAGATGTTAAAAACTAAAACAGAATAGCATTTAAGAAAAAATACGCATCGACACACAAAACTAAAATGTAGATGATTATACTTCTGATGAAACAACCTTCAATGTAAAATGTGTGTTTGCTTCAATTTATTTTCACATCAGTTAAATAAAGCTGCAAGGTTCACACTTTCTTTAGATCATTTTATGCTGATATATCAGTTTCGTAAAGAGCTGTACTCCAGTGGGTAAAGGAAATGTTGTACTCGGTCAAAGATAATAATTGTTCATCCTGACATGGCATTAATGAAACAGTTTCTATTCCAATTATGAATATATTTGATAAATAGTGTGGCACTAAAGATCTCAAAAAAGGTGGGGTGAATTTTGGATAGTGGTTTAAGTTTTACAACACAGGTTTATTTTACTTATTGCATTGACCAATTAATTGTGTGTAAATTAAATATGTTTTGTTTAGTTCATTACTGAAGTGACAGCTGTTAAATGGCTTAGAAGACCTTTGAGTAATGCGTTTAAGTGATAGCACTTGCACAGTTTTTCTAACCATTTATTTTAACCATTTTCTAACGTGTTATTGAAGAAAATAGGAAAAGAGCAAAAGTGAAGAGCGACTTCAAACAATTTGAGTGAAAAGTTAGTTTTCTTGTTCTTTGTTGCTCTTGCTCTTTCTTAAGAATTTTCCCTGGGTTTTGTGGCATGTGAAATTGATTCTTAGGAGCAGAGTATGTGCTGGTATGGTCTGGCCCCCTCCTTTTTTATCATAAGAACTAGACACACACAGAGCTCCACGGGGGTCTGTGTGGATGGCAAAACTTCAAGCCACAGAGGACAGATTTTCCTCCCTCCCTTTGACCTTTCTACTGTGCTCACTTGCAGTTTGTAACCAATCTGGGTCTGAGAACAATAGCTCAAATTTGTTGCAAAAACTATAGCTGCTTAAGGAGGAGAGCTCGATCTGTGAATATCTAGACTCATATAAGCTTAAGAATATTTGTAACACCACCCAGGTGGCCTGAACTAAGTCTCATAAGAAACTTCTTCCTCCTCCTTTTTCACTGACTTTGGTGTCTGCAGAGTTGTTGCTCCCACATACTCTTCTCTCTGGCTAGTGGTGTTGCCTGTCAGTCGCTTCTTTTTCCCCCTTCTTCAATATGTTATCCCAGAGTCATTACCATTATTGCTGATGGCCTTGGCCATTGGCAGGTCCATCTTGGAACCGGCTGGTATTGGCTCTATCAGCATAGAGGAAGCTTCTAGCAGCTTTCGCAGAAGCCACTCCCGTAGACCCCTGCTATCAAAACCTTGCCATGCAAACCCAATACAGGGACCAGATGCAGAGCTGATGGAAATATTTGCAAAGGAAGGTATTTTTCCTGCCTTGACTCATCGTTAGTATATATTCACTTCTTTTTCACCTCTTCTTTTTTTTTGGTGCTGATATGTGTAGTTTGAAATCTGCAGCCTATGTATTTCAGGCAAGGAGTAGACCTTGGACAAATAGGGATGACACAGTCATTTTGACTGTGTCATCTGATTTATTGGGCTAATCTACCCCAATTGCATCCACCTTCTTCTGATTTCTCTAATTCCTTGCTTCCTCCGTCTGTGCCAATGGAAACTTTGGGGAACTGCAGAAGTGGCAGTGCAGGGCACCTGTTCTTCAAGCTACTTGCAGCCTTAGAATTTCCCCAGAGGGAAATAAAGAAAATTCCTTTGTGTCTGTCAGCCAGTCAGTTGTTCAGATACTGCAAGTTTTGACATAATTTTGACAATGTGCAGGATATTACTTGATATTAATGTTCTTCCCAGAAGATTATAAAAGCAATAGGTGTATTCAATTAGTAAAGCAAAAGAGAATCAACAGGCAAACTTTCTTTCCAGTTGAGTAATCTCCCTTCTAAATTGTGGGAGATGCTGGTTTGTTATCTACCAAAGAAAGTAAAAATCAGATTAACAATATTTAAGATAAATTCTTCTTACTGGGTCATAAGTATACTCAGATTTGGACATTCCAAACTGAATCTTCAATCTACCTCTGACAGGAAGAGAATTTTGCTTGCGAGCAAGGAATACTTGAAGACAGTGAAAGATCACTGAAATGAATGGGAATCTTTCAAATCAAGGTCAGAGTGCAGAATGGCTGGTGGAGCCATTTCAGTCAAAAGAGATCGCCGAGGCGTATATCAGCTAGTAGCAGTAGAGAACAGGGGGTGTAACTACTCCAGGTTACAGACTGCCATAATGCCTGATGTAAACAAAATCCCGTGCAGACCACATAGCAAAAATCAAAGTAGTCACACAGAGGCACAAATTGTCAGATGCTGTATACATTAAAAAAAAAATAAAAAAGAACAGGCTGCTGTAGGAAGTGTGTTGAATTGTTGGGTAAAACAGAAAGATACTTGACCGTAGGGACTTATAATGGAATGTGTTTAATGACAGTTGATGCTTCTTAGTCAATTAATTTATCACAATAAGAAATACATTTTTCAAGTAAAGAAATGTCACTTTTATGATTAATTTAATTTCAACAATTTTCAGGGCTCTGATCACATGATAATGTCTTACAAAAGCTTGAGAATGCAGTTTCGATTAAAGATGCGCAGGTGGTAAAAATTCTGCATATCAAAGTAAATTGTTTAAAAATACATTGTTTTGATGGTTTTTAGACAGTATTTTCTGTTTTCTCATTATCATGAGGTGTTTATGCTTTATCCATCTTTCCTATGTATTGTTGTAGCTTGATAAATGAAGCTTTTTATTGCACATTATATAAGGGAAAAGGATGGTGTAGAACCTGTTTCTGAAGGGGTGAAAAAATCCCTGTAGGAAGCCTTATTTCTGGTGAGGAAGCATTCCTGGGTTAAATTCATCTGACTTGTTTTCATTCTACTTGCTAATAGCCTCTGTGGTATTGCAGAGATAAAATAGCATAAGTGCTTTGTTTTGAAGGAATACGATAGCTGGCTAGCAAATTATAAACAAAAAATAATATTTTTTTTCAGTGGTGAAAAAATATCTCAAAATTTCTTTAGAAATCTACCTGTCCTTCCCTGGGAGGAATGGTATTATCAAAGAATTTGTCATAGCTGAAAGGAACCTGTCCCTTAGAAACAAACAGCAGGATGGGCTCATGAAAATATTTGCATTTGTTGAGCAGATTTTCCCCGAGTAAAAGAGATTGCATGAGACAGCAATTGGATTTTTCCAAAAAGAAGAGATGCAGACAGAACTGGTAACCTATTCCTCTAGTGACTGGAGATTTTTCTCACAGTGTTGGAGCCACTGGGGCACTGTAATTAAATATTGAGGTACCAGTTATGAAGTCTAGATCAAAAATAACATGTAGGTACAGACTTTTCCTTCTCTATGTGACTGAAATCCTAAAAGTGAATGGGATTCAGACAGATGCCTGCAGCGAGGCTCGGTTCCAAATGTGGGCACTGGGACTGTTGCTTTCCAGAAGCTATAGAAGGAGCCAAGTCTGGCAGCCATGGATTGTAAGACATCTTAACTACCTTCTCAGTAGTCTTGAGACCTGGGCACTGTAGTGTGTACCCATGCTTTTTTCAGGGCGTAGGAGGATTGCCAACTATTATGATGGGGAGCACTTTTACATCACTAATGAAGCAAGAATGAGGTAAAAGTGCTAAAAAAGGGTGTGATTAATAATAAAAAAATGGAGTCATATAATGGAACATTAAAGAAAAAGTGATTAAAACAATGGAACATTTCCCACATTTAACCAGTGTGACTATTGCCAAATAGAAATGTTGAAGACTGAAACCACAGCAGGAAACCTGATCTTAAAAGTAATATTATTTCTCTCTTTCTGGTGTTTTAGAAGGGTTCCTGAGCATCTGCCCAAATCTCACTATGGGAGATGTGCTTGCGAAAGCAGCATCAGAATAGAAAGAAAATGTAGCGTTATAACTGAAGTAAACAGTAAAGCTGAATTCAGAATTTATTCTGTTACTTCAAAATAAATCCTGCACTCTTCCATAGACAACTTTGTATGAATTTTGTGTGATAGAAACATTTCAACATTTGCTTCTACTGTCAAAGCAGAACAGCTTCCAGAAAAGCATGTATGTTAATGTTGCATTAAAAAAAAAAAGGTAGTGTGGAGACTACATTTTGTTTTGGACACTAAAACACTTTAGTCACATGTATAAGCATTTTTATGAATTGTTTGATTTCTGTATTCTGCAGGACTGCCTGTGTTCTCCAAGAGAAGTAGTTTGGTTAGTACAGCCTTTTGAGCTGTACCATACACCCTCCTTTGGTTGTGAGCATCCTTATCCTCTCAGGCACCTCCAAAAGTGGCAGAGGTGGTCCCAAGGCCCGGTGTGTGGTTGTGGAGTACCTTGTTTTTTATCTCCGATAGACACTGGATGCTGTGATTTATAGAACTGAGTAGAGAAGCCCTAATTGTTGACTGCCTTTGAACAAGTCAGATGGGACTTAACAACTGACTGATGCTCGTAGTCTGCTTGTCTCAAGGGTTCTCTGGAGTTTTGCAACTTTAACGGTAAGTAAGAGGTCGTTTAGGCTTAAGTTACTTATCTGTTCTTATAACTAGATTATGAGTGTTAACACTTGTCCTGCAGAGTTAATTCAAGTTCATTGACATATGTTAATGCTAATTGTCAGCTAGGCAAAGTTAAATTCTGCAGTTGGTAATATATGGCACCTGATTTGCAAACACAGTTGAGGTTGGTAGGGACCCTGGAAGTTGTCTGGTCCAGCCCCCCTACTCAAGCATTGTAGAACTCACTTCTAGACTTGGGGGAAAATCCAGATGTTTCTAGTTCAGTCATGTTCTGTTTACAGAATTATAAGTTTTTTCCATCTGGACAGTGTGTGCTTTTCATTTTTTATTGGATTTAATTTTTTGGTTGGATTTGTTTTACCTTTGTTTTCAAAGCAGGAAAACCCACTTTCTTTACAGAAAATCATTACAGCCCAGAAGGTAAGTCCTGTTTAAATAGATCTTTATTTTTTCCTATGGACTTAACTTCTACATAACTTAGATGATGTAAGGGGACTGTTGATTATCTATATTTGGAAAGTAACATGGTTTTTATTCTGATTTATAAAATGTTAAGTTGGATTTTTATACACATTACTCATTTTCACATATTTCTTTATGCAAATGATAGAACCACTGTGCAATACTTGTTATGCAGTGGAACTCCACAAATTACATTCTGTTGGCTCAAAAAGGAGAAGAAAAGGCTGACCTCATCGGCTTTGGCTCACTGAGTCCAAACTTTGCATGAAAGAGATGAGTAAAATGCTTGAGAGTTGAATTAGCTGTGTTAATGCTGTATTAGAAGAAACTATGAAAAGTCAAGGGCAATGACAGAAAGAAAACAACTGAGGTTCAATGAAGGAAAACAAGTATTCAGCAGGCAAGCAGAGCAAAGACCAGCAGTACTCAATCCTGGAGAAACGTTATGATAAATAGAAGGGAGTACAGGCAGAGATTTTAAAATATCAGTTTCCAGGCCCTGCATGGTCTGGAGAAGGTTCAGGATCAAAGGACAAGCTAAGTAATATGTAGATCAACAGGCAATTCTGTAACGTTGTGATGCAACCTATGCGAAGGATAGTCTGATGTGATAAAGTTGCCTCTTATATGGCCATTCTGACTTTGCTGACCAGGTTTTAACTTCTTCCTAGGGGTCAGAACTCTTCTAACTTTTAAACTCAGCTTCCTCATTCTGTGCCTTTTTCGTACTTTCAGTAGTAAGAATTTTTAGTGGTCTCCTAACAAGACAATAACATATGCGAAAGGTAGCAACTGAATAAGAGTAATTGTCCTTCCATCTTTCACACGCTGTCACACAAATCCATTGGAATTTTAACAACTCTTGTTTTGAGAAGATATTGTCAGGCTCTTAGAGAAAATCAGAATCTTAAAATTGCTGGATTGCACAGCTGCCTTTCTCTTCCTAAAAATGCAAAAGCTTACAGCTACCTCTATATATTCTATATAAAATAAAGTTTAATATAGTTAAACTAGAGATGTAATGTAGACATTAATTCAAATTGCATCGTTAGCCCTACCCATGTTATCCAGTATACTTCGGTTGTCATGAATATGTTAATCAAAACCTGATGTTCATAGGGAACAAATTTGGTGGCGAGGTTTACATAGCATGTAGTGGTGTTCCTGTAGACTGTGGGTGGTATAGAGGGGGGAAAAAAAGCCCAACAACAACAACTAAAAAGCAACTCAAGAACAAACCACAACTTTCAAGTTAAAGTAGTTAGGCAGTAGTGCGGGGAATTTATACACAAATGAAAAGAATATATTAAGCTGTGAAAAACATTTCAAGAGTTATTAAGAAAGTGGCTTTTCATTACATTTTTAGATCAGACTTTTTTCAGATAACCAGGATGTAGAGTGTAAAAAGCTGCACTTATGTTGTATGAGTTTTATAATGCTCATGGCAGAATAAGGGTAAGAAGTGTTAAATGCCTTTTGAGGCTGGTTAAACACAGAAGCAAAGCTGTTGATATGACTGCAAAATCCATTTATTGCAAATATATACTATTACAACCGTTAGGTTACTAGATAAGCAAAACAAATCAAAAAAAACCCTCTGATCTGGATCTGGGCTGCTAAACCATTTTTTTTTTCTTTGCTACTTATTTTCCATTTGTAATACCATGGATTAAGGAGCTAAAGATATATGTTTTAAGAAAGGTAAGTAAGCATGCTGGGTACAACTTAAACTTTGCAAATGGAACTTGAGCATTACGTAGTCCATGTGCATTATTTTTTAAAGGGGGAATGAAGTAGTAACTCCTTGTTTCAAAATTATAAGTCCACAAAGGTCAAGAGACTTCTCCTGGACAAATCTGAAACAACATGACTAGATTTCTTTGGCCAAGTACCTTCTCTCTTTTTTTTTTTTTTTAATAATATATATGCTGAAGAGGAAGAAAACACAGGGAAATATGATCATCCCTTTTTTTAAGCTTCAGTATCACAGTTACATTTGTAGTGTATCTACTTGATTGCATCCTAGATAATTGAAAATTAGCATTCAGACCCATAGTTCGGTTCACACTGTCCCCATCAAAGAAAAGGCGAGCAGTGAGCAACCAGAGGTGTCCAAAGGTATTTCTGTAAAAAATGCCAAGGGCAGAGATAAAGATACTCTGAAGGACAGTGGTAGAATTGGTTTTATTCTGAAAATCTGATAGGTAGGAGAGAAAAGAATAGCCTTTAGATATGGAAATACTTCTGCAAAATATTCAGAAAGGAATAATCTGCCTTTTCTCTGTTAGCACTGCGTGAACAAAGAAAACTTCCTACTCTGCTATGTAGTACACTCCAAATTATGTTATGCTCTGCTAATGTTTCCTTTAGGTTATGTAAGCTTTTGATAAATACAGAACTCTGTAGGATTTATATAAAAATTCCTGCTTACAAGGACTTTTATTTGTACCCTGCTGACAACTTTCCTGAAAAGTGTTTTTAGCAAACAGCAAAACTGAACAGTAAGTGCTGCCATTCATAACTGGTGGCAAACTAGATATTTATAAGGAGTAGATAATTTAACCCCATGAATATGTACAGTAAGAAAAGTAGTTCCTCATTATATTTTTTTATCTAATTTTTCCTTGAAGTCCAGGTTATATGCTGATGATGCCCTGACACTTAGATTGAGTTTATTTGGCTTTTATCCACTTGAATTCTTACCTTGAACTTTGATTGAAATAAAGCTGACAAGATAGTGGCCTTGTATCAAACTTTATCGTATGATATTTTGCCAATATTCTTTTAGCCTGCTGTGTATGGGCACTTATTTTAGAGATGGTGCTTGAAACATAGCCTGTTAGAAAAAAAAAAGTGAGATTTGAAACTACTTTTGCTCTGAAGTCTGTTCACAGTGGTTCTAGAGTCCTGGCTTGAGGGTCTGGGCTCCATGAAAGATGTTGGGGTGGTACCTTACTGGATAGCCATGTCCTTTTGATGGTTCCCTTAATGTGACAGGGCATATGTACACCATTCATAGGGTTTTCATTTGTTTTTAGGGAGCAGGAACAAAATGTAACCATACTGTTTAGTTAGTATGGAAATCATAGATTTTAGCTGAGTGCAATCTGACTATAAATGACCCATGCATCTTTGCAATTTATAGTCCAATTTCTTCAGATTATTATGGCAAAGAATATATATAGCTTTTAAAAAACAGGTAGACATTCCTCCTGGGACAGATTACAATGCTAAAGTGAAATCTACAGAAGAGGTTTCTGTTGATATAGATAAACGGGTGATATTTTCCAAATCCCTCTTATTGTAATATTTACTTACTGAACAAAGTTTTGTGTTCCTGAATCTCCTAATCTTATCCCTTAAAGGAGTAATAGCTCTACAGGGGTGAAAGCATGGTGCAAAGCATTGCAAACACAGCTCTTCTCTGGTGAGGGCAATATGATCTGTTGACAAGGGAAGCCTGCTCATTAATTTGCATCCTCCTTCACTGTTAAAGTGAGGTATTTGGAGCTTTGGTTCCCTCTTCCCTGTTTTGTCTTAGCTTCGATATTTTAGCGTGGTGAAACTGCAGGTGCATTGTGCTTGTTCCACCAGAACCTGGGAATGGGAATGCTGATGGTGTTCAGGGCATTCCTTTGCTGAATGCACATTCACGTGACACAGCTCCACATGCTGGAGTCTGGCCACTGTCTTTAGGCTGGCTCACGGAATAGCTTTCGTTGTATTGCAAAGGATCATTTTCCTAGCTCAGTCTTAAGCGCTTCATGCTTCATCTCAGTAGTATCATTCTGGATAAGGTGCTGCAAGATTTCCTGTGTTTGTGAAGGCCTACAGTATCCGCAAGAGAAAATACTGTTTTGATTGAAAACAATTGCACACACCAGGAGAGCTGTAACTAAACACAAAGGAAACTGTAAACATTTTGCAGTATAATCTCATGACACTTGGAAAGACTGCGTCCTTAGGCACAACTGCTGTTTATATCATGGAAGTGAAGCAGCTACTGACTACCAAGCTCAGTAAGGAGCTCAGAATTAACCTGAGTAACAATAGTGCATCTGACTTACTGTCCTTAGAATAGGCTTTGTCTATAATTGTAATGCACATGAATGCTTGGACACATTCACAAATTCAGGTTTCTACACATTTTTAAAAAACCTTGATTTTGGTTCCAGTCATACAGTTCTTTTTGGCATATTTATTCTGCCCTGACTTCAGGAAAGAATATGCATATTAAGATCGTTTAATATTATTTAAATCAATTTGTGTTAAAGTGTATGTCAAAAGTAAGCATATGTTTAGAGGTTGATACTTTGGCTTACTTTATATAGAAGCATCATATGACGCCTTTTTCTTTCCTCCTATGTGGAATTTCTCTACATTTGATGGGGGAGAAGTATAAAGTTGGGATCTTGATTTGTTGTGCAGGAATTGTGAAAAATGTATATTCTGTAGTTTTAGAACTTTTCTGATCTGATTTTTGAACTGGTCACTTTTTAATTTGGAAACAGAGCAAGTTTGATCGTAATTGCACCTAACACTGGCTTGGGAACTGAAACTTATACATTTTACACACTTCAGCAATGTTCTCTCATCTTAAAAACAAGGATGTTATCTGTCATAATGCTGTTCTGTAAAACATACGTAAACAAGAATTAAGTTATGAAGCAGTAAACTGCCCAGTGGAATAGCACTGAGTGTGAGAGAACGTGCCTTGTTATTGTTAGTTTTTTCCCACTGTGGTTAAAGGATAGTGTTTTTGAAATATGTTTTTGTCAGCATAGTCTGATTAGTATATTGGGGATTTTTTGTCTTCTGACTTTTCAGCACCCAAGTTAATCCCTAATTGGGTATTTGTTAACATTAAGAAGGATGCAGTCTGGTACTATTCAATATGATGATTATTCATACGTAAATTTATAAGATGTTATCATTGCAATATTTAAGTGCTGCATAGATACTTAAAATGTTTATTCTGGAGTAGGAAGGTGGTTTCTATTTCAGATCACATTGTTACATTAAGCTATTAGGAAAAAATAACGCCAATGCTCATGGAATATTAGGACTAAAAGCAATGTCTCTGAATAATCTACACAAAATACACTGTTAAATCCATGCACTGTTTTATGCCCAGAGACTGCTAAATTTGTGCAGCAAACAGCTTCAGCTGTTAATTGTCATGGAGATAATTATCATACAATGGTAGAAAAATATTGCTGAAGAAGACCTAAAGAAGTCATCTTGTGCATACTTTCTCCCAAGGTAGATTCAACCATATGTAAATTTCTGTTAAGAATTTTTATTCTTGGAGGCCTCTACAAGTAGCATTCTCTTCCAATTTTTAACTAAGTGCCTTTAAAAACTAAGTTCTAGTGACCAAACTAATTTTTCCTCCTTTTAATTTTGTTCCTCCTTTCCCCACCCTATTACATAGGTTAGAGGGAGATTTTTCTTTGGTGAGTATTCATTCTCATTCTTGCAGTCTAGTTTTTTGAAGTCTCTTACCATACCATCCTACAGGATGTTTTTAGATGCCTGATGCATCCTTTTTAGAAATATGTCAGGAAGTTTTTAGAATGCTTTTTTAGAAAGTTAATACTGTGAATACATACAACCGTTGCAGATGCTCTAAATTATTTAATATGATTTTTTTATACTTATATAATATTTTTGTTCCCACTTTTTTCCATTTCCTTTCTGTGCAGTTATTAATGATGTAATTATAATCAGATTTAATGAATGCGATCCAAATATAAAATGACTGTGAAAATGTTTCTAATACACATGCTGTGCTTCTTGACTATAACTGTGACAGTCATGGTTCAGTGTCATCCTCCCTTTGATACTTGCTTCTTTTTATGAACGTTTGTAGTCTTCCCTATGTGTTTAACTGCCACACCTGTTGAGATATTGTTTTGACAATGATTGACAGTCCATGTGGCAAGTAGAGTATCTTAGTCCTTGTTGGAATGATCTTTTAGGTAAGATGGCTTAGTTGGAGTATAATACATAAAATGACTCAGTAAGTCAAGTAATTGTTTTCAACTGGAAGAGGGGAATAAGAAAGAGGATGCTTTGCAGGAGCTCTAAACTTAGTTACATAAGAGAGAAGGACAACTTTTCTACGTCCAAACTTCATGCTATTGGTCAGAAAGTAAACATCTGCATCTATATCAGGCTTGGCTCTGCGCTGCAGTTGGAGCTTAGTTAGAGTCATGTGGCAAGACTTCTTCAGCCCAGCTTTAATTTAGCTCTTTGAGGCCTGTGAGGCCTCTGGTACCCTGTTAAGTGGCATTTTAAGTTAATTTTGAATTTCTACTGCTTTCTCAATAACAAGTCTCAAGGTCTATGTGCCTCATAAGGTTTGCTAGTCCTCCTTCACCTTTGTCATGTTTCTTGATATTTTGGTGGTGATGCTGTGAGTGTCAGAGTTCACTGTTGTTTCAGACAATCCCTGTTTTCCTTTCTTGCAGAGTATGGTTGTCAAAAATGTTTGCTAATTCTCTTAAATTCCTGATATTAGTCCTCTTAGAGATATATCTATTTTAAGCAGAATGGAACCAATTTCCATTCTGCTTAGAATCACATATTGCCCCCATTTGTCTTAAGAAGACTGAAAAGAAAGCTAGACTATAGCTCTTTTTTTTTTTTTTTCCTCTTCCAAGATTGTTTGTCCACATTAAATATCTGTGTTTAGTAGGTTTGGTGAGATAGGAACATTTCCACTTATTTTGTTTCTTTTCATTGCCGTGCTGCTTTCTTCCACAACATAATTAAGCTTAAGTGTAATTTTGTATTATACTAGTGCTTATATCTCTTCTTTTACGGACTTAATAAAGCTCTGAGACTACAAAGGAGTTTTTAGTGTTAGAGCAATATATTGTTATTGAGTATACTGTCATCTCTGAATAGAGAGGTGCTTTTAGTTTTGGCTCTTTATAATAGTCAAATGATATACGGGTGTTGCTTCTGATTAATGCCACTCAGTTTTTCAATATATCACTAAAAGCCTGCCTGAAGTTATATTTACATGTGAATAATTAGCACCATTTGAAGCATGTATAAGATATATTTTAAGCATTCAAAAGGATATTGATACTTTCTTTTGAATTTAGTCAGTAGATAATAATGCAGGTAGATTCCATCACCGGGAGAAACTGATGATTGATGTTTCTCTGACAAAAAGTCTTACGTGTCTATAAGGAATAAAAAGGCTTCCTTTTCTTAACACCAGGACTTGACTTCTAGACAAGTCTTAAACTAAAGCTTCTTTCTCAGATTTTGAATGCCATGCTTCCAGGTCTTGATTCCTGGAAGTCAAGGAGTCTGTCTCAAACACAGAGACAGGGGGATGTGCCAGCTGTGGTTCTAGTTTGGGTATTTTTTACACCAGCACCTGGAAAACTTTGTGGTTCTCATGAGTGGGCTGCCTGGGCTTGTGGGGCTAGTTCTTCTGTTTGTAAGGACCTTCAACTGAAGGTCCCTCTTCACTTGAATGGGAGAATTCTGAGGTGGTACTCAATTTCTATGATCTAACCCAGACCATAAAAAGGAAAGGAGTCTTTTAGTGCTATTTTCCACCTATAAATAGAATTAAATATTCAATAACAGGACCAAAAAATAACCAAATACTGTTTTATTTCTGGATTGGCTTTTTTCATGTCAACTGTCAAGGAAATCCTTTCCTACTGCTGTACTCTGTGCAATCTTTTTCCTTGAGAGTTGGAATGAATAACAAAAAGATACTCCATAAATCTGTCACCGATGTAGGTAAAGTACCCATTGTTTGTACTGGTATTGTGTATATTGCTTCTTATAAATTTCTGCCTAAGTACCTGTAGTGGCCTTAAAAATGAACTTTTCTGTAAGTTACTTCAGAGAGTATGGGTTGCAAACTGCTTATTTAAAGCAGTTCAATGTAATTTGCATGTAACTGTCTAGAGATCTTCCAATTATTCTTCCAGTCAAGCTGTTCATACTACTTCTGCGAAATAATACAAGAAAATATTGTTGGTTTTTTTCCATTGGAAAAGTAACAAAAAAGAGATTATTTTAATTATTCAAGCTATAGTTTGCATTACCTATTTCTCTTCTTCTGAAATGGAGCTGCAAAAGTAGCCAGAAATTTTAGTCTGTCTTTCAGACAAACTGTCTTAAACAAAAGACATTTTAGGGATGGTTGCAGTTAATCAGAGGAATAGCTTTCATGTGTAAATACGTATGCACACATACATATACATTCACATAGCTGCATGGTGCTCCAATTAAAAGTGAAGTAGGAGGGAAAGAAGGGAATAAAAATCACAGAATGTTAGAAGAGGACTGTGAAAGCAAAAATCTGAAGTAAATATGTAATGTCTTATATATTTTTTCCATTAAGCCATGTAGTCAGTTATTAGATTTCCCAATAACCTGAAAAACAAGACCTGCTTAATATGTCTTTTATTCATTCTTGGAAAAGAAACATTTATTTTTTAATACCCTTTTGGAAAGGTAATTAGATGTAATAATCCATTATTCCAGTGCATATTTATTGTCTTCTGTAGAACAACATGGTGTTCTGCCAGTGCCTCATGCAAACATGAGTAATACTGGACTTTTAACTGTCTTAATACCCATTGCATAAAGTATAGTTCATATTCTTCCATCAGTTTTTGGGGTATGAAGAAGATTCTTCTTCAATAATGAGGTGAACAATAATGAGGTTAGCACATGGATTTCTTTGTGAATTGAAGTGTCTTTGGTTGGCAGTGATGAAGAGATCTGCAGATAGTTTTCCACTGGCTAAACTGATCCGCCATGTATATTGACCAGCTGTGTATACAGTCTGTGAGCTGGAAATTATGACTTCAGTTTGTGAAAGAATCCCGGGTCCCTTATTGCTTGAGTGAGAAGACTTTGTTTTGTAGGCTCGATTTATAATTTTATGTTTTGCAGGCAGTAAAAGACTCATAAAAGCCTTTTGTGGTCTCGCCACAAGAGGACAAAAAGCCACAGTGGTATCAATGTGGGTTGCAGAGGAGCTGAGGTTTAGTTAGAGGACTTGTGATTATGGTTTTTGAAGAGTAATTACTTGAACTAGCCTATTTGATTATGCCGATGAATTTGTGCTTTGATATTATGGATGTTAATATCCTTTAGCTCTCTATGGAAGTGACCTAAAATAATTCTGGTCCCTTTTAATGACTATGACTTCATCAAGCTATTGTACTCCTTAGAAATTACATCTATCAACCTCAAAGGACCAACTCTGAAAAGAGCCTTTTTTCCCAGTAACCAGTCATAGGTTTTAGTGCCAGAGAGATGAGAATAGGCATAGCTATCGCTGCTTTTAGACAGAAGTGCAAAATGCCTGATATGATTCATCTTTCTTACAGTTAACAAAGGATATGAGAGAAAAGGGAAAGGAAAAGAGAGAAACAAAAAGCTAAATTATAATCTGCGCATGGAGAAAGTGATTTGCTTTCTTTTTATTTTCAAAGCATTATCACAGTCACAGGCTCTACTATTTGAACTGAGATAAAATAACAAAACGCAGAGCCTATTTAGTTGACTTCAATGGATTTTAATTTTCATATCCGATCTCAGTAGTAGAGACCAAAATTTTATCAAAATCTTTTTTTATAAGAAGATTAATCCTACACTTCAGTTCCAGGTGACCTAGCCTATGTATTGAGATTTTTAAAATTTCATCTTTCTTTACCCTGGGCAAAACAATGCCCACTACCTACCACTTAAATACATCCTTATTGTATAAAAAGTTCCTTATCCTAGTTGACTCAGTCCTGAACTTCTGTCCTCACTACAAAAGTGCATGTACTGTTAACATGTAAATATTCCTTCAAGGTGTCAATGGAGATAACACAAGTGCACTCCAATAGGTCATGCAGATTTTCCTCTCTGGGCTATGAAAGCCTGATGCAGAGTGGCTTGCCTAAACTATACGGAGCGTGTCAGAACTGCAGGAGGATATTAATAAAAAGCTGCAAAAAGTCTAAGGTGCCACTGTACCAAAACTTACCATCTAACTTCTGAATCCCCTTAGGAGATGATGAATTGGAAGAAATGCTCAATAGCTCAGTTCTCATTACGCCGTATAGAAGAACCCTCTTCAAAAGAAAAAGACAAAGGCAACAAGGATGGACGGAGCTGTAATATAGCTGAGGAAAGACTGAGCTCTTTAGGCATTCTGAATTTGGGAAAGGTATACTTAAGAAGCAGTGTGATAAAGGCATGTTAGGCTACAAATGCCAAAGAGATGATGACTAGGAAGACAGTTTTCTGGTTTTTAGCAGATAACCATTTTACCCAATGAAATTGTATACAATGTTTGTTTAATGGTCACTCCATATTTAAACAGAAGTTCTGTATTCTCTAATTCAAAACTGGTGCTGCAGGCAACAAAAATTTGGATTCTCTCCATAGGAAATTATATAACTAGAGGCCAAATACCCAATACCACCCTTACTGTGTGTGTACGTATACACAGTTGTATTAAAGAGTATTTGTCAAAATTCTAGCTGATGGAGTCACAAGACAAAGCCAAAGGAAAGGCATTCCAAATCTAAATCACTGCTTATTCTGGAAACTTCTTCCTATTTTTCAGTCTTTGTCATACTTCAATAAAAATCTGTTTATGCTTCATGCCCCCTATCAATTCCTGATTTACAGAGATTCTATTTTTTTTTTTTTTCCATTGATAATTTAAGTACAGTGTAAGTTTCAAAATGGAAAGAACTCAATTAGGAAAAATATCTTTATTCATAATTTACCAAATAATAAGTGTTCTTTTTTTGTCTTAAATTTCCACTTCAAAATCTCACTGGCCTTGTATGGTTTACATGGGTGAGACTTGAAGGCATCATTTGGCACTTAATTGGACTGTGTGTTTGGGAACACATTTACTGTAATGCACTTAACATGCTTTAAATCTAGTTTCACTGAGGCACCTTTGAGACTTTATGAAGAATAACAGGGGTGTCTGAAAGCAGATTTGTTAATTTCTGTACGCAACTGAGGTGGAATTAAATGGCAAAGCAATTTAAAAGTGCTTTCCATTGTAAACTTTTCTTTTCAGTTTTAAATATTTTGATATGCATGTATTTTGTTCTCAGCAGTGCAGTAGAGCTTTAATTAGTTTGAATCAAAATACCTGCAGTCAAAGTTTGGTTTCAGTGCAGCTGAATTTGAACACAGTGGAAAGAACGTATTTATAAATCTCAACCTGATTCCATATAAGCTTTATTTATTGTTAATGCCAGGTTTTCCTGATGTTTTCATGCATGAAAATCTCAGGGTTGTGGTTTGTTGGTTTTTTTTTTCATTTTTTATTTATTTTATTGGTGCTGACTTGTGTAACAGAGATGTACCTTCTTATTGCAAGAGAGATTTTCAGGGAGCTGAACTATGTAGTATGACATACAACAGTCCTATGATAATTATTTAACATCTCTATTGCACTATTGATTAGGAGTTAACCAGGTCAGGCACTATTGTACTAGGCACTGTAGAAGCATATAAAATGTGGCAACTGTTGCTTCAGAGGGTTTATAGTCTAAAAGGCAGCACATACCAAGGGGATAATGGAGATAAGGAGTAAGAGGAGATGGGGAAACACAAAATAAATGACTGTGTGAAAGTCTTTGTTCTTTAAAGATATTTTTTATTAAAATAAAACAACAAAAAACCAACAGACATCGTGTTTCACACACGGTTCTAAAGGTAGAGAAGACCATTTGGTTGTCTGGTCTGACCTTGTATTTACAACATGTCTTAGAATTTTTCTTCACAATTCCTGCATAAATGCCATGTCATCTGGCCCTGTATGAACGTTTCTTTATTTAAAAGAAGACCACAAATTATTAAAAAAAGATAATATATAAATAACTTAAATTCTTTGTGGGACAAGACTTTATCACAGCTGCTTCTCTGTCTAGGCTTTTCAGTCTCGAATGTTCTTTCTTATTGTAACAATAAGTCAGGCAGAGATGGGATGTACACAGGGGTACTAATGAACGCTGTGATAACTCAAAATGCTGGTACATAATGCATTATGAATGTTGATAATTGTGTTTTCCATATAGGACTTTGCATTAGAGACATTTCTTGACTGAAAAATCAATTGTAGAAGAAATATTCTGGAAATTTTCTTTTTATTTATTTGTGAAAAGGAATTTGTGAAATTGTTTTGGATTTGAGATCTCAGTTCAGCTTAAGTAACTTCCTTTCTCTTGAGTTTTTGTGAGTTTTCTATGGAAAATAGATGCCAGACGGATCTAAATAAAATGAGAATGATGTACTGGCTGGGAGGGAGAAGTATATGTGTCATAATTGTATAGTTAGATTTAGTCCCAGTGGTATAAGAAAGGGAAATATGTATTCCATAGTGGTCATTACAGAAGCAATAATCTTGCAGCAGTGGAATTTGGGGTAGGCTATCTGATCATTTTTTGTTCCCTCTGAAACCAAAATAGTAACAGCCTGATGAATGTTGTAGTGTGCAGTCCATATGTGATTCTGTGCCTTTGCCAACTTGTTTCCTCGTTTTACTATTTTTCCCACTTGACAGTATTTTTGAATCCCTGCAAAAGATAAAATAAAATTGTAGATTTAGACAAAAAATTTTAACACATTTAGTATCAGAAAATGTCTTTCACAGAAAATTGACAGAAAACTTTCAGTGTTTTATCTGAAGACAGAGGATTTTGTTAGATAAGTTTGGAGGGTTTTGTTTTGACTTTCATTTGCATTCTTTCTCTTCTATTCAGGTCTAAGGGAAATTTCCAAGACATATGAATTCCTCAGCTATAAGAAGTGTTGAGGTTTGATCAGCTCTGGGAACATTAATAAATTTAAAATTATGTCCGGAGTGCAAATGGACAACAACAAAACTTTGCTTAATTTTTTTGTCATGGCTTTTATTTATTTTACTCTATGATGTTCTGTGCAGAACATGCAATATATGAGCTCTCTTTTGAAAATGCTTTAGGAAGAAAGACTCCACTGCACATATAGAAACATTAATACAATACAACTTTGAATATATTTCACGTTTTTCCTCTGTGAACTGAAATTTATCAAAGGGGAGAAAATGCTGTCAAAAGTTTATAAACACAGATGAGAATATGGGAGATGGGAGGAAATGCAAAAAGAATAAAACCATAGGGAGAATATCTGAGTTAGGTAGAGATATTAGTATTTTAGAGAAGCCAACAAATTGTCGCTCTCCCTCCTCCCCACCCACCCTAAAAAAGAAAGCAGCTACTTTTATGAAGGACCAGATCTTTCTTTCTTAGTTATTTAAAATATTATGCCATTATCTTTTTTCAGTTGGTTCTTCTAAAGTCTACAGTGCTTTTGAGTTGATAATGCTTGCATTACTTTTGAATTCTTTTGTATAGGCTCTCATGAAAAAAAGTTTATTCTTTTATAAATATTTACAAGACATTTATATTATTGTGCAAACATATACTCCTGATAAAGGGGTTTATATAACTGTCTTAGAGTCTTTCTTCTGCCCTTGAGACCCTATGCTACTGTGTGTTTTTTCTGAAAGCAAGATTATTTCTTGAATCAATTTTAAATCAGTTGGTTGTCCCCTTCACTTACTTCTGGTTTTCCCTGGATATTAATATGATCACACAGGGTTTAGCCGGACTAAGATAATCAATTAAAGAATAATAATAAAATTGCATGAAATTGTAGCAACTTCAACCAAGTCTGCCTCAGATTTCAAGTTGTACATTATGCTTAACAAGTTTTTTGTTTGAATGTAGAATTCAGCTGCTTTGATCTGACTCCATGGTTTGCAGAGATCTAATTTTTTAAGAAAAAAAATGTTTTCTTAGAAAAAAGTATCCTGGAAATACAAAAATACCAAATTGATTGATAAAAATGTTCTAGAAAAAGTCCTTATTAGAATAGAGTGTTCACATTTCAAGGACTTACTTACTCCTTTTTATTTTGTTGGGTTGGTTTTCCTTAGACTGTAAAAGACAAGGTTTATGAGTCATATGCTCTTAATTATCTTGTTTTGTAGAATGCACTATCAAAAAGGGAAGGAAGAATTCCAAGAACTCTAATATCCTTCATTACTAAACTAAATTTTCATTGTAATTAATGAAGAATCATGTTTTTGCAGAAACAAGCGAGTAAATGAGGAATATCTTCAGGCAGGGACATTTCTGATACCATGCAGAACATAAGAGAAAGTTTATAAATTTACCTTTTACTTTCTACTGCATAAAATGTAAAAACAAAGGTTGAATATTTTTGAATATTCATAGGTACAATGTTCCAAGTAGTTCAGGTGCACTGCTTGTGGTCAAAAAATAGCCTCTAAGCATAGATAGCATTATTTAGCTGCATCAGCTAGAAGAAAGTTCTTCTATATATATTAGTGAAAATATATGTGCTGCTTTGAATGTAGAAGTAACATTTATTAAAGAGTGACTTTGCAGACAGTGCAAATTAAGTCTAAATTTAGATACTTGCACTGGAAGCAAGTTATGGCATTGTGATCTTTGAATGAAAACATACCGTCTACATGTCCAGGCTGAACAGATGTTTCAGATATGCTTAATGACTATCCCACAGACTTTAAATATTTGCCAGTCTTGCTTGGAAGCCATTTCATTCAACATAATTGTAAACAAAAGCAAGCTTTTAGAGACTCATCTGTAGGTACAAATATCTGTTAAGATGTTTTGGAGAAACATCCCTTATGGATGTTATTTTAATTAAGTAGAGACAATAATAACTAATTCATGGACAATTCATTAACTGAAATGGGCTGAAATTGATCACGTTATTTACTGTGAATCATTTACTGAGCTTTAAAAACAGGCTGAATTCAAGAGTTACTATGATAATACCACTCATAACAATATATTCTAGTTGCAAAGAATAATTGAAATTGTTTTTTCCTATTAAAAATTTATCGGTTAACATCCTACTTACAACAACATGAGTTCTGACCTAATATGCACTATAAAATTTAATTTTGTTATTTGACCAGGTGAATGTAATTCAACCATTTTTGACTTTTTACAGCACTAAGAGCAGGAAAGAGCCTAGTGGTTTCCTTACAAAAAGATCTTGCTTCTTCAGTTCCATTACAGTATTTAAAAGTTTCAAAATTTCATTTAGCTGAAAACTTCCTCACCACTGTGAGAAGAAAATGAGAGCACAGAATTATAATTCAGGAAATTCATTTCCTTGTCAGATAGCATTTGACTTTCTGTGCCTTGTAAAAGTTTCATACCAGCTTGGGTAAACTTTTTATATCCCTTATCCGTGCTTACACTGAGACACTGCAGTGCCAGTACAAAATGGTCTGCAAGTGGGCATGAATTATTTTACCGCGACAGAAGGATGCGAAGTGACGTTACTTTTAAATGAGAATTAGATTCTTCTCTTCCTCTGCCAATATAGCGATGTTTTGATAGTACCAGGAAGTGAAAAACAAGCAAACAAAAATCCTAGCATATTTTTTAGGGCTAAAAATAGTTCTAAAAGGTTTCATAAAACCTTTCTATGTGGTTGATATTTTATCTTTGTTGCTTCGTCAGTCAGAATGGGAAAATAATGCTTTGATAACTTTATTTAAATATTATGCTTTATAATCTCAAAATTGTTATCATGTTCATAGTTCATAGTCTTTTCAGTGCATTTGTGATTTTTTCTGAGTTCTTTTTTACCCTCCAAACTTGTATTTCTGTTGTAATATTATCTTAAATTATGACGTTTCTCATTTATTGAGAGTGGAATTATTCTCAGTTTCTCTTGGCCCTTTTTTTTCTTGTTGCTGAATTATCACTTAGTGTTCTCTGTAAGCAGTGGGGCACAATTCTCAGAGGGAAAAGCATGTGCAAGGGAATGTTTTATCTTCTGTTAACTTACTCTGACCTGCTTTGAGCAACTTAGGAATAGCTATGTACTAAGGCATTTAAGGAAAAACAAGGTTTGAGCCATTTGCAGTCCAGTCTGATTGGAGGGCTGATCTATTTCCAGTGCCAACGGCAGCAGGGATGACGATAATAACATCTGCAGCATCACCAAAGACTTTAAATCTACACATTCAGAGTTCTGAAATAATTTTACAGATGTCTTTACCGCATTACGTGGCTACTGGGGGATTGTCTCATCTGGTGTACTTTGCAACCGGGTGTACCTTTAACAAGCAATCTGGCATTAGCCTTCTGTTTCTGCCACTGGAAAGCACAGAATTGTTATATATCACTGGTACTGTTAATTACACTGCTGTGCTAGGCATCATTAAAGCTCAGAATGCTGAAAGGCATATCAGGAGGATTCATTTTTACTTAAGTGAATCTGCATTAGGCAACTCAAGAAGACTGTTGCAAGTAATAACCAGTTTTCTTTTTTCTCCACAACCCATGCTTCAAGATGAAAGGTCTAACCTCCTGGTCTAAGTAAACTTAATTCGGGAAAAGCTTTCTTAATTTTTTAAAAACTTGTTCTTACTTTGCCATGCTAACAGGCTTCTAGAGATAATAGCATGTTATAAAGCTCAAAAGCTTAGGAAGTTCCTTTTGTTTCAGCCCTGGAAGACCAAGATCATTAAAAGAGAGGAGACACCAGACTTGGACATGTATACCACAGTGATTTGACATCGGTGGTACATGTTTGAGTGAAAGATTTTTCAATTACAGGGCACTTTCTCATGTTCTACTTCATGGCTTCATTGTTCTGAGTACTACTGAGAGGAAGCAGGCAGGAAACTTCCCCACTGAAACTGTTGTGGGGTGGATGTATGTGTGTGTGTATATGTATATATACACATACATATATATTTGTAGCCAGCATAAATGGATGTATATATGTATAGTGTATATATGTATATATATGTACATGTATGTGCATTTGTATAAAGTGTTCATTTCCGCTGCATAAAGTGAAGGAGATATATGTTTAGAAGGAACATAAACAGAATATCATGAGAGTGTTTTCCCACATTCTGTCTCCCACAGGTGGATGATCTAGCTGCCAGGAAGTTAACTTTGTGGACACCAACGAGCTCTAGTTTCTTTGCAACCATGAAATCGTGTATTTGAAAGAAAGCAAAAGGTAACCCTAGTTCTCCACCAGTATCAGAATTTATAAGCTTTGTTCTACCACTCCCAGGTACTTTTTCTGACCACAGTCTTACTCTGTTTTACTGATCATAATACTTCTGCGACAATTCTTCATAGCTTTACTTTTATGCTAAAACCTAATAAGAAACCAGGTTTTCAGGTATCCTTCAACTTGTGCTGCATCTTCTTGGAAGAGAGTAAGGGACTTTGCTGTGTTTTGCTGAGTGGTGATACGAGTCTTCTCTTTTATAAACAGATTTATACTCTAGGAACTGTCAGTCCTATGAAGACAGATTGTGACACGCCCTAATGTTCTCTTCCCCTCTGCTTCTCCATTGTACATGGAACTAGATGACCTTTAAGGTGCAGTCCGATGATTCTGTGATCTTGGGCTTGTGCTAAATAAGCATTCATTATACAGTTTTGGACATGCATCTATCCTACCTTCCTGTGTTTTTCCTTCTTTGCCCCTTCCCTTGTCTTTTCTAGTCAGAAATGATTTTGAAGAAGGACAAGGACTTCCCTGTCTTTAGCATATTTCAAAACTCTAACTTCGGTGCAATTCAGAGGTGAAATTTTCTGTATAAATCTTATAAATTGTTTGAGGTAGGTTTGAAAGCATTTTCTCAGAAACAGTATATGTGCGCCCAAAATATATCTCATACTTTTCATAGGTAGAAATAGTTTTATAGCTTTGCTATGCCTCAGCAACCTTCTGGATTAGAAAATATGAAATTCCCCCTGTATTGTTAATAAAAGGAAGTAGGAAAATGGAAGGAGAACAATTTGGAAAACCTAAAAAAAAAAAAAGTGTATAAAGACATCTAAGAGTTAATTTGAGCATTTCATATTCTGTGTCTTACAGTGGTACATTTCATGCAGCTCCCTTTTTTTCTGATACATTGGTTTGAAAAAATTCACAGGTTTTGTTTTATTGAAGTCTCTGCTAGAAAATGTAGTAAGAAAAATAAACTTTTTGTAGCACAGGCTTTTTTTTTTCTCTCTGGGATATTCAGTGCTTGATATAATTTATACGCAAGGCTATTCCCAGACACAGCGAAAGCATTTCATTATGTTGCAGTGGACAAGGCAAAATTCTTTCCTTTAACTGAATCTGTGCTTTGGAATGGAGAATTTTGTCCCCAGTGCATATTAATTACATTAAATAGAATATTATAAGGAAAAAGAACAGCATGAATCCAATTAAAAGGCAAAGAAAAAGCTTTGGGTTGAAAATCTACCAGAATTTCTTTATTTCATGAGAATAGAAACAGGCTGTAAATACAGTGGACAAAAGGAACTATGCAGTGCTGTTTTAAACTCAAGTTTACATTAACAACATGGAGCAGATACCATTTTTTAGCATGAGTACCTCTAGACCTAATAGTAATGTGTTCATATGCACTTAGTAAATTGAGATAGTAGCATATGGATGTGCTGTTTCTTCTTGCCACTCTGACCAGCCTCCTTGATCAGGAAACATGACCAAAATAAATGTTTTATGTAAGAATTACGTTACCAGCAAGTTCTTCCAGTCTGAAGGCATACTCTACAAGAGAAGTGAGACTCATTAAAAAAGGTATGTTAACGGTTGATTGTGGATTTAGGATGTTCCTCAAAATTTTGTGAAGATGCATACATATCCTTGGTCATCCCCAGCCAAATAGGTATTATTTACCAAACTAGAAGGGTAATTTCAAAATATGTCTTGATGGCCGCTGCTCTATAAAATGATATATATATAAAAATATGCACATTTGCATCACTTTCTATTTTAGCCTTTATTTTTCATAATGAAATTTAAAATAAAAAATCTTTTAAGTTTACATGAAGTGTTGATAGAACAATAAAATGTGATAAAAACATAATGTTGTTTCATTATAGAACATGTATTCTTTTAAAATTAAATATTTAAAAATTGGACCAAAGAATCAGGACTTATTCACAGAGTTTCAAGTGTTAAACCTTTACTTTTACATTCTTTTTAAAGCAAAAAGCAGTAGCTGAGTTTTACTTAAAATTATTTGCCAATGCTAGGGTCCTATAATTTTAGGGAATAAAGTAGACAAAAGAGGACTTGCCGAATGTTTTTTGGCATCAAATTTAAAGAGGGGAGGAAAAGAAAAAAAAATATCCAGAGACAGTAATTTCAAGTCAACTATCCCTGTCATTTTAACTGCAGCAAGGTTCTCAGAAACAAGCATTTGTCATTGCCTGAATGTGTACTAGAGTATCCTGGGACTGCATTTATTATAGCATCTGGTACTTCTGGAATGCATAACAGAATTACATGAGGATTAGATAACTAGTTCTTGTGTATGTAAGCCAGCAGACTTTTGTTAGGTATTTTCTATTTTGAATAGGAATTTTGTATGTATAACAAATTAAAGGTTGTCCCAAACATATATAGCCAATTGAGATTTTTTTTTTTTTATGAAAACACCATAAATTCTGTTGATATAGTTGGAAATGTTGCTGAAGTGCAGACTTTTCATTATTAAATCATTAGAGTTAAATGGATGATATCTGATTGTTCTGTATCATACATCCTTTTAAGGCTATCTATGATTAATGTTTAACATAGGTTCTCTTGACAAGAGAATTTTCTTGTTCTTTTCCTTTGTTTAGGAAATGGTATGTATTGAGATATGTGTGGGCAAGTTGCACATGTGTTCTGTTAACAACCAGAATTTGTGTGCAAACCTCTTCTACAGTTTTCTTTGAGAAAATTGCCCTAAGAAACCAAACATTTGAAATCTGGGAAAAAAAAAAAAAAAAAAGTTATATATAATAGAGAGTTCTACGGAGGAAATTACAGGCTCTGGTGTTCTCTCCCTTTGCTTTTTAACAACTAGACATAGTTCCAATGGTCTGTAAACCTATGTACTAGTTCATAGCATAAGGTCCTTCTTAGTCCATATTGATCTTTTCCTTTTATCATGGGAAGAAAATGTGGAGTGGCAACATGAAAACAAAGTCAGAAGTTATCTGTGTCTTTAAGAAACTGTAATTCCTGTAATACCTTGTAATGAATATTATACATAGAAAATAGTTAAGAATGAAAGCCAAGGTCAACAATTCTTGATATTTACATGACATTTGCAGTTATTGCATAATTCGCTTGGCTTGTGTATTAAGTTGCTCCCTCAGCCTAAATCTGAGTTTTAATTTAGATTATGTACCCTTAGATTATGCACTTGAAGAGCATGACTTTCACAAATGTTTTACAACTAAACAGCTAGAATAGCAGAGCTGCTTATACCTTAAATACTGTCATAGTAAACTAATTCTGCACAGTAACAGCACATAAGACATGGTCCACTCATCAATTCTGTGGACTTTATTAAATATTAATTAAAGACCTAGTTAATTGAAATTGCTACTCTCTAGTGGATTATTACCTGTTTAAATTACCCAGTTTCTTATAATGAAGCACCAGCTTTTAAAATTTCTGAATATTAGGAGAGAGTAATTTATGTGAAGAATTGCATCCTATTCTCTCCAATGGAGAAACACCTGAGTCTATTGATCACCTTAGTATCTTCGGGTTTTGTACTCTTATTTTTTCAAAAGACTGTATGCCAAAGAAGGGGGTGGAATATGTTCTGGAATATTGAATTCTACATTTTTAAAGAGCATGAGGCTGAAGGAGCTGAGGCAGTAAAGTCTAGCATGATGAGTAGCCATTTTTCAAGTTTGAGTAGTTAGAAAATAAACAGAGATAAAATATGCATTGCTTTTCCAGTTTGTTGTGATTACAATGCTAAATCTTGAGGGGTCAACATTATTAGAAATCAGTGAGTTATTTTTTTTACTCTGACTTACCCGAGTTGAAATCCTGCCATTGTTAGAATCTGGCAAAACTACTGTAGCCTTCTGTTTGGACAGCATTTTCATGTACCTATATAGTATTAATTTTAACTTCAGGTTAGTCTTTTTGGGATGATGCTCAGAACAGAGGTAAAGATTTGGAGTTCTTAGTTTTATTCCTGTATCTGTTAAAATACCTGAAAAATTTTCGCTGCAGTAAGATTTTATTTCTACTTTCAAGGATTTTCAGTGTCTATGATGAAAACCAAGGTGTAAGGGAAACCTGCTACTTTTATGACAAATTATGCAGAAGATACCATACCAAAATTTTGTTAACACTAATTGCAAACTGGAATAAATGTTTCTTCTTTGCTAACCATTGAAAATAATAGGACCCTCATTATACCAGTACTGCAACCTGTATTAGGAAGTCTTTTCCATGGTAAGATTGGACTGGGGGAGATAAAAGACCCTGTCACTGAATCTAATCTGCTGTCTTTACAGGCAACCGTGTACTATGTATTTAGCCAAGAAGCTCCACTAATTGCAAGTCAAAGGACACTTATAGCATTACTTAAAATAGTTCAGACCGAAGAAGAGGTTGGAAGCTATAGGAAGAGATCAGACATTATTGAGGGTATGTTCAGCAATCTAGATCATTGTAATAGCTTGGGAAGTGTTAGGTAAAGCTCTGATATAGGCCTAGGAGATTGACCAAACCCAGGTTTATAGAGGAAAAAAAGAAAAAACCTCAACTATTTCTGTCTTGTCTTCCTGACCTTACTTAAATTCAGACCAGATAGTTCAGTTACTGATTCAACCTTAGTGTGGAAGGATGATAAACCAATGAGGCACCTTTAAATGCCCGTCTGCACGTGTCATGTCCCAACTCTGGTCACAGCTGGTTTTTAGTAACTTGAAGAAAGTGAATGAAATATATAACAAATCCAGCAACCATATTATGTATCAAGAGGAAGAAGAAACTATTCCTGAATCCCACTCTTCCCATCAGTCAATGAAAGCATGGAAGCATGGGTTAATCCAATGTAAAAGCCATGCAAGGAATCAATATTTTGAAGAAGACTTTTTGTTCTTAATTAACAATATGACATTACTTACAAGTTTTTATTTTCTTTAATATCTGTAATGTTACTGTAATGTAATCTACTCACACTTGTTTGCAAAAGTGTTGACAAATACTTAGTGAATATTTGTCTATTACTTCTAACCTGTTGCCAGATATACCTGTACACTATCAATAAGTGTGGAAAGTATTGCTCTATTATCATAACCTGTTGGATTTGAATGAGGAAAAAAAAAAAAAAGTGAGTCTGAAATTTCTTCCTTTTTCTGTCAATTCTCTAGCAGTAATTTCACTCGTAAGCCAATAATACTTTGTTAATACCAGAGCAGCCAATATGATAGTTGATAAAAGCAGAAAGGTGACCACATGACAATGTATCTTTCAAAAATCTTAATCCCTTCAATGCCATTTTAGCTATGTTTTAGTGAGAAGAACTAATACACAGAGCTAGTCTATTATAGATATATTTTGTATGTGGTAATGCTTAAGAGCTTTACTGGCACACTGTTCTCAACTCCAAACATTAGCAACATTAACAAATTACGAACCAAATCTCCCTAATCATCTCTATTGCCAAAAATAAAACTATGTAAGTAGCTTTAAAAAAACCCTCTACTTTTAAAAAGAATATATTTTTATTTATTTTTCTCATTTCTGAATTGGATACATGGACTCAATCTTTTCAAGCCTGTCTCTGAAATCTTGCAGTGATGGAATCTCTATCAGAAGAAATTTTTACTTCAAAAATTATTCTCTGCTTTAAACTTGAATAAATTTAGGGAAATCCTACAGTGATGTGCATGAGTTGTAAATGATCTCAGCAGTCCCCTCTGGATTTATTGTCTATGAATCTTGAGATCTGAAGACGGCTTAAAAAGAAAAGTTGAGCGCCTCGGAAATTACGCAACTTAATGTTGATGCTTTAGTAAAGCCCCCAAATATGATAATATTGTTGTTATATTATTTACACTATATATTATATATTAAATGCTATTGTTATATAATAACAAAACTGTTATTATTATATTAACACTGTTAAACAACAATTGTTAGAGTGATTGTGTTATTATCATGTTGCTGATGAGAGTTGTAGGAAAGTGTTAGTCATGAATGTTTTGCTCTGATATGAGATTGTCACTAAGACAAAAGCTGTGTAACTAGTTCCAGTTATCATGGACTATCTTGAAAAATTATAAAATATTTTTGATGTTTTCCTGAGTTATGGGAGAACATGCTGGTGAAGGATTCAGTGATGTCCATTCTTGTCATGGTTATGTTGAGTGGTGTTTCTGTGTTTGAAGAGGTAAAAAAAGGTTCCCTTTTCTCTAATAGTGTTTTTTGTATGTTCCCTTTCGTTCTTTGTTGCTTGGAATGATAGTTAAACTGCCCAGAGGTTGGGCTTATGAGAAGAATCTTGGTTATGGTAGAAGACATGCGAAGTAGAGATCAGTCGAGTATGCCAACTTCTGCATGGATGAGATGACAGACAATATTGTGTGATACAGCAGAAGATATTTATATTCCAGAACACTCAGGACATGAGAAAAGTGGACCACGCTGAAGATATACTTGTTGAAATACTGGCACAATTACTTCTGATAGAATTAAGCTGTTCAGAGAAACCGAGCCCATAACGTGATTCCTCTGTTTTACAGGGTTCACAGATACCTCTCTCTCTTGCTTTCAGGATGCTACTCTTATCATAACTGCATGGCAAATAGGAAGACAGAAACAATCTTAGGAAGAAAGATAACTATTAAGTCCTGTTCATCGCACTATGAGGTGAGTTTTGCAATGGTGCTTTAAGAACTGCTATTTATCTTCTATAGTTTGTTTGATTGTAAGATTAGGTGATCCATCTGTACTACGGATACTTCTGTAAGGTGAAGTGCCTTTTTTAATGGCATTCTGAGTGCTGTGTTGCATTTCAGTGTGCTGTATTTTGTTGTGGTTTCTGTCCAATGTATTCTTAGCTTCAACACCATGCCATTATAGATCTTTCATTCCACTCATACTTCAAAATACTACAGGGGGGAGAAAGAGGAAAAAAAGGCCTTCAAGTGCTGTTTATATCGAAGACCGAGAGCAAGCTTTTTAATGAAGGACAGGTGAAAGACATGACCAGTATAAAATTCTTTTACTGTCTTTGACTTGGACATCCAGTTGGGAGACAAAATGTTTGCAAGGGATTAGACACATCCTTCAGGAAGACTGAGGTTAAACTGGTTCACCCAACAGTGATCAGGCAACTGCTGATGGAGACTTTATTAATAAGATCATTGCCAAAGATTCATTTCCATTAACCTTCAGTTTGAAGATACAGAAGGGAAAACCTTTCACCATAAGGATAGTCACAGGCTGGTGGTTCTTTTTAAAAGCAGGTTAATCATATTGCCACATCTTAAAAACAGTGCTCATGGGGAAAATATTTCTGCTTTGAGGAAATAACATCTATTCCTTGAGTCAAGGTTCTACAGGGGAAAAATGAGATGAGTAATAAAATCTGGGTGTTTTATTGGATGATCATTAAAATTCAACTACTATTTCAGTAAATGGTTTTCAACCAGTGGAAATTTATGTAAAGAGGTAATTATATGCTAATTATAAAAATGTAACTTGATTATGCATATGATTTATATGGTCATTATAAAAATATGCTAGCCTTACTTTGTGTTCCTAATGTGATCTATATTTTAATTGTAGAATTAAAAGCAACTTGAAGTTTTTAGGTTTTTTAAAGTTCTGAAAATACAGTCTAGTTGATACATATTAGTAACCTTTTTACGTCTATAAAAGAAGCAATGAGATTTGAGTGACTGCATGCCTGTTAGTCTGATCTTGGAATTATGCAAGTCTAAAAAATGAATTTTAATGGAAAGAATAATAAATAACATAGAGGAAGTTCAGATAACATTTTGTGGGCTTGACTGAACGCAGCCAGTATCTCTATGAGAAAAATAAAAGGTTGGATCAAGATGACTCTGAGGTACTAATGTGACATGACCACAAAAAGGTCAAATGCAAATTTAGGAAATTGTATTTCTCATAGATATTGGGGGATGTTAATGCCAAATTAATAATTTGGCCTCTGTTAAAATGTTAACATAATGAGAACGTTTCCATTTGCAGTTTTGGAGCATTTAGTATAGGTCCATCTGTACCTAAAAAGTAAAAGGCACAAAAAAAAAAATATCCATGTGCTTAATTCAGTTATTTCATTCAGTAAGAGGGTAGGATAAAAACTATTTGCTTGAGGTAAATGCCAGTCATAAAGCAGGATCTAAAGATTATAGAAGATCTGAGGAGATGTGAAAAATAGGATTAAACTGAGCAAAGGAAAAATCAGGTGGAATACAAGGACACAACTCTTAATAAAGTTTCAATAGAAGTTCTTTTCTTCCACAGTAGATCAGTAGCATATCTTTCTCTTCAGTCATTCAGAACAAAGCACTGAGATATTTGCTGTAGAGAGCAATTTTATATTGCCAAGGAGATGTACAATATGATCTAATAAGCTTTTTCTCATCGCTAATTTCTTTTTGTGGTACTTTAATCTGGTGATTTGGAAAATTGAAAACAGAATTGCAAACAAGAGTAACACTTGGTTTGAATTTGATTCATATTTTTGCTGTTACTGCTCATGGCACATCTATAATTATGTTCTTATGCATTTGCTGAGATTGTACCGCTCTTTGTCAACTATATTATTAAGGCATTGACCTGTATCACTCACAAAATGTTCAGTCAGTTGTGTAAAGTAGAAGTGCCTTAAAGGAAGAAGTCTCTCAGCATTGTGAAGGAATTCTGCAGTCAGGTGGCAAAATGCTTTCTAAGGTAAAGAGTATTTGTCAATACATCTTTTCAAGGAGTGCAGCTTATCTTTCCTTGTCTACCCAAGTATATCCAAGACAGAAGGAAAGAACTTTACTGTACTTAACGCTACTGCTTTTCTTTCACAGTAACTGCTGTTGCATGTGGAAAAAGGCTCCTTGTGCTGTGTTTCCTTTATCTTTATACCTGTGTTGCATACATAGAGTGATTCGGCTGCAGTGGTAAAGAATCTTCTCTGTTGATTCAGCGCACTGCTGGTCTTAAGAAAGTAAAGTCTCAGCGCTTCTTTTATGGTGCATGTCTATCACTGATCTTTGCCAGGATACAAAGCTCTAATGGAAGACTGCCCAAACAAAGAAAGGCTTGAAGGAACTCTAATGCCTTTGTAAGAAAGAAGTTTAACGGCTTATCCAGTTTTGTGTGTTTCATATGCAAGTATGTTTCTTCTGAAATCACATGTAGGAGTGTGGTCTCCAGGCCTGTTTTCTTCCTGTGAGCACAGGGGTGGAGGTTTTGGGCTTTTTCAACTCTTGGTTTGTAAAACTTCTATTTTCCAGTGAAAGTTGAATTCAGAGGGTAGTACCTATTATCATCTTCAAAAGGACTCAGATCCTTCCATATATTCATTTCCTGTTCAGATTTCTGAAGCAATGTTGACCTGCACAACTCTGTTCCTGTTTGGTACAGAATGGGAGCAGGCTCTTCAGAGCCCACTTTGAATCTCCATGTAGTTCCTTTTTTTTTTTTTCCAGTGGCTAGTAGGTACAGAATTTACACAAAGAAACACACAGATATTGGTTAAAAATGTAACATGTTTTACTTTGTGTCTGTGCTGAAGTGTCTTAAAAAGTCTTAAGTTCAAGAAGGAGGCTGCTAATGCTTTTTGACACTCAGACTATTGAAGGATTCTCAAATTAGCATCCTATAAAGCAAACCAGTTCTAATCTGTTTGTCACTTCAGAAAATCCTTGTGTATGTGTTATTTTAGGATCTGGGTAATAAAGAATGCATTCAAATGTGCTGAGCTTTTAGGACAGGCAAAGTAATTGTTTTCATACAGAGACTGTGAAAATATCCTGAGAATATAGATGGCACTATATGCTCAGAAACAGAAAGCTGCAAATAGATTTTTATTTTATTTTATTTTTTTTATTTGGGATGAGAGCAGAAAACAACTTTAGGCTGGCATTTTTTCTGCAGAGCTGAAAAAAATGATGCTCAGGGATGAATGCAGTAGCAACATCAAGAGCAACGGTTAGAGAAATAAGCACCTCAATCAGTTTGTTTGTGGGAGTTACAAAAAATGCATTATTCTTCAGAAGTAAGAAAAAGGTCTCTGCTTTTTCTCATGGGCAGACTTGGTTTTGTTCACAAGGTCTTACATTTCATGTATTCACTTGTATATATGACTCAGTCCAATTCTGTGTTCGTCTTTCTCTCTTTTTCAGTCCCTAAATCAAAATACTTTTTTACTGTTTCTGAGAAATACGCTTTTAGCTTCTTTTATGGTGACCATTGTTCCTTGAGCATCTTTGTGAACTGTCTTTCCTGTTCAACCTTCACATGGCTTCCATCAGAACTTAAAAAAACAGAAATGCTTATTAATGAGGATGTTATCCTTAGTCAAAGCATTCCATACTAACCATCTGTCACTTCTAATTATTTCTTTGAAGAGGCGATGTTTCACAGATATAACATCTGAGGACCACTGGGCTTTGGAAGGAACTCCTTTACTCCTCCAAGGTAAAGCAGTATAAATCATCCAGTGGCTTGAGACAGGGCATGCGCCTTACTCATATTCACAACTGTCACGGGTTTTAATGGTAATTCTCCCTTTAGTTCCTCTTGTCCCTTTTGAAGATGGAGTGGTTTTTTTTTCTCAAGTTCTGCTGGGGAAAAAAAAGACACCTTTGACTGTGGGTGTTAGTCAGCATTCTGATTCATGTCTGATCTTGCAGGTCCACTTCTATAAGGTCATATGCCTCATTTTTCTAAATGATCAGCTATATTCTTGGTAAAGGTATTTCAAATATATGTAGGAGGGGTTGGCATAGGTAGAAACAATGCGAATGGATTCTGAATAAAAATGAGAAATTTCCTAATCCTATCCAGATATTTTTTCTTTAAAAAAAGTACTACCTTTTCCATTTTAAGCTACAGAAAGTTATTCTAGTTCCAGAAATAATTAGAATCCAACTATCCTGTCAATAGCTTCAGTGATTGAAGTATCCGCAGGTTGCTAATGGTTCTTGATTGTCCCAGTTGGCATCTGGAGACAGCTCTTTTTGTGTCTCTGGTCAAAGTCCATGCTTAGAATACAAATGGCTTTTTAACATGTGTTAGCCAAATACAGATCTTGAAGTTCTTTCATGAAGGCAGGTTGATAGTTTTGAAATGTTTGGGAAGTAATATAAATCCTGGTGTTGTGATACTGATTTACTACAGCTATATACTGAGTTAAAAATTGTAATTGCAGTGCATTTTTACTCATGTTTATATGTCTCAGAAAAATTATTTAAAGCTCAGTAGATGCAATTGCTTTAAGCTTAATTATGGTAATATGAACTAGTGAGCAAAATCTATAGAGAGTCTAGAAAAATTCTGTGGTTGCGTATGGTTGAATTTTATGCCATTAATTTCTCAGGCTCTTACTACCATGCTGCATAGAAAAGAGATAGCACAGATACGTGCAGTGTTCTAGTGCATATCTTGGTATGCTCTACCATGTTTTTTACATATTTTTTAATATGTGTTAGGCTAATCCTTGGTTGTTTTGCTTTGTTGTTTGTTTGGGTTTTTTTCAAAGCCATTACTGATAGTGAAGATAAGCCATTCACTCTTGAAACTGTAAAATACATGTAACAAAAAGCCTACACACTGCATTCCTGTTAACTTCCAAACAATGATTAATGCAGGCTATCAAATTATTATATATTGCAGTTACACCTGCTGATTCATCATACTAAACTTTCATTAATGTTTGTGTTACTAGCTGTCATGGATGTGAAGAGAACCATGAAAAAGAGATCCAGTTGTAAATGAACAGTGGTATCTCTCTGCATTCACAAGCAGAAGAAAGTAAGTTGCTAACATTCTCTTGCAGTTGGATGTTTTTTCTGTTGGATTAGATTTGATGAATTGCACAATTTCTGTGTATGGAGGTCACTGCTGTATTCTAACAATGCTGAAGGAAATATTTTGTTTACATGTTGAAACAAACGACAGAAGTATTAGAATTGCATTGTTATGTACAGTGACAAAATAAAATGAGTAGAATAATTGGCATGTTATGTCATTCTATTTCAATAGGAGGTCTAGATTTTTCCTGTGTTATTTCCTGTATTTTCAAATGTCAGTAAAACATGAAAATTAACTGTAGAATTTTTCAGGTAGGTTATACAATGAACAATAGATAATTGGCAAATGGGAAGGCAGGGGAGGCAGTTTGATATTCTAGGGGGGTGTATATTTTTACCTTGATGAGTTTGTAGTGGAGGAATTGATATTTAACGTTTTCATAAACTTTCACAGTAAACAATTTGTTGTCCTACTCAGAAATCTAGTGTAATGGTGAAGTTACAGTTCATGGAAGGCAAAACTGTCAAGGATGAGTAGATAAAGTCAAGTAGCTTGTATGTTTGGGCAGATGGATTTCAAGGACTATGCCGCTTCTCGGATGCATGCAGGGAAGGCCAAGGCCTAGTTGTACTACATCGTAGTTGACACAGGTTCTACAAATACCTTTAGGAAGTCCCTTCAATAAAGGAACTGGATATATGAGATATCTAAGGACAACACTTGACTGTGTTTTACAGCAGCTCTGCTAAGCGGGTGATGCGTTAACTGAATAGGGCACTTAATTGACTTTTGTGTCCATTGTGAATGGTAATAATCCTACTGTTTGCTTGCCACAGCCTATCGTTGTTCTTGTTGTATATTTTGTGTGGTTTTTGATGCAGATGTGTGAGTATGATAAAGTCAGTTCCTAGGTTAATATACCCAGCTCTTTCTACCTATGTAAATAATTGTGCATGTAAAAATCACATCTCCTTAATTCTCCTGACAAGTACTAAGAGGATGGAGTCAGACTCATGTTAGTGCTATCCAGTGAAAGGAAAAGGGGCAGCAGTAAGAACCATTTAAACATAAGATAAAATGTGAGGGTGGCGAAATACCGGAGCAGGTTTCCCAGAGAGGCTATGGAGTGTCCATCCTTGAAGATTCGAAACTCAACTGGACATGGTCCTGAGCAACCTGCTGTAGTTGGTGCTGGTTTTAGCACTAGAGGGTAGACTAGGTCCCTTCCAGCCTCAGCCCTTCTGAGATTCTGCATCATCCTTTCTTAGTTAGTACTGTTTCGTTTTATTTATGCTGATATTTCAGTGGTGTAACAGAAAAGCTTAGCGAAAGCACTTGTGTTTTATTTCACAGATATGTGTTTCCTTGCATGCCCAGTTTACTGAATATGAGCCAATGACACTCTCTGTTTGAATTGTTATGACAGTAATCTCTAATGAAGCTGACAGCTGTTTTTATTTTCAGGCGATTTCTCTTAAATTCTATGTCATCCTTTCTCTGGATATTTTGTCTGGATGTTCAGAATCTGAACATAATATAGCTGAACATAATATGTTAAAAGTACATCACCCAATGGTCTTGAAAAACTTAACAGAAAACTTTTTAAAGGTTGCTTTTAATATTAATGGGAGTTTAATACTTTTGTGAAGGGGAAAAAAGATCTTTTCTCAATGTGTGAAGATACGTTACAAAAATATTTATTAAAGAAATTCTTAACAGCTGTATGAAAAGAAATGCAGGTAAGACACTGGTCACATTTCGAATGCATCATTTAATAAATATATGTTAAAATATATAAATAAGCATAAGAAGAAATAATTTTTTTTTAAATTATGAATACTGGTTACTATAGCAAACTATACTGTGTTCCTGATAGCCACTCTCTGTGCTATGACATATATGACTTGAGGACATGGAAAAAACAAGACTGTTTCAACAGAATTTTGTCATTTTGTACAGACTTCAGAGAAATTTTATACTACCATTTTTTCTCCTCTAGCACCTGGAGAATGCAGCACGTTTTATGTTCTGTGTATTACTTCAAAAATTAAAAAAAAAAATCATAATCCAGGCTTGTGGTAATCTTTTGCTCAATACTTTTTTTTTTTGTTTTCTCACAGTCATATAAACCATAGCAATATGACACGAAGAATTGTCCATCCCAGTCCGCAAAAGTATTAAGCGTAATCTAATTTCTAACTGAAACCCTAACCCTACCAAATGCGTGTCCACTCTGTTCCTTACACCTTTAAATAAGGATGGCTGACTAATGCCTAATTCTGTTACAGTCAGAGTGTGTTCCTAATGTCATACTAAGGGGTTTTTAATTGTACATAGGATGCATTTTTTCTTTTCCTCCAGGTGCCATGGAGAACAATTAAATTGCAATTTTTATAATAGGCTTTTAATTGTAGAAAATTGTTCTAGGTCTTTCTTTTGACTGTGTGTTTCTCTAGACCAAGCAAACAAAAATCTTTCAGTGTTTCTACATATGTGATTAAAAGACATACAGCTTTTATCAATTTTATTGTATTCATAAAGACACTGGTTTGTGTCTTGTTTGTTATTATATTATTTTTTTCTGAAATGCAGTACCCAGCTTAAACACAGTCATCTAGGTAGGATTAAAAGTCGTGAGTTGCAGAAATATATTACCTGTGATATTCCTACTAATACATAGTATTATGACACCTCATTTCCTGCGGGAGCAGTTTATTGCTCACTCATAATCTATTTATTTTCTACCTGTAAAATGCAGACTATTCTGTTACTACTAATGTTTTATTTTTGCATTTGATTTTTTTTCTCAGCTCACTGGTTTTGTTTTTGGGCTACCATCAAGCAAAATGGGAAGCTTGAAGAGAAAGATCAATGTAGTTAAAATCAATGTAGGTCAGTGTAGTTAAAAATGGCATATGAGTACAATTAGGGTACTTGAATGCATCCCAAGGAGGGCAACAAAACTGGTGAAAAGGCTGGAAGGAATGTCCTTTAAGGAGCGGCTGAGGAGTCCGGGTTTGTCTGGTTCGAAGGAAAGGAGGCTGAGGGGGGCAACCTCATTCCCTCCTCAGGAAGCTGTAGAGAGCAAAGTGGAGATGGAGGAGTTGATCTCTTCTCCCAGGTGTCCAGTGATAGGACATGTGAGAATGGTCCAAAGCTGCATGAGGATATGTTTAGACTGAACATTAGGAAGCATTTCTTTACCAAGAGCATAGTCAAACACTGGAACAGGCTCCCTGGGGAGATACGGTTGATGCCCCAAGCCTGTCAGTGTTTAAGAGGCATTTGAACAATGCCCTTAATAACAAGCTTTAAGTTTTGGTCAGCCCTGAATTCCTTAAGCAATTGGACGATCCCTTGTAGCTCCCTTCCAACTTTTTTCCTAAAAGCCATTGTGAAAAGTGACAAGAACAACAACAGTTTTTTAAGCTTGACAGAGTGCTTCTGAAGGTTTAGCATAATGGTTGCAACCATACACAAGTGATGTTTTAAGCTCAACAGCGAGGCAAATAATGATTAATGCCATGACTGAATTTGAGTTTATTCTGAAGTTATTTAAAAATATAGATTAAGTAATTAAAAGAAATAATTAAAATATATTAAAACCTGGGAGTTTATAATTGATGACTAAATTATGTTAATAGTGCTCCTCAGTCTTACTCAGGGTTCCTAGAAATTGAGGATCAATGGGGAATTACCACTGATATAAGACCTTTCTGCTACTTTCAGCAAATGATTAAAAGAAGTCATGTCAGTCAAGCAGGACTGGAGGATTTAGTACAGATATTAATAAATTATGATATCTTACATGTAGAATTTTTTTATACAAGTTTAAATTCATTGGAGAAGCTTAATTTCTCAGTGAGTGTTTACTCCCCGTATTGTTTTGCTTTTGGTAAAGAATGTACAATTAACAGAAGCAGATAATAAGGGGAGATAATCTTTCCAAAATAAATTGAGCCAAGGACCAAGTGTTTTAGAAACTTTTTCCTTTAGGCAATTTTAAGATTTGATGAGGTCTTTTGTTCACCCTGCTAGTTTCTGTCCTTCTTTTGTATATTTTCTTCCCTGTGAGGGCGAGATTCTCTGGCTGTCCATGCTGGGAAGGCAAGGGGGCTGTTCTGTTTCCTTAGATGTGCACATGAGTCCAGGAATAGGGAATTAGGGGGTTTGTATTGTAAGGGTTTTTTTAGCTGCTCAGGTGTTTTTGTGCATGACAGAAGATCAGTTGAATTCTAACAGGAATATTTCTGTGTGCTTAGTTTAGCTGTGAAACAGTACCAGCTTGACAACAGCTACTTCAGCATGTTACTAATATATTTTAGATTGTTTTAACTAAAAATATTTGAAATAGGAAATAATATTGCAATAAACTCGTTGAGAAAGCTCAACAGAAGTTATTAAACTTTATTTAAACACTGATGGGGAATATTATCTAATTTGGTTCATCAGGATGAGTGGAGCTTTTACTCATTTCTAATCACACGAACAACACATACTCATTCTTCAGTGTTGCTTTCACATTTCATACTCGTGTTATCAAATGTCAATATGTTTCATTTTGCATTATAATTACACCAGAAGAGAGAGTTTGACCATCGTCAGAACTCAGCTTCTGGTGCTTTTCATGGACTTGTTCAGAATTTGTGTTTCTAGATTAAAGACCATTCAGGCTACCACCCTATGGGGTCAGTGGAGAGAAGTGGTCACAGAACCATGGTTGGATGCGTATATTAGACTGTCTTGTATAAAGTAGAATTCAAAGATAAGCATTTTATTCCCTGTAGCATTAATGTTATGTCTAGTGAATATGTCATTGTTGAAAATTTTGAGATATTTCCAGCTTCCAGAAAGTTTTCAGCTCTATAAATGTCCAAAGCAGGATAAGGCAGGACACAGATGCATATGAGCAGAGATGATAACAGGCATTTGCACGTTGAACTTGGGTACCTCCTTGCCAGGCTATTGATTGCAAATGTGTGATACTATACTAAATGTATGGCATTACTTTAGGAAACAAATGAGGATTCTGAAAACTATTTGCTGGTTAAATATAGACACAAATCTGACCCTGACTACATAAAAGCTTTACACCAACTTCCATAATATATTAACTTAAAACCCTCAGTTTTCATGCAAATTCTGTAGCTGGAGCTACACATTTTTCTGGAAGCACAAAAAGGCTTCCACCTACCTGTGTTACTGCATCCCTATTACACATCATCAAATATAATTCATTTAAATGATTCTATAAAATGCCATAAGATACAAAAGGAGGATTTCAGAAAACCTGGAAGGCCATATGAAAAAGGTGCTTATTTCTTCGTTGTACAGTTCTTAATCATCTGCAGAAGTTCCAAAGATATAGGAGAGAAATTAAGTAAAGTGGGAGGGTTTTTTAATATTTTTGCAGAGAAAGATCTGGAGAAGATCTACCCTTCTGGAGCAGACTGAAATTTCTATGTTGCCAAAGCTGAGTGAAGGACAACTTCTTTTTTCATGTTTTTCCGTCTTGAAGACATTACTTAAAGTTTATTGACATTGTTTCAATTTATCTGCACAGATAGTTGCTGGCATGGATCCAGGTTTCTCAGCAGAATTCCTTATTAGCTTTCAGAGCTAAGCTTTCTTTTTTGCTCAGTTGGGTATTTAGAGATCACAGCCAACCACAGGAGTAAGGGAAGTTCTGTTAAACACCTTGCTGGATTCCATGGCTTGGAAGAAAGCCAGTAGATAAACTGGGGAAAGTGCAGTATCAGTTTGCAGAGAGCAGAGGACGAAGAGGCATGGTACTGCAGGGCAAAACATATTATCAATTGTTTGGAGCTCAGGAGCAGCAAGAGATCAATTGATTGAGAGAAGCTGGATGGATGCCAGATGATCAGTAGAAGTGAGGATGATCATTTGGTAGTTGTTTTTGGCTAGGAAAATGTCAAACAATGTGGTTGCCAAGAGGCAGAGGTTGACTTGTACATAAGCATGAGAGAAATGAGAATTACAGCGAGGAGCATAGAGGGGAAAAAAAGGCTTTAAAGACATTGGAAAGATACGATGGTAATTTTTGCACCTAGGCAAAAATATTTGTTTATGGATATACCATTAAAATGAATGAAAGACGTGTGAAAAATATTTTTGTGATTTTTATAATATTGTTGTGTTTTTTATATCAACAGATGACCATTCTGGAAGGATACTGTAACACATGTAGAGTTACCAAACAAGGTTATAGACCCTTTATCCTATGACATCAAGAAAGTAAAGAAGCACGCTGTTGGATTTGAAAATTGCAGCAACAATAAAGGTAGGCTGGCACCACAGAAAACCTACATAATTTGGTACTTGACTCAGAACAAGAAAGCACATGTTGTCTGGGTAAAAAGCAGTAAAACTTACCAAGGTGGTGATAATGTATTGGAATGTTTAATGTTAGATGAATGGCAAAATTTGGTAAGATATTTGTAAGTTTGGATTATTTTGACATGCGTAATTTAGTGAAGATACCTGTAAAATGACTGGTTTACTGATGATGCTGTGAATGTGCAAGTGATGTGATTCATTATTTCACCACTGGAATAAAGCAGATCATATTGCAGGCTGGTGGTAGGAGGCTGTGTAATTAGCCTCCATTTTTTCTTTGCAGTTTTTGTGTGTCTTTTTTGATATATTGATTCCCTATTTAATTTTAAAATGTCTATTGTATTTACTAGGAAACTAATCAGATTTTTACTTTAGACATTATAAGAGAAGAATCACGAGTTTCAGAAGACAGAAAAATAATTAGTGAAGAAGCTACTAGGCTGTGACAGGAAATACATAATACATAAGCACAATATATAATTTGCTGCATAAATATGAAATTATATATTGGCATCTGACCAACTTTCTAAATTCAGCTAAACTTGTCATGCTATGCAATCTCACGTCAACATAATATAAAAAACAAACTTGCAGCACCTTGATGCAAAGAGCAGAAATGAGACAAAAGAGACAGTATGTCCTTCAGCTCTGCTAAGTGATAATTGGATAAATAGAAGAAAAACGTAGGCGGTTCTTTCTTGACTTTCTGCCTGCTCAGTGTGTCATCATGCAGTGTTGAGACCACTACATTAAAGCAACCGTGATGATAGATGATTGATGCTCTTTTTAAAGTGCTAGTTGAAGAATAAATATTTTAAATGCTAATATCTTTATGTAAACGGAGACACTTGTGTGTTATGAGAGCTGCTGGCAACGTGTGCCATGTTGTAGAGGACCTTGTGCTGGTGTGGGGTGTGTGTACGTTCTCCTTTGTAGCCAGAGGCCAGTGTTGGGCACACAGTACTCACGAGCCCACCTTCTGGTTTAGGTGGCTTAAGAATTGCTCCTCCTGTTGTGGTGTTAGTTCTCCTAGCACAGTATTACCTGCTGGGCATAAGGGAGCAGTTACCACACTAGTTAGTACGTGTATAAGTGTATATGAACAATTCTCTTGGTCTTAAACTGGAGGGAGATGGACTTGAGGCAAGTCACAATTTACACTGTTACCTTGGGATTGCACTAAAGTAATAATACTAGTGGATGACAGTGCACTCTGTGTGGAGCCTGAGGAAGTACCTGAGCCAGGAAATTTGTTTTGAAATTTGTACAGCTTCAGTGATCCACTTAATGATCTCTATGGGAGATCCTCCTCCTCTGCATATCTTTTTTTTATTAAGCTTCTCTTCACTTAAAAACTGAGAATACTATTAACAAAATGCAAACACAGGTTATGTATATCCAATATAGCATTTCCTATCAGCTGCTTCACAGAGGTGTTCAGAAGCTGATAGTACAAAATTTATGGCAAAAGCCCGCTTTTTGCTTCCTCCCACTTTGCCTCCAGCTGTGTCACAGCTAATTTGAGTGAAACACCTAATTATCTATTAGCCAAGGTTATAAAATAAAATTAGTCACAGCCCTCTATGAAAAATGGCTAACAACTTTCTGCTCATTAAAAATCAAAGCATATACTTCCCATTTTTTGATACAAAATGAGTGGAGTAAAATCTATTTGAATGACTGTATTAAAATAATTCTGAAAAAAATCACAATTAAATCAGAAACACCTGGAATGAAATGGACGTTTACATTTTAAACTGTATTTCCTAAATTATTACACAGCCATGAATGCTTAAGACAGACCTCATACTTCATTTCTAGCTTTGGATTTCTGAATATATGGGTGGAGCAATACTTCATTTCTCACTAGCCATCAAGGAGTTCATTAAAACACACCTTGATCTTCAAATGTAGAAAAAAAATACCATTTTAAAAAGCAGTATGGCTCAGATTATTATGAGAGATACCTATTTAGCTTTAATGTTAGTAAACTTTAAAGCAGAAGAGGAATCACCAGGTTCAAAAAGGGATGTTACAAATTCATGGGCAGTGGATGCTAAGGGCAGTAGGTGTATACAAACCCTCTAACATCCCAAATCCAACAGCTGTGAACAGTGGGGAAATGCAAGTGAAACGTACCATTGAAAGTGGCTGAGATAGCATGGAATTCCTAAACAGACTCTTGTATTGCTTCTGTCAGAATTGTGGAACATTTCTTATGTTTGTTTATTATTTGTTTGTTTTGAAAATTCTTTGCTCTTCAAATATTATAAATGGCAGAGATTTTAATGTGTATCTGCTTTCTGCAGTTATTTTTGCTTAATGTAACTAATCCTTCAGAACTAACAGGTCACAGAAAGAAAGTGGCAGGGGGTGGGTGGAAATAAAGACAAATAAAGGCATAGTGGCCACAAATACTAATTCTTCATATATGTCAGCGTTAGTGTGTTTCTTGTGGTGTAAAAAATCTCTATTATTCTACAAGTTACAGGGCATCCTAATGAAAGCAGGTCTTGAAATTCCAAATATGTTGCTTAATTCAGTGCCCCAGGGGTTTCTGAAATTACTTAGCTTCAGTTGATACCTGGTAGCATCACTTAGTGAGAGCTTTTTTCAGGGTCACTTATCACTGTGGGCTGAGGAGGCAGTTTCAGTCAAGCAGAGAGGGAACCCACTGGGTGAATGACAGGAGCATTACCTTGCAAACCAAGAAGGATTTGTTTGGTATAACTTGACTGTCTGATCAACAGCTGACAAACTCTGATGCACACAACCTGTTCACTGAACCCAAATTACGTATGGTTTGTTTAACATACTGCTACTCTCCGCTTTCAAGTAACAATAACCTGTTTTGTAGTATATAGTCCAAAAGGCAGTAATGTGCTTGACCAAAAAGCCGTAGTTGCAAAACTCATGTTTCTTGCTTCAAATTATGTTTTTGGTTTCTAGTTATTCTGAAAATCTGCCAAGATTCCCGCGCCTGCAGGACAACACAGATGTCTGCGTGCCATTTAACAGCTTTTGCGTGAGATAATGTAGCAGGTAAATACTGGAATTGACATCTAGTGTCTGAGTGAAAAAGCTTGGCCCTCATCTCTGGATAAATTTTAAAAAAAATTACTATATGATTCAAATCAAAGAAGCTGAGCTTGTGTTGCTATTGGGTCAGGAAAATTTTCTTCTTTTATGCTGCTACTTCACATTCTTTCTCTTTTTTTTTTTTTTTCCTTATTTTCCTTTTGTGATAGAAAATCTCTGCTTTATTGGCATTAATTTAATTTATTGCATTGACTTTCTTAAGGATTTTTCCTCTCTGGTGTGAGCAGTATTAGTTTTCCTCTTCTCTAAAAAAAAAAAAAATCTTGCTTTTGCCAATATATTAATATAACCCAGCAGCAAGTAAAATCACATTATTGCTGATTGCATTCAAAAAGACAGCACATTCGTTTCACCTCTTAGCACATGTGCGAAGTTCCCATGTACCAGGTGGTTGTAATTAGTCTGGAATGCAGTTTGGCTGACAAATTCCTTCCTGTTCATGGAATAATTTCACTGCTCCAGTCCCAAAACAGAGGTGGGTAATGGTGAGAGACAGCATACCACTGTAGGTGCTGTAGTATAAATCTCAGTGAATTTCCATTAAGTACTGCTAATGTAAGCTAATACTCTGAAAATGAAAATCTTCCTATTTTTGTGATCCCTGACACTCAGTTCGCATGGCTTTAACTTAATGTTAAAAAGGAAGATTTCAGTAAACACAATGAACGAAATGCAAAGTACCTTGTTGGTTTTTAGCTGACCCATATGATGAAGAAGAATATGTAAAGAAGCCTGATGTTTCTGCCTTTTCAGTGGGAATTTTATAAGCCAAACTTCAGTTGTTTTTGAGGCATGTTCCGTGGTGTTCCACGTAGATGGATGGCATAGAATACAGAGATACTTAGGGTCAGGTGAAATAGTAGCAGAAGTCATTTTGAAAACCCTTGTGGAGGCAGCTGCCCATGCACTACCTTGTAGAAAAGATGTGTTACGCTTGTGCTCAGAGAGAGTGTGTGCTGATGTTGCATTGATGCTCACGCCTTACAAAATGGTTAAAGGTGGACTTCCCTCAAGTCGAAATACTTTGGAAATTTTCCCAGGTTCGTTGACCTTGCTGAAGAAATGATCATAAAATCATAGACATTCTACTGTGCTGAAAGAGAAGACAGCATTTCTGGAAATGGAAATGTTGTGAGGGACACAAAATTGGTGTTCAACTTATAACAATGTTTGCTTTATTATTCAAATAGCTAAATGTTGATAAACTGTACAATTATAGTGTGCATTCAAAGCCTGCATTTTCAAGTGAAAATTAAATGTTTTTTATAAGCCATTGAGTGACATGATTGAGAAGTTCAGGCTAGTTATGCATTCATTAGGTGGCTATGAAAAACACATCAAAATGCAACATTAATTGAATTGGTGAACCACAGAAATGCAATACTTTTTTCATTCCTCTTCCTAGTCCCTCCCACCCCACCCCCCCCAACTGTTTTGTAGACTTCTTTATTTCCTCGTTCCTAACCTATGTGTTTATTTATTTAAACACACATCAGCATAACAGCCATTCTAAAAGTTTTCTATCAGGTGTCAGCAGAGCTCAGTGCAAATCCTCAAATTTCTCAATAGAAAATGCTGCTTCATCACAACTTTAAAACTTTTCATAGACTTGCAAGTCCCTCAAAACCTGGTGTTTTGCCTGTGCACCAAGTTTAAGGCATGTTGTTTATCCTGACAGTTGTATAAATTGGTACTTAAGTGCAGGGGAAGGGAAAACTGGGTCTGCGTACTTCAAGTTCACCCTACAGTGCAGACAAATATCAGTGGCTGTAAATGATTGAATAACTTGAATGACTGATTCAAATACCATGGCTATCAAAAACCCTTCTACCTCAAAACTGCATCTTTATTAACACCCACACAAAAATTCTCCTGTAGCTCTGACTGTGTACGTGGATTAAAATTCATCTGTGTTGTGCCATGTGAAGTATTTTGTTCTTCCTTCTCCTGCCCTGTGTGTAGTCATGAACGTAAGTAATTTTTATTGTGGTGCTATGCAATAATTTCTCTTTGTTGATAGAAAAATTGGAAAATCCTGGGGAAAAAAAAAAATAGCAATCCTGAAACCTTGCTTTGTAAGCTGAAATGCACTTTCAAAAATGAGATCATGAGTTACCTCAGTAATAATTGCCAATGATATTCATATTGGTGATATTTAACTGGAGAAAAAACTTAAACAAAAACCTTAGGGAAAATTATTCTTTTCCTTACTTTCCTCCTAATTGGACAATTTTATGTGAACTAATATTTGTCGTCTGATAAGGCTTTCAAGGGAGCCAATTACATGTTACCCACCATCAATATTGCAGCGTTATAGGCTTTTTCTGAGACCTTTCGTAGCTTACTTGTAAATATTGATTTAGAGGTTGCTCTTTAGGAGACAGCATTTATTGTCCAGCTGTAGTTATGACAGTTACTTCTGCTGATAGAGTCTGTCAGAAGAAACACTTTAAATAAAGCTTCAAGTAAATGTACTCCAAATAAGATTAGTGTCTGAGAAATTCATCTGGCAGAGTAACCATGATGTAAGACACATCTCTGTAATTATTATCCCTCTAACAAATTAACTGTGGGACACTGTTTCTGTAAGAGATCAAATATGTTAAATATGAAATTTACTAAATCTGTCTGTTGGTGACTTACAGCACTTGAAAGGTCAAGCTGTATGCAAGTCTGGTGACGTCTCTGGGTAGGTGTATTTAAATGTGTGTCTTAGGGGTTAATGATAAAAAACCATCTGCTGCTTTGTGCAGGATTTTTATTCTGCACTCTTCGTATCTGAGCGCCTTTCCTCAGAACATGTGAATGACAGCATGATAAACATATTTTGTATGTGGGTTTCTGTCCATCCATCCTTCCTTCCTCTCTCCAGGGAAAAGAATTGCATGCTGGTTGGGATCTGTGTTTCAGTTGTGCTGTGTAGCTCTGGGAAGAAAGGTGAAAAAGCATTTCTTGATCTTGATGGTGAAGCTTGTGGTAGTTCTCAGGTGTTCTATGAGTTTTCATACCAGCCCCAGGGTCACTTTGGCTCTTGCTGACTGAGCTTTACTCTTGTGATGGACAGTTGCGTTTTTCTGATATGTAGAATTCTTGATACTAGTCCTCAGCTGAATGCTTCACCATTGGAATTATTCTCAATCTAAATCCTGAAGTACTTTGAGGAATGGTACTAAAGACTGCATGGTGCTTTTTCCTGTCTCCATCGCAAATGGGAAATCAGACTTTTCTACACTCCTTCTGAACAGAGGAAGAAAGGTATGTGAATAAAGTTAGTGTCAACAAAACATGTATTCCTAAATTACTAAACTGAACCACTAAAATATTCTGGGACAGGTGTTTTTTTTCCATTTCTTTTTTTTTTTTCTTCTAAGAGATTGCATAAATTCAAGTTGTAAAAGAATATCTGTAACCTTTCTAAGATGCAAAAAATATAATTGGTATCTTAAGCATTTAAAAAATTAAATAAAATAGAGACGAAGAAGGATAATATTTATTTCTATAGAGCAACTTCATTCATAAGCATCTGGATTATTTCTGTTGGTTGACTTAAAATGTAGCTGTCTGTATAAGGAAACAAAAAAGTTCAATAACTAATATTCTTTTTTCCTATCAGCTCTTTCCCAGATAATTTTGCTAATTGTGAGATCTGAGGTAATTACTTTCTTCATTTATTTTAACCTTTAAGCTCTTTTTTTTCCAGTATTTTTCTATTTATTTGGCAGATTATTTTTAATACCACTTGGGTTTTTTAAATTCCAAATCATATAGAAATTCAGCTAAAGGTGGAACTCTCTAGAACATGGATCTAGGATAGCAGATAACTCTGTCAGTCCCTGTTTGAATTGTAAATTAAATTTATCAGAAGTGAAGAGTTAATAAAAGAATGTGCTATTACTTTCATTTATGATTAATTATAAACTGTTTTTCTTCAAAAAAACCCCAAACAAACTAAATATTTCTGCCCATCCCCTATACAGTATTATGCTGTCACAGTAATGGTAGAATAACCTTTTTTGGAAATCTGACATGGTGAAAGACAGATGCTTTAGTTTGAGACTAAGAAAGGTAAATTAGCACCAACCACAAAACAAAAACATCACCTGTAATTCCTTCCTATTATTGAGAAGAACAAATATGTAGTTTCAAAAGGAGGCCAGTCTTGTAGATAGGGAGCCAGTGCAACCTGTAAGCTGTCATCTTTGATGCCAGATTTGCACCTGCCTAGCATGGTTAAAATACAAAATGACCAGACCAAAATAACTAGATATTACGGTATATAATAACATATCCTAACTATATTTTGTCAGATGCAGACAACAGTATAAAAAAGGTTTATAGTTTTGTTTTAGATTGTATTTCACTAGAATGTATTTGCCATGAAGAGCTCAACATCCTTTAGTTTGACTAGGTGAGGCTTTGCCAGCATAACTTATTCTAATGACCCAGTCCAAATGCCCTGTGACCAGAGAAAGAACATAGGAGAGGATGAGAGGGAAAAAATCAGAGCACTTTGAAGAATGACTTATGAACTCAAATCAAGCAGACAACTCTTTCTTTCCTGGTAGCACTCAAACATGAAGGCAGGACGAGTATATTTGCTATTCGAGTGGAAAAGCTTCTGCAGCCCAAGCTCCTGCAGCCCAAGGTATGACTGATAAAATTTAGGACATTCATCATGGAGTTAAGGTCATTGAATTAGTTATCTCACGCTTTATGAATCAGGTTGAGCGAATATTCAAATCATATGAATTTAGTGAACTGGTTATAAGTTCATTTTTTAAATATTAAAGAATGCACATTTAACTATAACTTGGGAAGGGGAAAAGGCTGGCTTTTTTTCTTTTTTTTTCTTAAAAAAAGAGAGTGATGTTCTGTTAAGTATCATTTCCAGAAAGTCAGTGTCACATAGCATTCAGAGAACAGGACAGAAAGGAAAATTGGTACTTACCTGGCTTTGCTGATAACTTGCCCTGTTAGCTAGGCTTTACACTTCATATTTCTGTATTTAAATGTACCCATCTGTAAAACTGTCATAATTTCGTTTTCACAGGAAAGTTGTGAAAAGCAGACTCAAAAGTGCTTTTACACCCTCTGATGAACTCTCTGGTTGAGCAAATAATCGTGGTTCTTACCTATTCATGAAAAATCTACCAGTTATTTGCAATTCTTTGATAAAACATTTAAGTAAACAGATATTTCACATGCAGGTCATTGCAGAAAGGTCACTATCCATAGTTGCTTTGGTGGATGTATAGGAATACTTTGTATTTTTTCTGTTCAGATAGCGTGGTCATGCTGAGATGATCTTTTCTTGCTGTTTACAAATGATTTACAAACAGCTGGTAAATCCTGGAAAAAAATGTTAGCCTTTCTGGGTAAGAATTAATTTTAGTGAATATAGATGTCAGCATAGACGTGGGATGACAATTCTATGTTTTCCCTGCAGTGGATAGAGAGATACAGGCACTGTCTGCTAGAAAGAGATGAATTGTTCCCTGGAAGTGTTTTTTTTTCAATTGACTACCAAAGAAGCCGGGGTTCAGATGGAGGCATCTGTACCACGTATGCCTGAGGTTAGGTGAGACTGATCCTATTCGGAGCATGCGGTACGCCAACAGAGTAACAGTCATGAGAAAAATTTTAATGTGATTTTTATTGCAGGGGTTTATTTGCTCCAGTGTTCTTCAAAGCCTGTGAGATGCCTAGAAATACAAGTCTGTCTTGTAAACTTACAAGAAGTAGTATTGTAGTTATTAAAGATATTTGCCATATTTTAATGGCAAAGATATTCACACATTCCCACATACTTTTAAAATGTGTGCTTTTGGTTTTGCACTACTTGTTCAATTTCCTATTCCCTACAATGTTAGTGTGCCTCTTGCAATAGTGCCTGAGGGGTCTGTGGTCAGGAATTAGGACCCTGCTCTGCCCATAACTTTGGAAGCAATAAAATAGGAAGGATCCCTGCAATCATTGTCTCTTATTTATGGACAAAAAGTTGCAGTAAGTGAAAGCAGTCAAGAAAAGAGGTGATTTGAGAGACAAATAGAACAAGTAGATACTTAGAATAATGTTGTTGACTTCTTTGCAGTTTATTTATAATCTATGTGCTTGGGCTTCAGAGTTGTTTGGGTTTGCTTTTTTTGTTTGATTGTTGGTGTTGTTTTTTTTTTTTTTCTCCTTTGTATTTAAGCAAAAGATTCCAATTCTTACTTCCAATCTTATCTTTCTCTGTCTGGGAGATCAGATACTTTATTTCCGCCTCTTCAAAATTCATTTAAGTATAATAAAGTTTTCTGCTCTTATTAAATCCTTTGGGGGGGCATTGATGCCTTGAACATATAGCTGTAATAGTAACAGTAGCAATTTTGCACCCCACCTCTCTTTTGAGACTATTGGTAATATGTGGCCCAGCAGATTGCACAGTTGTGTTCTATTTGTAGCTTTGTTTTGTAATTTATTTGAAATATATCAGGGAGATGGATAGACACACAGGTGAAGTAATTGCCAAATAAAATGATATCATGTCTATTATAAAGCTAAAGATTTTGAGAGGTGCTTGAAATAATTTTTTTTGACAGAATGGTGGGAAGGTCAGATTGAACAGCAACTGAAAGTTGGATATTGCAGTACTCAACCTTTTATGTGCCTTTTAGTGTCAGTTTTGTAGCAATACAAGGAGAAAAAAGACTTTGGGAAAAAAAATATCTGTATGAAATGTGTCATATAAACAGTGCAGGCTTAAGGGGAGAAGGTTCTCAAGGCTTTTATCATAAGACTGTGCTGTAATATAGACAAACATATAAGCAGAATAGGAGACAAAAATGATATGCAATTGATATGTGTGATGCCAATATGCATCATTTTGCTTGCATGAATTAGGATCAATCATCTATATTAAAAATTTCAACTGCGCACATAAAATTTGAGCATATATTTATGCCACAGAAGATATAAATTTGGACCTGCTAATTGCTGGATTCCTTCCTTTACTTCAGGGACAAGGCAAAACTACAGTTGTTTTGTTTAGCTCCTGGAAATAGGAAAAAATGTGTGCTTTTGATATTTAGCATCAGTCTCTAGTCTTCATGATTCAGAGAATATAACATAAAGAGAAATAACAAGCAACATGAAGGGAGGAGTTAGAAAGGAAACTACAGAAAAAGCATGGCTTAAACCCATTCAGAACCATTAGTACATTTCATTTCTTTGTTGCAGAAGTGGGTAGGAAAAATAAGAATGAGTAGAAAGACGAAATATAAGAATTACTATGTTTTGGTGTCCTTTCCTGCACCCCATCCACAAAAGAAGGAAAGAAAGCAGACACCCAAGTTATGGAATTGGTTTTCTCCATTTCTAAAGAAATGTAGACCATTTTTAAGAAGAGGAAATGTCTTGTCATTTTTGTCCATAAATAAGAGACAATGATTGCAGGGATCCTTCATATTTTATCGCTTCCAAACTTAAGAACTGTGATGATCAGATGTCTTTATTGTTTAGAAAAAAAATAATCACAAATAACCATCTTTCTGAGGTGGTTTCTATTAAAAATAAGTAAATAAATCCCAAACACCCAAAGTCAAATACAGATAGATAAAACACTAGGATTGGGTTTTGTTTTCATGATCTAATAAGAAACCATTTTTAATGAATGAAGCAATTGCCTTGCTGTCGCTGCTGAAAACATCATTAGCTTTATTTTCAATTAACAACTCTACATTAACAAATCAAAAGTATTCTGCAGTGTAGCAATCAAACCTCCCTTCCAATAACTCCTAGTCACTTGCAGATAAAGTAAATATGAAACCTATCCTTGGGTAAAGTCTGTGATTTATCCCTCCCAAACAGATGTGGAATGATTTAAAAGATAATCAAAGGATTTTTCATTTTGTGAGTGATACACGTAGACCTCTTTTGACTTTGTAATTTTTCTGCATAAAGTGTGATGAGATTAAAAGGCCACAATCAAGTTACTGGTTATCCACTTCTGATTCCAAGATCTTATAAAAGTGTATATTGCCAAGCAGGCAAAGTCAGTTGTGCAGCATTCTTCTGGAAAATCACCAAAAGCAGCCATGGTAGCAATGGAGAAATGTTTACTACCATTGCCAGCTGCCTCAGAAACCTAAGGAATTCAATGGAAAAGACAGAGAAGTAGTACAGATTTCAGCCAGGAAGGTAGGATCTCATTCTTCAGATACTCTGAATACATAAAAAAGCACAAGGTGGCTAACATTTTTCTTTAATTGCCTGCCTGAAATTCCACTGTTTGAGGAGCATTGAACCTCTCAACTATATCATGAGTCACTTGTCTCTCACCGCTCTGAGTGATACATCGTTGATTGTAGCTTCCCTCTGGCGTCCCTTTCGCCAGACATCAGTTGGTATTGCTGGGACTAATGCCTTCTCCTCACCACCTGTAACAGTGAGCAAACTTACAGCACTCTGTCAGTGGACAGTCATCTGGTTCCAAAGCTGCATCCACACGCTTTTGTGTTTTGCATAAGAGGCTGGAAGCAGATGACTTTATTTCTGATATCTACTTACATCTCTTTTTGATAATTTGCTCTGTACCTTCAGGTGGATAATAGGTAAAATGTCGCTTTCCTCTGTCAAGAAACTGAAGGGAAAGAGGTGCTCTGGTTAGTGATCCAGGAACTGATGCTAAAAAGGAAATCTGGTTATTGTTTCTGCTGCTGAAATAGTTGTTTTCATAGAAATATGAGTAGAGATTAGTTTTGGATTCATTCTTCCAATGGCTGAGGAAATTGTCTTCACAGGACATTAAGCAGTGGGAGCTTGCTGTAAATGAAAACATGTCCCCATCATTGTGCTTTATTGCCATTACCCGTGTGCTAAACAGTGGAAGGGGTTCTTCAAAAACACCAAATGTGGACTTCAGTGGTCTGAATGTCTGAATTTTCATTGTCAACAAACTGAAAGGAGACCCTATTCACACTGATATTAATAGTCCATTATGCTTCTATTTGCTTTTCTTTTCTAATTACTTCATGTTGTCTCAGTAAATGATCCCTCCTTATAGTCACGCTCCTTTACAAACTGAAGATCTTTCTTTCCAGTGTGTATTATGAAATAGACTGTATACAGAAGCTTATACTGAAGCAGAAAACTGATCAGTCGATGTTGGTTTATAAAGAGCTCTGTATCATTTTATCTTCCACAAAAAGAGCTTGCCCACTGTCACTCGATAAATAGTCTTTAACAATAACATAACCACAGGGTATCTCCAGTATGCGTTCTTTAGATAAAGTCCTCATTAGGTTAATGTAAGATTGCTGGCTTTAGCCTGCATTTTATTTTATATAATGAGTTCCTTTTTATACAATAAAGCTTATGAAAGAAGAAATTGTTGGCTCGTACGGAAGAGATGGATGAATATAATAAGGCTTCTGTTGGAGGGATTTATGATGTATATTTAGCATTGCAGACAACATAGTAAATCACTGCCACAGCTAACGTGAAAGATACATTAGTTGCCATTTGTTTTTTACCAGCCTATCTAAGTCCTTTTCAGATGTCATTCTAGAGATTTATAAATCAGTCTCATTTCATGTTATTAAAAAGTCTATTACACATTATAATGCAGATTTAAAACATGGCAAATTATTTCACTTTCATTGTTGTTGGTACCATTAATATCTTCTCCCCATTCCATAATATTTAACCTAAACAGAAGCAGCACTAGTGCCACTATTGTGAAAACAACATAGTAATTGGAAAGGCAGATAAAATGTTTGTGAGAAATAAAATAGTCCTAAGTTTTCTCCAATTTCCTGAGTTGTCCATGTAAGGTGACATTACATTCTTTGGTCAGATGCTGCTGTTACTCTTAAAACATTGAAAAGAAATTATTCATTTGGAAATAGATTAGAATAGCAGGTCCAGAATCATGTTACATGAACTATGTCCATAATGTTAACTATGGCAATATCAGTATCAGAGGAACACGTGCAATTGGATTTTTCTCTTGAAACTTCAAAGGAACATCTATGGGCACTTCGTGTTCACTCAAAGGTAGACATGTCGCGGAACATTTAATACTATATTTTACACTGCCAGCATGATCAAATCCAAGGAATCACTTAGAGCTCTGAAACAATGGAAATGGTAGGAAGACAGTTAAAAACTCAAAGAAGGGAAATGATTACATTTGAGTGAATATTCGTAACTCATATTTTTCAGTTTCCATTTCCCCTAGTAACTAAACACTATACTTCAAAATGCTCCTTTGATCAAGAGTAAATGTACACAGCACAGGGAATTTTTGTATCTTGGAAAAAAAAATTGAAAATTAATTAGGAGTGTTCTGGTTTTTGTAATATTAAGTACAGAAACATCTTCCAGATATCTCACAGGGCTGTAATATCAGCAATGGTTTTAGTCAGGGGGAAGGTACGTTGTATGGAAAGATGTCTCTCTTGTATTGAGGTGCCCAGAACTGGACACAATACTCCAGGTGTGGCCTCACCAGTGCTGAGTACAGGG
>JAOQGH010000032.1:9824252-9844031 GCA_025769975.1 Gallinago jamesoni
CCCAAGCCTGTAGCGGTGCATGGGGTTATTGTGGCCCAAGTGCAGGACCTGGCACTTGGCCTTGTTGAAGCTCATATCATTAATGTTGGCCCAATGATCCAATCTATCAAAGTGTCTGTAGAGCTTCTCTTTCCTCATGTGAATCAACACTCCTGCTTAACTTGGTGTCATCTGCCAACTTGCTGATGGTATACCCTACGTCCTTATCTAGATCATCAATAAAGATGTTAAACAGAAATGGTCCCAAAACTGAGCCCTGAGGCACACCACTTGTGACTGGCCGCCAGCTGGATTTAAATCCACTGAGCACCACTCTTTGGGAAGTTCCAGCCAGCCAGTGCTTGATCCAGCGGATCGTATGCTCATCCAGGCCGTGCACAGCCAGTTTTTCCACAAGAATTCTATGGGGGACAGTATCGAATGCTTTTCAAAACTCCAGGTATACAATATTCACAGCCTTTCCCTCATCCAATAATCGGGTCATCTTGTCATAGGAGATCAGGTTCATCAGGCATGACCTGCCTTTCATAAACCCATGCTATCTAGGCCTGATCCCCGGGTTGTCCATTATGTGACTTGTGAAATACTTGAGTATATTATTCTGTAGGTTCTGTTTCCTTATGTACAGGAATATAATATTTATTAATCATTAACTAAATATGGGATCTTTTACTCTTTTAACTTGCTTTTGAAAATCCCTTGTTTTATAAAACTGGAGGGACTAAAGCATGGATTGTATGTTCATAGTTTTATAGTCTATCTGATCTATATGTATGTACATATATTATAGATATGTCTGTATTTTCCAAACTGGCTTCCTCAGGAAACTTTAAATTCTGCTGAGCAAGTGTCATTACAAAGCATGCACAAATATTCCTTGATCTTGTTTTTAATACCATTCTTTTTTTCCTTCGTCTACCTTTGTAGGAAAAAAATAAATAAATTATGAAATTTCAGTAGCTGCTATTTTAAACTCAGCATCATCCTATCTTCAGTTTCCCAGGGCACAAATTTTATCGTCTGGAGTGAGACATGCAAAGTTTGTTCCTCTTGTCCCTCCTATTCATCGCTCACTCAGACCTATGAAACTGCTGAAAGAGTTCAAGGAATAACGCCTTTTTATTCATATTGTGAGTAGTTACATCCAGTGCTTTCTTCATAGCTATTACCTATCTGGCCCGGTTTCAGTGCCCCTAAATACGAGTATTAAATTAGATTTTCTAAATGTGGAATGTATTGTCCTGTGTCTTTCTGTAGGTTAGACCGGTTTCTTTAGGAGTTATTCAGCACCTCCAGTTACATAACTGATTGGTCAGATTTATCCATTTCCAAGTGGCTTCCAGATGTTTGTTATTCATTGTATTTTTCCTATTTTAAATTAACCTTAGATAAAATGCAAGCTTTAATAATTGCCAAAGAGAGTTATTTGAAATGGCTGACAAACAGCTATAGAGCTCAAGAAACTTGTCACTGTGGCAAAGAAACTTGAGGGCAACAGATATTGTAAGAACAGATTTATTTTTCTGTTTTACTGTCACCTAGTAGAAAAAAAAGTGCATTTCTGAAATGTGGATTGTTCCACAGTTGCTGATGCTTTTCTCTGGCAGTAGCAATCTGTACAACAGTATCTCTGTGGGCTTAAATATGTAGATGAGTTTGAAGTTTAGTGGAAAAGCCTAACAGAGTTACTAGTCTTCTGATTGCTAGCAAAACAGAATGACAAGCATCTTTTTATCTGAGGTACTCTTTTTACACTGGCGGTTGTTCAACGCTCAGAATACAACACGTCTGTTTGCCATCTACTGTGAAAGGCTTGACAAGTATGTCTCTGTTTGTAGGCTGTTGGACTGTTTGCGCTCATACGGAATACTGTAATGACAAAGGCGAAGGAGGAAAACTAGTAATCAGCCTTCAAATCTGAAAACATATTTTTGCTTTTACTTTTAAGTTTCAAAAAATAGGCACGGTCATTATGGTGATAGGCTCTTTGTGCATGTTTGCAATATCATCATTGATAGTTTCCTTTTTACAGGAACAATGCCCTCTGAGGACCAAAATACCTCTTTATCTTGATTGCCTGAGGACAGAAACCTCCAGGATAAGCAAGATAATAGGAACTAAAATAGCTCCAAGTCTAGCCATCATAAAGCACAAGTAATGCACACTCAAACCAATCATTATTTATAATGAATTCTGAAAATATGATATAAAGCCTGAAGCCAAACTCACATTAAAATCAATATGATGTCACATCAGTACTGATGTGTCTTTTGGAGTTGGCATGTGAAACAGAAAACGGATATATAAATCCATTATAATCTCTGAATTTGTATTTAAAAAAAAATACCAATTCACAGTTGTGTTATGCAAAGAACATCAATGTTTACAGTGGTGGTAAACCCTTTGAGGTCTTCTATGATTTTCAATGTAGCGAAGACCCATTGAAAAAAAAAATCCTTGCATCTCATTACTCCTTTAAAATCTGTATTAGTTTTTTTTAATAACTATCAGACTATATTAACACTGCAAATAAATTCTTTTTTTTTGTAAAATTGATTGAAGTAAATATTTATTTCACAAAATAAGATAAATACACCTATTTATTTCACATAGGAAGCTGATGATATTGCCACGCCATGTTGAGGGACAAAACAATGGTGCTGATGCCATGTTCAGCTTAGTCAAGATCAAAATACGGAAAGAAAAAGAATCATCTTCCCTGCAGACCCTCTCCCTTGGGAGTGTCGTGAACCTTTCTTCCTATGAGTGTACGTATGCTGTCATTGGCCTTGGTTTGAATGAAAAATAGTCAGATGTAACAATTCCTGGACACCAGCATGTCAAAACATAATCTATCAGAACCCAGATCAATATCTCCAGTTTTTCTCCATATTGACTCCTCTGTCTGTGGCTGTTACTTAAATTGATTTGTTTATTCATATTAAACACCACTTGTTTTTAGTTCCTGCAGCAACTTGAAGGACTAATTATCTACATGTTTCATTTATGTATATTGGAGTATGTCAATGTATGAAGAGAGTTCCCAAGATGGTGAAAGGCCTCCAAGGAAAAACTAATGAGGAGCAGCTGAGGTCACTTGGCTTGTTCAGCTTGGAGAAGAGAGTGGTGCCTTCATCCCAGTCAATAACTTCCTCATGGCGGGACAGCAGAGAGGTAGGTGCTGATCTTCTCTCTCTGGTGACCAGTGAATAGGATATGAGGAAATGGAGAAGCTGCATGAGGGGAAGTTGTGATTGGACATTAGGGAAAGGTTCTTCGCTGAGAGGGTGGGCGGTCACTGGAACAGACTCCTCAAGGAAGCGGTCATGGCACCAAGCCCGTCAGAGTTCAAGGAGTGTCTGGATGACGCTCTTAGTCATATGGTTTAGTTGTAGGTAGTCTTGCAAGGAGCAGGTACTTGGGCTTGATGATCTTTATGGGTTCCCTTCCAACTTGAGGCATTCTGATTCTGTGTTGATAACCCATATTGTTAGGTTTCTTGCCTTCTGCCCAAATAAGAATCTTGACCATCTGTGGTTTCCTCTAAGAAGCAAAAGAAAAACAAGAAAATTTGTGTGTCATTTTAAGTAGCAGTGTTCAGAAAACCCAGAGAAGTGACAATTTTCTAACCAAGACCTAGTAATTACTTAATCTTCTCCAATTACTGTACACATAGTCTTCAAGATGCTAAAGTAAGACTCAGAGATGAAATGCCACTATTTGGGGCATTGAGGTGTTCCTACTAGAATAATATTGTGCATATAAAAACTTTTTTCTTCATTTATTAGCTGTTGCATGTATGCATGAAAACTAAAACATAGCCATTACTTAAAAAGAATAAATCATTAATATAGCCATTACTTATGAATGGCATTGTCAAATATGCATTACCTCATTATCAAAAAGCATCCCCTCATTGGAAAACTATTTGTCTATATAGCTTTTGATTAAAATACCATGAAGTTGTGGTTTTGAAACACTACTCATTTTAGGGTTTTATATGTGGATATACAGAAGACTTGTGACACTGTAACCTTCTGTATAAACAAGAGAGATCTAGAGAAAGAAATATTTATAAGCAGATAGATAGAAGGATGTAGAAACCAGAAAGATTATTGGTGATATGCTGACCTGGAAAATTTCCTAGATGACTTTTCAGGTCACTCTAAGTTTATCATGTACATATATCATGCAAAAATGGACTAGATGCATTAATGTGACACACGTGTACCCATGCAATATTCTGTTTGATCTGACATGCAAATAACAGAGAAAAAAAAAAAGCCAAAAAAGAAAATCCATTGCGGGTAGAGGAAAGATTGTTACTGATCTCAATGGGGCTATAAATGGTACAGTTATTTTCCTGTTCTATGCCAGCTGCAGCCATTGAAAACTCAGTCTAATAGAGTTGCTTATTGCCATACAGCATTAATACTTCTAAGTATCTTAAATCATGTCTTATACTGCCTCAGTCATTCCCTTTCTTGGTTAACCTATATTTGGTGTACATCCATTTTTCTGGCCAACAGCTCTTCATACATACCTAAATAACACAGAAAACCAATACTAACCATTCTACTGGTAGTAGAATTTGGATTTTTCACATGGGGGCTGAAAAATTATTTGTCTTCTTTGTGATCAACTTCTGCTTGGAATAAATAAGGGCTATTTACAATGAAACATAACTCCATTTGTCAGTTCCCAACAAATAATTATTCTGAAACAAATTAAATATAGAAAATTTGGTTTATAAGACTGGTATAGACTATGAAAGTGCAGTTTCAACATTTAATATATGTTCAGTATGTAGACTTTAAGAGTATATGGGTTGTTACTTGTAATTTGTTTCCCCTTGACTGGCTGGTTCTGTCAGGTAATGAATGGTATTTTATATTCCAGTTATTAAGATTCCACTAAGACACATTTGCTTATTTTCCTTTCAAGATGGTTCCTTTAGGAGCCAGTTTTCATGGTATGGTATCAATGAAATAATCATGCTTCTCTCTCTGAGAGATATACTGCGTATACTCAGAGCTGAAGAATAATACATAGCAATAACATATCTGTTACTTAGAAAAACAGAGAGGAAATGTAGCAGTATTTAATTTGTTGCATTTATTTATTTGTCATATTTGTTATATTTCTTTTTGGGAAATTTTGTTGCATTTTCCTTTTAATTTAGAGTTTAAATGTAGTGCCATTACCAATACCATTTTCATGAATGCTGATACAGTTTTGCTTTCGCAGTATAGAAGTATCATAAGGGGCAATTTAAAGGAAACATGTTTTAGACACGTGCATACAGAAATCTTTAATTTTTGCCAGTTATTCTGGAAAACCACTAATATTCGTTTCACATCAAATACACTGTCTTGATATTTCCTGTGTCCAAGGAGTTTGGTCTCTTGTCCCAAGTAACAGATGATGGGTGTCCTGGGTTGAAAGACACAGGACTAACTTTTCTTCTAATACTGGGGAAAATAGCACTTTTAGAAGACCCTAGTGTCTGAATTTGTGAAAATATTTACTTTATAGCCAGCCAGGCTCTATGAGATTTAAGGTCTTAGTGTTTTTGAGCCTTACAAAAACAGGGACAAGGAGGAGCAAGGCCTGGGCATTTGACCCAGGCTAGCCAACAGGATTATTTCATATCATGAACGTCACATTCAATATAAATTAGCAAAATTTGCTGCGTAGCTCTCTCTCCCTTGATGGCGGCAGATCAGACAACTCCTTGCCCCAGTGCTGGGCTCCTGAGGCCTTCCCTTCCTCCTGAAGCCATTGTGCTCACAGTGTCCGCCATTTTCTGACCACTGCTGGGAGTGCACGGCTTCCTGCTGAGAGAACTGACTGAGTATAATTGCTGTATCTTATATCAGTATTGGGATTAATACTGGTTCTTTAGTATTATTGTTAATTATTAGACTAGTCTTAATCTATGAAATCTATTTATATTTCAACCCTTGTGTTTGTGTTCCCCAATTCCCCTTTCCAGGTGGGGAGGGGTCATTGGGTGATAGAATAATTGTCTAAACAGCAATAGATTGTTACAGGTTTTCTCAAACCATAACAACAGGACAAGAGGAAATGGCCTCAAGTTGTGCCAGGGGAAGGTTCAGATTGGATATTAGCAAAAATTTTTACACTGAAATTAAGCATTGGAATGGGCTGCCCAGGGAAGTGGTTCAGTCACCGTCCCTGTCGGTATTTAAAAGATGGGTAGACGTGGTGCTTAGAGATATTGTTTAGTAGTTTGTTTTTTTTTTGTCAGTGTTAGGTTGACGGTTGGACTTGATGATCTGAAAGTTCTCTTCAAACCTAGATAATTCTATGATACTGTCTCGGTATCTGAATTTTGCATATATCTTTTTTATGTGACTGAAGTCTTCTCTATACAACTTTTTATGAAGGCACACAGAGCAGTTTACTGTGGAAATACTGAAATATGGAGAAACACAGAAGAAAATGCCCCAAAATATAGGACAACATACAAGGTAGTTTTTCTTAAGCAGAATGTTTGTAATTATTATGATTACTTTGAAATTATTATTATTACTTTGAAATATTTATATCTTCAACTTTAGACTTCTAAGAGTAAATGAGTAGTGTTGTACAGTAATGAAATTAGAGTATGCATGTGATGCCCTAGTTTTCTACACTATTTCAAAGGGAAATAATAAAATAATTGTTCTTGTCTTAAGCATTATTAGAAGTCTAGGACTGAGTATATATATATGTAGAAGGCAAGTGTCTCTGATCAAGATTAAAGTTTTAGCATTTGTATATATATGCAAAATTAACTGATGTTACAAATTAATGTCAATTTCTTAAGTCTGCATTGGTATAGGATTCCCATTTGCTTTTACTTATGAAAAGAGAATGTGTTTTTTTTCCCTGCTCTGTATGTATACATAAATGGGGCAGTAAAAGTCCAAACATAGTTCTGGGGCTGTGAGTGTGGAAAGTTAAACATTGGATCTAGCAGTTAAGCTTAATGTCCCTTAGCCCTTACCCTGGGGAGTTTTATTCTTTCTATTATATTGGTACTTGCTACTTTTTATGCCTTAGCTCAGGATTCAAATATTTGCATGTATCTTCTTTTGCCCTAACTGCAAGATACTTCCCCTGACCTCCACACCTCACACACATGCTCCCCAAGGAATTGGGATGTCATTTTGTTTGTTTCCTGTACAAGGTTGAGAAGAAGGGTTGAGATTAAAAGACTGGTGCGTACATTCCCTTTGGGAGTTAGGAATTCTGGTCACTCACTTCTTAGTGGTTGATCACAAAGCTGTGGTTGAAAAGAGGATTCATTTTTTCTCTCCAGGTTTCACCGGGATCTGGCAGAGTATCTTCTTCTGCTATTTTGAAATGGAGAAAGCTGGTTTTATATTCTTAAATAGTAATAGTCTGTTGTAGACACTTGAGGGGCTTTCTAGTTTGTGAAAATCTGAACATTGTTTTTCTTTCTGTTGTTATTTCTGAGTCTTCCAGTGCTACGAATAGCCTAGTCAACGAGAAAGAAAACAAGTGCTAAATCATGCACTAGAGCAAGTTCTGGCAGGGCTGAGTCTTTTTCTAAACGTATGCACAGCAGACAAAATATTACAGTTGTGGTTTAGCCAGCTTGCTCCTCTCCCTGTGTCAGCACTGAACTTCAATGCACAGGCAAATTTTAATGGCACGATTGCTTTTTTTTTTATAGTGATTAAAATGGATTGTGTTTAATACACCAAGGTATGTGTGAATTGTATTGAAAAGATTGTCTCATTCCATTTCCTGTGAACTGGTTTGTTGTACAAAAGTGAAAAGTTGAAAAACTTATTTTACATACCCTCTTTCTTTTTTTTGCTAGTGTATTATCATCTGCATTTTATTTCTTTTTGATTTTTACTTCTTTAAAAATATTATCTCCTGACAAGTGGTCCATTCTTCAACTTTTAGTTGAGGAAGGTAGCCTAGTATTGTACGAATTTGAACTGGAAAAAAAATTTGACTAAGAGATGAAGAAAAGTGATTGGGTATTTTCCACATGTATTAAATGGGATTTGAGAAAATATAAATGTTGCTTTGATAAAGAGCATTTATCTTTGATCTGTCAGCTGTGAAAGTGACTATACACAGATGGACTAGGTGATCATTGTAGGTCCCTTCCAACTGAAAATTGTATTCGATTCTACACTTCAGACTGATACTTGGGTACTGACCTTTGGCAAACTGGCTATGTAAAATATTTTATTCATGCAAATGCCTTTAGCCAGAAGGTTGAGAAAAAAGATGGTCTTGTGGTTAATGCAGTAGACTTGAGTTTAGGATTGCTGGATTCTAGTTGAAAATAGAAATTATTTGTTGATTACTTGCTATCATACCTGCAGGTGTATTTGGGAACAGGTATAGGAACATGAGATTTATGTGTATACATATACGCATGTCTTTTTAATGAGAAAAAAATTCTCAAGAAGCCAACGAAGCTGCAAAACTTTTGAGGAAGTACCAGATCATTAGCTTTTAAAACCACAATAGTGGTATTTTCAGAGAAAATAAAAATGAAATATATCATATGTATTTATGATATTTTAAAGAATTTGGAAGTATCAGGTGGTTGCTTAGCATATTGTCAGGGGAAATATGTCACAAGTAAATAGTGATGGTAAATAATATTTTTGTTCATCTGCTGTATGAGTGTGTAGTGTTCAATAGCTCTGAAGAGTTTGTTTTTTTCGCTGCTTTTCAGAGATGTGGTAATGTAGCAGATGCACAAAAAACCTGCAGGATAAACCATGCAGATACACATGTTCAAATAACCTTTAAAAGTTGCTTTTTCCAATGGGAGTATCTGTGTTCTTCCTTCACAGGAGAGAGAAGGCAACTTTACATCTGTATAGAAATTATTAACAATTTAAGAGTTCTCAAAACATCTATTTCTAAAATGTGAATATGCTCAGAAAATGTCGTGTGGTACACTACAGATTTTAGTGCTTAATCTCTTTCATCTCTTTCACATTTACATGGCTAACACAATAGAAACATACTTTGAGATAGAGTGTGGCAGTCTTGAGTACATGTTACTTATATGACAGGGTCATCCTGGTTTGTAAGTTTATAATATTCTTTATATTGGGGATGAATATATGCACTTTTTTGCCTTTTTTTTTTTTCATCGAAAAGATTTTAAAAGCTGTGCGGGTGTGAAATTACTTGATTGAAGAACTGAAGCTTTATTGATATTGTCTAAATGAAGACCAACATTTTTTTCTCTCATTTAAACTTCTGTCCTCATCATCACTGGAAATTACTTTTCTGCAAATGTTCCTGTTTTAATTTTGGATAATTTTTAGTTCACCATTTAATCAGGCAGCCCAGCTTTAGAAATAATGTCATTTATGATGTCACCCTGCTCCTCTGTTTATTAGTTGTACGAGCTCTCTATGAGACTGTCATGCTTTATCTTGTCTGCAGCTGTTTCTCATCACTGATTAAGTCATAAGTTTTATTTCAAATCTAGATCCCCACAATTGGAAGGCGGGGAGGGGAAAGCCTTGCCCTGTAAAGAATAATAAATAAATAGTAAGACAAATTGGCTAGCGACTGAAAAGTTCCATTTAACCTTCACACTTAAAAGCAGTAAAACCAGAAGGACATTAGTTCCCTCCTCTTCCGTAAGAATTTGCAAATTTATATGTCCAAAACCATAAGGAATTTGTGATCCATCTTTGGAAATATACCAAGACATAAGTCAGTGCCATCTACTGTAGAAGATGTTGGAGAATAGTGATAAGATACAACAATGCACTTCTTAGTGCTTTAGCTTTGTGTAGGTTTTTTTTCCTTTTTTTTTCCTGTTAAATATGACTTTAGGCAATGAAGGTTGTATGAAAGTTGTTGCATATAGCTTGACACCCTAAAATTTGTTATAAGAAAAGAAATCAAACAATATTGAAAATACAATGTTTGTTGCAAAATTATTACCAGAAAAAATACAGTTTGCATTTTTTTCCTGAAAACCATCCAGTCTGACAGATGCCCAGGGAATAAATTTTTTAAAAAAAAAGGGGGCGGGGTGTTAGGGGGAGGAAGGAAGAATGGAAAAAAGAAAAGAAAGAGTCACACAATAGTCAGATATGATTACTTATCTATGCACTTGCACTGCACTTTGCTTCAACACAATTGAAAATTATTCAGTGAGTGAAGTGGGTGTTTCCAAGTGCCAGTCAACAGAAAAATGATAAAAGTATTGCAGAACTGAATGCTAGTATGCACAACTAGAAAGTGAAATGAAATGGCAGTGTATTTTCCACCTCAGCTAAGTCTCCTAAAGTATTTTAAATACTTAGATATTTTTAAGAAGTTAAAAGAGAATGTAATGTTGAAGTCCAGAATAGATCAGTGTTTTATTCTATCAAACCACATAAGTCCAAGAAAATAGTGAATTATCTGTTATACAAATATCACTGCAAGAAACTTGCTGTATCTGATATCATAGCAGTATCATCTGCTCCTCTGTCAAAAGAATTTTTATAAACTTACATACTTCTAAAGTCTCAGTTCTTATTAAATTCTAATAAACCTAAATGTCAGGTAAAAACTTAGTTATAAGGCATATTGTTATTATTGGGGAAAATAATTTGGCAGTCATTAGAAAAGTTAACATTAGGGCACCTACTTCATTGAGGTATGTTAAGTGGCTGCAATAAACTAATCTCTTTTAATACTGAAAAAGAGGATGGATGTTTTTCTGACTTTCTGTAGAATTACTGACTAGTAGTTTCATGGCTTGTGACATTTCTTTTGCCCACTCTGCTCAAACTCTCCTCTGAAGAACTGCTTCTGCACTGGTGCTTATCAGAAACAGCGATCACAAACTGGTTATCATCCTCTTGAGTCATAAAGAAGGTCCAGGATTGGGCAAGGAGAATAATATAATTTTATATGATAAACTCAGTTAGCTTAGTTTACCCTTTGTGTTATTTCTTTTCCTTCAGGGTTAGCCATAGTAGCACTGCTATCTGTTCTTTTAGCAGCAATATTTGGAAATCAGTAAGAATTTCTCAGTTGCCTTCTCTTGATACATAGATTTCAGATTCCTTTTTGCTGTTAAAAACTCTGGTTAGATGCCTGGAAGATGTGAGAAATGAGAAAGTCAAAGTGTAGTAAGTTCTACCAAGCTACACCTCTCAAGAGACTTATGATTAGTTCTCAGCTTTGCAGCTCTAGCGTACAATTGCACAGCTAAAAAGTGGAGGTGGAGAGAGGGTGATATGCATAAAATGTTTTAGACTTTTAAAATGTCACTTCAAATAGATTAACAGTTTTGATTAAGCTATCTGAGATACACACTTGTATTTGGGTTGCTCCACATGTTTAAGTATGTGCATAAACATCAATAAAATTGTGTGGAAGAAAAAGAGGATTCTGGTGTTTAGTAATGAGGTAAGATTAAAAACTAAGAAATTCGGTTTAACCTGGTTGACAAAGTGAATTGTAAAATTGTGGCATCTTGTTAAGGCGCTTTTTTTGTTCAGACTGACTTCAAAGGCAAAGTTTCGTTACAGGTTTTGCAGAAAATCTTGATCCAGGTAGGGCTAATTGATATCAAATAGTGGTAACTACCTGTAGAAACCAGACAATATTGATAATAGAAGACACCAGTTTTAGTATCTTTTTGCCTATTGTCAGCATTATTTTCAGAATTATTGACACTAGATGAAAACTGGTACTATTTTACAGGAGGGGAAAAAAATCATGCTTTCTTACTCTAAAAACACTTAGTCTTTAATTTTGAATGAGTGAGAAAGTATTGCAATAACAACATGTGGGTGAACAGGTAGTTAAAACTATATTTAGGAATGTAGGCATGAAATTTTAATAAATTTGATTACTCATCATATTTAAAACAGTTGTATTAAATGGCTTAATGGGGAAATTTTGGTCAATAGGGAGGAGGAATATAAATTAAAGGATTTTTAAAATTTTTAACTACTAGATGTACTGGAGAATTTTTGAACTTGCATTTCTTCATTTTTCAGTCTGCTTTGCATGTCTTTTGTGACTCTGAAGTCAGAAAATGCTAGAATTTGTGCATTATTTCTGAAAATAAGCAGGACAGAAATCTTTATGGTTTGATTGTTTTGATGTGGAAGCTCTCCATAGCTCTGATTTTCTTGTATAATATTATTTTTCACATATTTTTGCAGACAGAAAGTTAATGCTGTCTCCTTTTGGGCTTTATACTGTTTTCCCTGTGTTTCGCTATATGTCTTTCATGCATACTGGCAACACAGACACATAATAGTCCTCTTCATCCTTTCCAGATCTCTAAGATGGAGTTCCCTTGTCCTGTTCCCGTGTTGCTCTTACTAGCTTTTCCTCTTAACTTCTTTGTTTGCTAGCCAGATAACTATACTCCCTACAACTCTGTCTTCTGAACTGGGTTTCTCTCTTCTAGGTCAAACACAGCCACACAAAAATGTGTATTTTACATCTGCTCAGCAGTGTGCTCAGCCCATGATCACAGTCTGTACTCCACACTGTCTGCTCATGAGCTCCAATTGGCTTTATGCTATTAAGGAAGAGATTTTGACAGATGTATGAGTTGTTAAGATGTATGGGAAAAGAAAGAGAAGGGCTGAAAAACTGAGGTGTATATGAAAGAATGCTGTAGGAATTACTCAGACATAAAGAGGGAGGAAAACTCCAGGTGATCCTGAGGGGGATGGTAAAAATTGCGGTGCTGTGGAGGTATGCTTTTGGGCATTGCTGGTTTTTATAGTGAGAACTATTCATGTGAAGAGTTGTCAGTTATGCTAATTGTACAGAAAAAGATAGTCCCAAAGAGTCAATGTTGTTCTGACAGTATGAAACAGTCAACATTTAAACTTGAGTGACTTTAAGTAAAGATGTGTGTCATCTTAATTGCATGGCCACAGCCACTTCTAACTAGCTTTTATACAGGAAAAAAAAAAAAGAAAATTAAGGTATGTAAAAAGCAAAATATTATTTTTTTTTAATATTTACTGTATTTCTATTTCCCTTTGTAGAGAACCTAGAATCTTTTTCCCCCTTTTTTTTTTTTTACTCTTTTTTCTTTTCTCTTTCTTCTTTTTTCTTTTTTTTTTATTTTTTTTTTCTGGAAGATAAGCCTGTTTGACAGTTTTTAAAGAGATACTTGAGGATAGAAAACAGATATTTGGGGAAAGGTGGCATTTTTAATAGAATTAAAATTAGAATTGTTCCTGCTGTTGGAGTGTGATCCTCTGTCCTTGGATATAAGCATTTGCAAAAGCAGCTCTGCTGGTATCTTTGACTGAGGAACCTAGTTGCTTTAAAAGGATGGCTGCTGCACACATTGTTATCCTCCTTTCTAGGACTCAGAGTGGAATCCAATGTATAGTTGTTGAGGGCATTCAGCTTATCAATGCAGAGAGAGTTTGGTAGAAAGAAAGTAAAGTGTAGTAGAAAGAAAAGTAGAATGTGCAAAAAACAAGGAGATGACAGCAGAAACCCATGGTTCATAGATATTGTTCAAGAGTTAGCTCAAGTTGGCAGGTAGACCTTCCGTAGAGTTCGAACTTGTCAAGACATTTCACAGAAATGGATGGTCAAAAATTATTCCTCTGGGCATCAGGCCCAGAGATGACATGGTGAGGTGGGTTGTCATGATGCTTCAGTTTTTCCCTTACGATAATAGCTTTCAGATTGTGTGATCTTCTGTGTGGATAGATTATAAAAGAGGCAATGGCTGGAGCAGCTCAGATTCTTGCTGCCATCTATATTAAATTATTAAAGCTTATATATATAATACTAAATTACTAAAGCTTTATATACTAAAGCTTATATTACTAAAGCATATATATATATGACACTTGTATTTTGGGCATTAATTTCAAGTCCCATGTGCTGTTCACCGTCATTTTTTTATTTTTGGTGCCAATGTAATCTTTCAGTTGTTAAGTGTTGTAGACCTTTAAAAATTAACAACTCAAGTATTCTAGAACAGCTGTCCTAGAGTGTCTTTGATATCCTGGAATAGCTTAAAATATAGGCTGTGAACAATACTTCAAAACTTGAAGTGTAGCTTCTTAATAGCAATAGTTTTAATTTTACACTAAAATTGTTTTAACCACCAACCAAAACATACACCTAATAGGCATAACTCTGGAGGTAAGTAATATTCTGTTAATAGTTTGGTTCTTTGTCTCAATATGACTCCTTAGTTTGCATGATCTTCTGTGGGTTTAGTTTAAGAACAATTTGCTTTAGAATTACGTTACAAAAGGTTTGGTCATTTTCAGTTTGAGTAATTAATTCAGTTTAATTCAAATACAATATTTAAAATGTACAAAGAAATATGCAGGCCTGAAAAAAATCACCAAGACATGTTTGATGGCATTTATGCTATTTGTGTTGCATATATGGACACACAATTAGAAAAACGGAGTGAATGTTTTCAGTCATCCAGAAATCATGCAACATAGCATTAACGTTAGAATTTAGACCCTTTTCTCTCTCTATCTGCACAGTGCAGTCTGTTTATTTTGAGAAATTTAATTAAGTGAACAGGAAAGTAGTCCTTTCTACCTCAAACTACCTTTAGAACATTTTAATCCATGTGTACATTCAGGATGTTTCCTGGTAGAGTGCTGATTTCTCCAGATTTTTAGTTCCTTTTCACGTTCTGTATGTCTTTTACTGTTATCTGTTTCTCTCTTTCTTTTTTTAGGATTTTCTACTCTTTAATCACCTAGGAAACCAAACATTAGTATCTTCCCTCCTTTACAACATACTCCTCTCCTGTCGTTGTTCAGAGAGAAAAAGGTGTTGCATAGTTTGCTTTTGTGCATGGTTCCCTCTCAGCAATCCGTGTCCCTTCTGCTATGCGGGTTTCCAGGATCCCTTCTAAATCTAAACACAAACTGAAAATGGAATTGCAACATGTTCTCCTTTCTTCTGTTTCGGTACCCAGAACAACTTCGTAAATGATAGTCCAGCAGAATTAAAACCTTCATTAGCAGTAGTAAAGGGAATGATGGAACACTAGTATCTGTTGCATTTTATAAACTGTCCTTTAGATTTTTATGAGCTCTCATTGTATGCAGAGTTCAGCTCTCATTTTGTTACCAGAGATGCAGCTCTTGGCAACAGACAAGAGACACCAGTATACACTGAACTCTTGCGTTCTGCCTAGAAGTTTATGCCAGAAGTGTATGGTTCCTCTCCTTATGTGAAAAGATGTAAGCTATTGTGTGAACGCTCATCAATCAAACTAGACTTGCTGCTGTGAAAACTGCTCTATTTTACCTTAGAGACAAGTTTATCTTAGTAAGCAAACATAGTCCTATGAAAACCCTCTTAGCACCTAGCTATTGAGTTCATGTTTCCACACCAATGTGAACATTTTTTTGCCTTTTTTCATCATTTTGAAATTCCTTCTACTTCATCTTCCTTATGCTGCCTGGACACACTGCGGCTGATAAGATGCAACATTTTCTTAGCAGTTGCAGGAAGTCTTTAGGAGAAACTGGTTGGAGAGATACTGCTTTCATTTAACTCTGTCCCTTTTGAAGAGTGTATGAAAATTTTAGCCAAAAGAATAACAGGCGAAGAGCACGTTATTTCTATCTTGCCCTGTAAAAATGGGGAGAAACTCTTGTAATGAGTGCATATTGAGTCTGGTTATAAAAACAAACAAACAAACAAAAGAAACAAAAAAAACCTACAACATTTTTGCTAGAATGAAGGAGTCTAAAATATCTTCACATTTTATTTCTACCATAGAATTTTCCTATAAATATTATTCCTTCAAGCATTAAAACAATACAAATGGGGAAAATAATATTTAAATACAAGCCACCTGAAACTGTGAGATATTTCTATACACAAGTTTCATCTTGTGCTTTCCAGGCTTGGTCAATGCAAGTGATAGGTAAACAATATAGATACTAAAACAGAGTGCCAAACTCTGACTGCTACTCAATCCTGCTATGCAGCCTCTTCACAGTAAGAGCTTTGAGTCAAGATTCTGGGCATGGTGTGAAATACCTCTCCATCAGAAAAGTGTAAAAATTTCAGTTGGGAGAAGCTTGGAGCTGCATTCAGTTATGAACTCTCCAAGAGCCTATCTAAACATTACTTTCAGATGCTTTTTATATATGCTAATGTCATGATGCAGAGTCTGTTTAATTTTTGTGGCTGGTGGCTGTAGGAAAAATGAAGGTTTCACTGACAGAATAGCTGGTGTGTACGTGTGTATACAAATGACCTAGCCTGCAGCATATATTGCCAGTGGGGCAAAATAACTGGCCTTTTGAAAGAGACCATCTCTTTCATGTTATATTTTGGATCAAATTCCATATGGATTTGAAATTCTAAATATGATTTTTTGCTAATTTATGGTGGCACACTGAAATAACTCATGTCTCCAACTCATTTAACCTTCTACAGCCTTTTGTAAATGAATTTATCAAAGATGATATGGTCTCTAAATGATTTTTAAACATTTTTGAATTTATGGCACTAGCAAATATGTTTTATAAAGTGATTGGGAAATCAAGTTCTCCAAAGTTAAGAAATGACAGAATTTAAATTCAGTGCAACCTGAGTTTTAACACTTTAAACTGCATGCAGAAACTGTTGAATGTCTGAGACTTTCAGATTTGGTCCTGCCGTCCTGGTAGTGCTGATTCCTAGCAACCTACATTCTTCTCTGTGAGCATCTGAGGGTGGTGATGGAGGCTTTTAAGTGACCTCCAGCAATAATTTTAAATGTACTTTACATATATTTTCTTTCATGATATTATTGCAAGCATTTTTTAAAAAAACACCTGGTCTAACTTGTGAGTAAGTATTTATTAAATTCTTTTTGTCTTGTACAGTCATGACTGGAAGCCAAAAATAGCAGGCCATTTTTCATGTAAAATTATAAACTACAGTATAAAACATATACAGAAGAGGATCATCAGAGATGATGATCATAATCATTATCACCTCTCATCAGAGAACTGGAAACATCAGTTCTCCTGTTTCCTGAATTTTCAATGTTTGATTTCCACACTTAATGGTCTTCGAACGTAGATACTTTTTTAGAAATCTAATATCCTGATGGAGATGTTAGATGAAAAATGTCACTAGTGCATGCGTATTACCTCATATTGTGAAATAAGACATGGGTTCTATTTCTGGCCTTGATGTGATGTCTGTGTAAATATTTGGTCAGATCAACAAGACTGTCTCTGATTTTTGGTCTAAAACAGGTATACTGCTATCTGGTCACCCTTTTTAAATTTTAAACTCTAGATTTTTTAAAATATCTCTTAGATGAAAATGCTTAATATTTGAATTGAGGAATGATCTGTTTAATGGGAATGAATTGAGGAATCCACTAGGATAACGTTATCTTTTTCAAACCTTCCTTGGGAGGCTTGTTTCTTCCAAATGTTGTGCTCTGTAAGGGCATTGTGTAAATGTATGGTTTCCTTTCAGAAAGGAGAAAAATGGCCAAATGAGATTAAATTAATGGGTTTCCTTCATCCACTTGCAGACTTTGCGTGAGGGTTGATTGATGTTGTGCCGTTTTCTCAGTATGTTACAGTCCTTGTCATTTGAATGAATTGTCAGAATTTTAATGTCTTGTATACTCTGTAAATTGCTGCATAGGTACTCCCACCTTGTTTATATACCAATTTTTGATGGACCTATCATTTTATGTTTCTTTAGTTCATAACTTAGTAGTTAGCTAACTGCTAAGTAAGTGAAATATGACCAATCGAACCTCCAAATGTTTAAAACAAAGCCATGACTTGATCTGTTGTGTTTCATAAATGGTGCAAGGTATTATACCCCAGCCCTGATTTAAATGACACTGGGAAGATTTCTATGAACGCATTTACCTGCTAGTTTTGTTTTTTAGCTAGCCCAGTTTAAATGAGTGGCTTCTTACTGAGTTGTGTAATATTCTGCTTCTCTGTCCTCAGGATAAAGGAGATAAAAATGAGAAGCGAGAGTATGGAAGAAGAGCCATCATGCCCACTAACTGATGGAAGAAGGGTTTCTGGGACAAAAGGTGAGATAAGGGGAGCTGACCATGTCAGTGATGTATACTGGAGCTGGATTGTGTGGTCTGTGTGGAGGAGAGGGAGGAAGAACAAAGGAAAAAATCAGGGAAAAAGAGAAGGGAGAGAATGTGAGTGGAATGAAGAGAAAATTTTTCCTTACTTTCAACCTTGAGACGAATCTGCCTAAATGCTTTTCTTATCAGCTGATTTTACTCCTCTGCTTCTCTTCTCTCTGCTTCCCCTCCCCTTCCCCTTTCATCTCTGGAGGGAGTTTAAAAAGAGAAAAAAAAAAAATGAAAAAAAACAAGCATGGGGAAAAAGCAATGGAGTGTGATTTTCTTAACTGGCTCCAGGACCGTGTACCTTGCTTCTCCTTTCACATGTTGTTGGGTGCTCTGGAATTGCCAGATGTGATCTTGTCAGTAGTTGTGATGAGATAAAACTGGGAAGGGGGGTGACATATATGTCTGGTTTGAATTCTCCCTGTAATTCATCGTGTTTCTTGTATATGCAAATATATTTTGTGTAAATTGGAATATATCATGGAAAGAAGTTGGCAGAGAGAACTCAACATGCACAGAAATGCATTTGATGACTAACGTAGTCCAATGTTAGAAATTGTTCATGTATACCAAGAATGAAACATTTCTAAATGTGTGGTCTGGCTTTTTATTATCAGAATATTAATATTTTTCTTACGCATAAGCATTCTCATTCTCTTTTTGATACATCTTCTGCAGATTTTTGGGTGGGTTTTTTTATCAGTGTAGAGTGAGTTGAAAGTGCTATTGAATCTGAATAGTAGTGTATTAGGCCTAGCTGAAGCAGAGGGCTACAAAAGACAGGCAATGAAGACTCGAGCCTGAAATATTAAATGAAATGTGCCTCTTTAATCTTCAAAAAAAGGTATGGTTTTAAGGTGCAAATAAACTTCGAAACATAGGACAGCAGAAAATGTACCATTTAGTTTAATAATCTATAATTAGTAAGAAAATGACGTTCACTGGACAGTTTCAGCTATTTTAGAAAATGAGTCAACAAAGTGAATAAGTCAGAGATAATTATTTTTCATTATGTCCCTATTTCCATTGTTTTCTTTGGATCTGTGTAGGCTCGCACTGTGGTTCTGCTCTACTTTAGCAGTCAGGTGGTTGATTATTTTTTTGTTCCACATCTTTGATTACACCACCATAAAAATAAAAGGAGCTTCATCAGATTTTAGTTTTGGTCTGGGGACTTTTCCTAGCTCTCAAGCCTGAATGAATATTTAAGTAACTCGTAATGCAACAATTGTTATTCTGAGGGAAAAATAAAAAGCAATACTCTGCTGAACATCACAGTAGTCTGATGAAAAGGTAATGGCACCTCTGCAGAATAGAATAAAATCAAATCCTAATTGTTTTGGTCAATTTGACTTGCCAGCAAGTCATGCTTTAATCTCCACATAAATTAGAAGCCTTTTCTCTGTTCAAATTCCTGTGGGGTTGCTGTCTTTGGCTTCTGTCTACTTAATTCAGCTCAGCTAGTGAATGCTTTTGGATAATGTCATGATATTTCCATTAAAGAATTCAAAGTTGGTGAGAAGAAAGGTGTCAAACTGCTATTATTCAATTGAGAAACCCCGGGCAGCGCTACAGGCTTGGGGCAGAGTAGCTGGAAAGCTGCCTGGCAGAAAAGGACCTGGGAGTGTTAGTGGACAGCCGGCTTAACATGAGCCAGCAGTGTGCCC
>JAOQGH010000032.1:9844131-9897196 GCA_025769975.1 Gallinago jamesoni
TGGGGTGTTGTGCGTGGGGTTGTGGGTGTGGGGTTTAGTTTGTGGGTGGCTTTTTTTGTTTGTTTGTTTGTTTTTGTGGTTTGGTTTTTTGTTTGTTTTTTGTTTGTTTGTTTGTTGTTTTTTTTTTAATGTGGTTGGACTCGATGATCTCAAAGGTCCCTTCCAACCACTAAGTTTCTGTGATTCTGTGAGATGAGTTCCAGCGAGAAGCCTTTGGATTGGTAGATTCCTCAAGTGCTGTAAAGGACATTAGTGAATAAACTGAGGTACAGGATCCCAGGGCAGAGCTATTTTCCCAGTGTACCTGTGGTCAGGGTAAACTGTAATTCAGATTACAAAAAGAATCTTCTGGTGTAGGTGGCTGGTGAAGAAGAGTATGCCAGCAACTACACTGGCTTTTGGGAAGGAGTTGGGCACGGAAGTGAAAGAAGGAGGATTAACGTTGAATATTTCTTTCTGAAAGTAAGTTAGGTCATGGGATAAGTACCGATTCATGAAGTTATCATAGAATCATTGAATGGTTAGAGCTGGAAGGAACCTTAAAGATCACCTAGTTCCACCCCCCCCAGCCAAGGGCAGGGACACCTCCCACTAGACCAAGTTCCTCAAAGCCCCATCCAGCCTGGTCTTGAACACCTCCAGGGAAGGGGCATCCACAACTTCTCCGGGCAACCTGTTCCAGTGCTTCACCATCCTCAGCGTAAAGAATTTTTTTCCTAATATCTAACCTAAGTTGTGGTCTTTGTCTGCTCTTGGTTAACTGTGTCCTGCTTTTATGCTTTGTTTTTTTTTTTTTTCTTGTCCTACACCTAAATATAGTGTATAAAAACATCCTCTGCAGTACGGCCACTAAATAGTCTACCCCCAACTTTTCTGAGATTGTCTCAGTAGAGCAGTGCCATTTTGTTTTTCTCTTTATGGACTGAAAGATACGTTAGCATGGGGAAGGTCACTACATTGATAATTGCTGTCATTTCTGAAAAATAGAATGTCATTAAAATAAAAAAGGCGAAGTCCCTCAAATACTCGCGGAGTTGTGTAGTTGAAAAAGGTAGTTTCAAGTACAGACCAGAAGAAATTATTTACAACAGCCTAAGGTGCAGATTATTAATTGTTTTATTCAGTCTAAAGGGTGAAAAGACTTTAGTATATTAGTTACAAAAAATAATACAGCTTTTTAAAAAGTTTTTTTAACCACTTTTTGTAAAAGCTCTAATGAAAACATGTGTAGGCACCTTAGAGTTCACACAAATCCTGCTATTTATCAATCCATTTGGATGACCTTGAGATGCTATCATTCTGACTCCAATCAGCTATATTCTTGAGAGAGTGGGGGGAAGAGCTGGAGGGGACACAGTGGAAAATGCATAAGAAGAAAAAAAAATAAGAAAAATGTTCTTTTCTGGAGAGCTTGAGTTATAAGATTAGATTATAGCTAGCAGAATCAAGGGCACATAGGCATGGCACATGATGATTATGATTTATGGGAGCATTAAAAAGGAAGAAAATCAATATATATTCTAAAAGTTCTGTTTTGCTCAGATTAATCTAAACTTCCTCCTTGGGTCCATGATGACAGAGGAAGGCTGTATTGATAACAGCTTTTCCTTTTTTCCTCAACAATAGTTTCGATAACTATTAATGCACAAATCCAACTTTAGAAAATGAACCTTTTCTGGCCTTTCATTTTAAGAAATAAAAACCAGTAGGTACAATTTGCAGTAAATTTAAGGTCAAATGTGACATTAGATAGGCATCTGCTACTAATAAGCAAAGTGATAATGCAGTACATGAAGATTCTATTACCAGAATAAAAAAACCCGAAAGATTCATCTCTCCATAAAAAATATTCTCCCCTTCAGCTCTGTCTGCCAGTTATCTTCTTTGTTCTGATGCTTGTAGCAAAGCAGTAGCTTCAGCTGAAGATCTATGCTGGTTTTACTTTTATAATTTAGCGCATTGTAGATCTAATCAGATGTCTGTAGCCAGTTAAAAATGTACCATAGTTTTCCATCTAATGAAGGCTATATTTTCATTTAAATACAGTTTTTTTAGGCAGTCGTCTGAAAATATTTCTTATGAAACTTTGGTATTTTTAAAATATATATGCACAAATATTTTTTCTAATAATATTAAACATTATATTTCTAGGTGTTTTAGAAAAGAAAAAATGCAGTAAAAAGATAAATGTAGCTACGTAGCCAAATGCCTGCCTTCATCTCCCCCGTCCTATAAACTTCATACAAAGCAGCAGTCAATAGCCAGGAGTAGGACAGGTAAAGACACAACTAAGACTCTTCTGTTGCATAAAAACTCTAGTGCTTTTTGACTAGAAATGATAAATGCATTACATACTTTTTCTTAAGCTTCTATGAAATCCTTGCTGGTACTTCGATATTTTAAAATACTGCCTTTGAGATGGGTTTGTTTGTTGGTTGGTTGTTTTTTTTTAAACACTTCCTTTAAAAGCAAAACAAATAAAACCCCCTCTTATGCAGCGGTATCTTAAAAAATAGACAGCGAAACGGCTATTTCACTGAAATAATTTTGTTTCCTGGAGGATGAACTTTTAGATAGTTAGAGTTTACAAAAGGCATCTATCAGAGTATCTACTGTAATGCAGACACCAATTAATGGGAACATCTGAATGAGAAACAAATGATGGAAAAAGGTAGACACCCCCCACCTTCACTGTCTTCCCTTCCCTGCTCCCTCCACCCCCCCCAAAATATCCCTTATCTTATAGGATGTTCTACCCATATGGAAAAATCTTATTTTCCATACTTCTGTATTTAGTTATGAGGTTTAACATTTGTACATCGTCTCTTAAATGTCTCCAAAATAAAATTCAACTCCTCAGAATGGCTGTAGGTATAATTACACACCGCAGAACTGTAATTACTGCACTGCAGAATATTAACAAATCCATGAACCCATAAAATATCCTTACTAACTTTTCTTTGCCATTGAAAAAAACACATTTCCGTAAGTTTGTATTTATTAATAGTATTTAAAATGCAAACATTTAAATGTTTCCATGTAAATATACCTATAAATGGCGCTAAAACCTGTCATAGAGGAATAGTAATGAGGCTCAGTCATCAATCAGTGAAGCTTCACAATACTTCTGTAGAATAGAGGAATGGTATTCTATTTCATCATTTCAGATACTTCGTTAGTATAAGGTATGTCTGATGGAGCCAATGACAATATACAGAACAGAAATAAGAGGTCTGCATTGCAAGTCCAATTTTAGAACAGCACAATGTTTATAGATAGTGAGAGTTTGATCTTGTTTATAAAAGTTATTTAGATCCTAACTCAGAATTAAATCTCACTTCTCTTTTGATACAATTGTTTCTTAAGAGCTCATTTATATCTTTGCAATTAAACTAAACTTCATGAGTAGGGTAGGTTAAGATTGAAAAGTGTATGTTAAACAGTAATACGGTTAAGGGGAGAAGAAAGGACAGTTTATGGCATAACGTCTCTCCAGACAAACACTGTAGCTATTAAAAAGATGCCTTGAAGCAGAAGTGTAGAAGACCCTCATATTTCACAATAAATGTGTAGCTGAATTCACTGTGTGCTAGAATGCATGAAAAACAGGCAAAGGGTAGAGGCTGAACACAAGTGTGTACCTTTAAGTTCCTTCACGAGAGAAATAATAGAGCTACTCTGGAAGTGAGCATGGCAGATAAGTTGCAAATTCGGTGAAAAACCAGTATTTGGAGCCTTGTGCAATTCACGGGCATCTGGATGTGTGCTGTCTTGTTTTGATCACTGGATGGAGGGCAAATCCAATAAATTGTGTCATTACGAGTTTCTCCCAGATACGTTCCTGCTCAAAAAATGGTAGTATCCTCAAAACAGAGAAATACTATTCCTTTAATAAGTAGTGAACTATGAAAAGAGATTTATATTTTGAACATTAATTAAGCAGGCTCTTTTCCAAAGTTAAGTCTCTTTACAGTGTTCAGTCCTGATGATGGCAGTAGTTCTATCATGCACAGAAGCAGAACACAAAAGATAAGGTGTGAGGGACAGTGCTTTATTCTAAGTGATGCTTTAGAGAGCCCTTGTTTTCCTCAGTAAATAATTTATTTTTTGTCTTAAATATAATTTCTTAACTGCACTATTAATTTGTCATAAGTATCTGCTTATTTGCAAATCATACTTACAAATTCTAATATGCTTCCATATCTTTTCAGTTTTTTGAAATCAACACACGTAATTCTTTCAAATGAACAATAGAGAATAATTTTGGGTCAAAGTTCAGTCTTAATAAATGTAATAGCAAAATATTGTAAATGGTCCAAGAATGATTATTCAGTAACTGTGTGGGGACATTTGGGGCAGACTGTTCATAATTCATTGCACAAACTTTGAGAAAACTGAGATTAGAATTAGAAGGAAGAACATTAAATTATTTTGCAAGGTGAAGTATGGACATTCATTGACTTTCCTGGTATTCATATTTCTTTCACAGTAATTCTTATTCTATTTAGCTTTTTGTCAAGTATAAAATCTTCATTAAAGATCACAGTTTCCTGCAGAATGACTGTTTTCATTTTAAGGGTGGCAGAATCAAGATAGTTTTGTCTGCTGAAATTATTAACTGATGGTATTTGAAAGCTTATGTATAAAAATTAATAACTTGTTCCATATTATCTGCTATTTGTTCTTCTATTTGGTAGAAGTTACATAGCTGATCAACTAATTCATCATTAATTTTTTCACATAAGTTGTTGTTTAATGTTTATTTGTAATGTTTACAAATTTTGATGCATACAGGGTTTAATTTTAAGAACCAGGTATCAATGAAACCCTTACACTATCGAAGAAATATACGTTATTTTCAGTCATTGTGAGTTTATTTGCATCTCCTCAAATTTATCATTCCTAAAGGACATAATCACCGTGAGAGAGGAAAAAAGCTATTTTCAAGTGTAGCATAGAGAAAAACCCATCCTGTGTGGACATGCTTCAACATTTCCATGTATTTGAGTCTGACAAATTGAAAAATCTCTTGCAATATTTTAATACTTTTGTCAGATAAGGGAGAATAATTGAAATGGTCTGTTACACAGCCTACAAGATCAAATAGTGACATATTCAGAGTGTATTTTGTTATCTCACACCATAGGATGAGCTCGGTGGTAAAATTAAAGGAAGCACCCATTCTGATTTTTCTCTTAAGTTATTGGCAGGATACTGTTTTTCCCTCTTTATTTTAGCATCATCAGCTGGAAATAACCAGATATTTTCAAGTTTTACGTCATTCAATTAATATTTTACGTAATTCAGATCACTTGTTACACATTTAGTAATGCAAATTTTATATTTTCAGTACTCCTACAGTTTCATTGATAAATTGAAAATAATCCACTACACAATTTATTATTCCATTTTGAACTCTGAAATGACAAAAAAACCCTATTCCAAATACTTGGATGTTTCCACTTGTTGAGGAATATGCGACCAGATAAAATCATGACCCATACCAGTCCTGCTATAGTACTCCTAAACAGTGATTTTGCGAAAATACAGCCGTGTCAATTGTGACAATAGATACTGCTTTTCTGCTGTTCTCTAGCACAGTTGGAGATGCAGAGGAAGGAACTGAGAACTTAACACAAAGAATGTGTTACTTAAATACTAATTATTGGGTGAAAAATCTTTGGAACCAGAGTGCTAAGCAGACTTATGATTTACATTTCTAGGTCTTCCAGGCCTCTCTTTTCTAAGAGTTTACTTGGAGTATCAGTGAAACTAAATAAATTTACTACAAAGTGTAATGCCGTTGAGCTTGATCCATTCTTTTTGGGAGGGTTTTTTTCCATCTTGAAACTAGTATCACTAAAGACAGCACATAATTCAATTCAGAATTCAGAACTGCTTCAATGCCCTTATCACATTTATCACTATACATTGATAGGTACCTTTAAAGATAAACAACGGAAAACGTGAATAAAAATTTACTTTAGAAACAAGCTACCAACTCTGGTGAAATGAAGACTTTAGTGGACTTGTAGCTTTGTAGACTATGAAAGGTCATGACTCTTCTAATGTTCATATTAGTCCTGTGTTTTGTTTGCACTTTGTGGATGATACTGTGTTGTTTGTTCTTTCTTTTCAGTTCTTTCTAGGGTACATAGAGATAGCCTGAAAGAAAACATTTTAGTCTTGTGTAATTATTTTTTCAGTACCAGTTTGCATAAATTGTGTGCTAAATAATTAATGTGCTACAATAATAAAAGCAGACAATGACATAGTAAAAACCCTATTGCATAAGTTATATTTCTTGAGTACCAGAGAAGTTTACCTACATTTTGAATGCCTGTAACACTTATGAGAGCTGCTGGATTGATACGCTTGGGTACCACTCCAGCTATGTGCCCAAGTGTCACAATGGTTTATCACAAGAAGGCAGCATCCAGAGAAGCAAAGGGGGCCTTCCAGTTTGCAATAAATTTAAGGTCAAATATGACATTAGATAGGCATCTGCTACTAATAAGCAAAGTGATAATGCAGCACATGAAGATTCTGTTACCAGAGTACGAAAGATTAATCTCTCCATAAAAAATATTTTCCCCTTCAGCTCTGTCTGCCAGTGTCTTTTATGAAAAGAGTTGTTATTTTCCTTCCACTTTAATGTACATTGCTATGTCAGCTTCTGGACTTCAGGTAAGTGCACAACAAAGAAGATAAAGAATAGAGAAAAAAAAACAGAGAAAATGAACTGTGATGTGTTTCTTCACTGAAACTAAGGTAGGATGCCAACAACGATGACTTCATTTGCTGCACTTCATTGATGACATATCAGCATTACTGATGTGGCAGAGATGTAGATGTAATAGCCATGCTGAAGTTGGCTCTGACTTTTTGTGCCTGCTTTTTATTTACATAAAGGCAGCATAACTTTCCAGATGCAAATGGAGCAAAACAGAAGCAGAGGCCTGAGTCGCTGACGTATGCCCATGAGTCACCTTGCCCTGTTTTAGTGAGAAGTGTTACATTATTGGGGAACATGTCCTTGAGAAGCAAACTTGTGTTGTTTCTGGTGAGTTAGCACGTAAGTTAATAATCGTATTACACTTTCCAGGTAAGCAAATGATATTGCCAGGGTTCTGGCCAACATTAACTTTACAAATAAAGGAGGTAGTGACAAATTGTGTATAAGCCTTTGTATGCTGAATATGACAGTATTATGACAGTTGCTTTTACGACCCTAAACATTGTACTGCCAGCTACAAAAGGTATAATACATGCATACATACAGTAAGCACACACTTCTGATGATAGTTGACAAAACCTGACTTGACATGACTTGACAAAACCTGTACTTTCTTATTTGTTTTTTTTTCATGACATGTATGGACCTAAGTAAGGTTCTGTGTTTTGCTGTTCTTCTGATATCCTACATTAAAAATGCTGCGAACCATTAAGAGATAATGCCGACTCATGCAAAATCTACTGCGAGCTTTGAAAGCCATAGCTGTGGTTAGACAGGCCAGACACAGACATTATATTATGCTGCGATTTGACACCTATATAATGGATAATTCCTGCATAGGGCTTAACACAGTAAGACACCAAACAACTTGTGAAAGATACTAAATGTCTCCAATGCTTAGTAGCTCAGTAAAAGTTTAAAATAATCCTCAATTTCAGTGTTAGCTTCTTAATGCATTGAAAAGAAACAGGCATGCTACCTTTAGTAAAAATAACTATACAGAAAGCTCATTACAATTCAAATAGCTGTACTGATTTAAAAAAAAAAAAAGCCTATTTCTTATAGGCTGTAATTATTATTTCAATATTTATTTCGCTTTTCTCCCCCTAGTCCATTTTGTTGTCTCCTTCAGAGCCTTCCTAATGGCAATATAAATAGTGGCAGATGAATCTGGGCAAATAATTATTCTACTTTTTCTTTGCCAGTATCTATGAATCTTCCTAGTTTTTTCCAAGAGAATTTGGTAGAATTAGTAGTCATTTATGAAAAAAAAAATAATAGGCTGTATAGCTAAGGGGATTACATAACTTAGCAATGAATCCCTGAAAATATTTTTATGGAAAAAGCACAATGGGAAGTAATTTAAAAATGTTATGTAGCACTTTGAGAAGCCTTCCAGTTTTGTTTTGGTGGATGTATAGGACCTACAATTTAAAAATATGCTCAGGTGAATCATCGTCAATATATCTGTGAAAACAGGTCAGGCTTCTAGTCCTATGTCATCTTGTGTGCTCACTGATGACTTGTACAGTGGAACTGAAAGTAGGGCTAAGCAGCATCTCTGTGGTAATGTCACTTTTCCCAGGTACATCACTGTTTTCCCAGGTACAAGTTACTTCTTTTAAAGCTGTTACAGTGGTATAATCAAAAGAAAGAGCAGCACTTTTGCACTACAGCAAAAGTTTAAAATAATGGAGGAAATAGAATATATTGTGCTTTGTACAATTAGAAGAGTGTTGGATGAAGTAGCTTATTCATACTGCAGTCTATCTGTATTGAGAAATTAAGTGAAAAAAGGTCTTTTCTAGAGTTAGACCTTGATCACATGGGAAGGTCTCAGCCAGTCAAAACAACACATGTTAATAAGTAGTTCAGAATCCAGTGTAGGCTTTAATTTGATACTAGAAGTCAAGAACCTGTGTGAATGTTTTGTAGATATGAACAAAGCTCAGGTCACCCATTTGGAGTTGGCGGAGAAAATGATATGTGAAGCAAAGTTGTTTAATTTGACTTTCATAGTTAAGTTCAGCAATGCACTCAGCTCTAGGTGTAAAGTCATGTTTTTCTATGAATTAACTCTTGGGCCATGAATTTTTCCATTTCAAATGTTGTATTGACTTTTAATTGTATTCTACTGATCACAAAAGCACTATATCTCAAAGTTAATGCAGGTATTAAATACAACTATATAAAAGGGTTCTTGCTCTGCTGTTACAAAATGCCTGAAAGAAAAATAATCTACTAGGTGTTTCCAATTTACAAACTATGAGTTAAAATATGGGTAGAACTGTGGTGCTCCATCTGCCTTGGGCTCTTCTCTCTACCCTTGTCTGGGGCGAGGACTTTGCATTAAAGGTGGAGGTCACTTTTAGACATTATTAATTTGCTTTGTGGATACACTGGGGTCAGTTAGGTTGTAAGGGTGATAAAATTATCATATCCCAGAGTTGGTGAGTGAGGTTTGTTAAGTTTAGTCAAGACCTTATGGATAGGTAGGAAGAGAAGAAAAAGCAGGTAGGGGCCCTGATGGAATAAACATGGAAAATACTGCAGTGTTTCTTTATCAGAAGTTGAAAGGGTCAGAAAAGGACAAAATAAGACACAGATACACACGCTACAAGGCAGTGAAAAGAAGCAGTTGCTGATGTCAGAAAACATACATATAGGTTACTGAAAGAATTGTTTGATGCACCTTACTAAATCAACCTGTGGGGCAAAAGAAGCAAAGGTGTGTGTTACGTCACTTGCCTGAGTTAAGAAATCTGTCTGGTTTTGGCTTCATAATCATGAATGAGCATTGCAAGTATGAAATTCTAAGTAACGCTGTTATCATCAGCTTTGGACCCAGATAGGGATGCTGGTGACCAGCATCCAGTTCTAGCTGAGTGCTTGAACTAGAAGGTTAAAGTACCCCAGTAGATTACTTAGAATACCCAGTTTAGATCAAATCTAAGGTGCTTCAGGATTTAATTGAAACTGGGGTATTGACAGTCCCAGGTAGCTGGAACTGTTGGTTGGTAACCATTGAGTTGAAAATAGTGTAATAGTGGCCAATAATTTTTAATGATATGGAACAAAGTCCTTGAAGCAAGCCTTATCTGAAAATGAGAAAAAAACGATAGAGCAGCTTGATGAGGTTTGTTTGGGATACTTGAGTACACGGTCAGTTAGTTGTATTTTAAGTGCCATAAATATGCTAGCATCTCTCCAGAGATGAAATTGATATCTTTATTTGGAATTTGTAAAAATTTCTTCTAATTTATTATTTTATGAGTTTAAGAAAATTATTATTTTATGAAAGTAAATATATCTGGATTATATGTATGTACTAATTTTTTCAAGATTAAGTCTGGTGGTCTAAATATTGAATGCCAGCTTCTTGGCAGTCTCTAAAGGTTATATTTGGATGCTTGTATCTCTGTGTAGGCACACAGAGCTTTCTCATGTCTGCAAACCTCTTAACAATCAGGTGTTGTTGATGGACAGCTTGAAATTGGCTTTTTTCAGTAGCATTTAAGGCAGATCTTTTATAATCAGATTAAAGCCTTTGGAATCTTGGATCCTTTGACATTCGTTATCTAATATCAAACAAATGGTCAAATGTGCTTTCTTGTGCAGGCTCTAATCTTTTTCTATCTATATATCTTGTTTTCAAAGTGTTTCATTACAGATCTGCTTTTTCAGGGGTATTTTTATCACATAATTGGAGTATTTCAATGATCATCACTAGGTTAAATTAATTTTATTCTTCATGATAATCAGCTTCTTGGCAAATGAGCAATTTCTAACATGTCTTTGTATGCAAATGTTTCTAGTCCTCTACCTTAGATGATGTTCTCATACTACAGAGTATGAGAACAGTATGAGTATCTGCTTGCATATAATCACCTTTTTTTCAATTTTAAAAAGTTTCAAATATTTTGCCCAATATCAAATGCACTGTAGTAATAGTCAGTTTTTATAACTACAAGGCATGTGTTAGACTATAGAATCTTAACAATATTTTCAGCTGCATGCTACTCAAAAGAAACATTGAGGACTTCATGAGAACAAAAATATAGGATTGGGTGGCCCCTTTCTGATTGTTTCTATTTACTAAAAGAATCCAGTATATAAAGATTAATTTTATTTCTACTTTTTATGACATCTAAATTCTGTAAATTTGAAAAACTCCAGAGGTTAAATTGTTAAAACAATGTACTTTGTTCAGAAAGCAAAGAAAACTGCACTTACTGTTGACTCTTTATTAAACCATGTATCTTGATTATACCTCAGTAATGTTACCATTTCTATCTAGAACACTTTAAGAATGTTAATTGAACTTTATTAGTTTGCTAAGATAATATTCAATGTAAAACTAATCCTGCTGATTGACTGTTATTGTAAGTTGTATTGAAAACTGAACGAGATTTTTTCCACTTAATATGACAAACATTAGGCCATTCAGGTTTATGGATTTCTGAATTTTAAAGACAAATTACTTTTTGTCTTTTAAATTCCAAAACACAAAGTAAAGCTTAAAGCAAACCCAACACTTTATCTTTGAAGATTTCACAGTGTGCATGCATGGAAAAATGTTATCTGCTCTTCAAGCTGCAAAATTTCAGCAATTTCCCTTGGGCAAACTTGATGCTGAATAGGGCTATATCATAAATTCTAAGCATGTTTATACATGTTAACTTGTTAGCAATTTATTCGTGTGACTTTTGTTTTCTTTAGGTCTGAGGAACTCCTTCAATCTATCATAATTAAATTATCATACACATGCATTAAGCCTTGGTGTATCATCATGATTTGGGTTTTTTTCCTCAATTTTTAAGCTTGGTAATGTTGCTCATAATTTAGTTTATGGTTTAATAAACTATGCTTCCAAAAATACTCTTCTGCCACTATGGGCTTAATATATGTTTTTTCATATACGCAGAAGATCCCTTCGTCATCTGAAGGAACCTCTTTTTAAACAATACTTAGGCAAAGTTTCTCAGTTTATATTGGTCAGACTCCTATGAATTGTTCTTAGCTTAAAGCAGAAACAAGTTTCGTTGTCTTTTATGGTTTTCTGAAATGCTGTGTGGTACTTGAGTCAATTGATCGTGTGGTAAGACTCAGTCCATCCAGAGCAATAACAAGATGTTGAATTGTCGCAGTATAGTATGGCTGTCTTTTCTCGAATTTGTTGATGAGAAAACGGTAAAATAGCTTCCATGTTGGTCACTATTTATTTTTACTTTTTGTCTGTTACAAGCTATACAGTGAAAAAAATAAAGATCACGTATTTTTAGTGAACTTTCTAGAATGGTACTGATTCAAATGTGATTAACCTACTTTTAGAAGAAAATTTATGTACTTCTCTCTTTATGTTATGTCACAGTCTTGTAGCAAAAAATTATTTAATTTGGGGCCAATACAAGAGTGAAGGCTGAATCATGGTGACAGCCGTAATATCTTTTTGCCGGAGTGTGAGGCATCACTTGAGATGCTTTTTTAATATAAGTAATGAATAATAGTAGCCGAATATTCTCTACATTCCTTTACTCTTTTTTTTTTTTTTTCTAAAAATAATGCTGTGTGTTAATGAAAGGCAGCTTCTTTAAATTGAAGTATATCAAGTAGTTGCAGTACTTTTACATTTCATAGTCGTGTGTTTATAGTGACAGCTCAGAACAAATACAAACTCTTCTATTTCTTATCAAAAGTTTATGACGTTTCTATAAGGGAAAAAAAGTCTAGAAAATTTACAAGAGCGTGCTATGTAGTATTTTTGAATGCTTTGGATTTCAGCTGCTTCATTAGGTGTTACATAGACCACATTCTCATTTGACCTCTCACTGATGTGGGAATATACTTAGGCATTACTGGCCATACAATACACTCTGAATTTCAAAACACCTGTATTTTATAGAATACAAAATGACGGAAGTTGTCAGTGTTTTGTCATATGAGGTTTGAATAATTGTTTCCATATAGTATATGATAAAAAAACTGTTGCAACCAAGGGTTGGTAAGCTTACTACTTTTATTTCAGATGGCCCAATTTGTGAATCTGCATTAATATTTAAAATTTAAGTGTTTTCTTTGAGAATCAGCTGAACAGTATCCTGGGAGCTAGGAATATCTCTTCTGGGCTGATTTTCATTCTGTAGTCCTTCTTCTGTCTCAATGCCACTTATTATTTTTAATTTTGGGGGGTTTTTTTATGTGCTCCTTCAGAGTGTTTAAGTCAAATTTGGGAAACTTTATGAACAGATATTTGAAAAATAAATTTACATACAGTTTTTGAGTAAAGTCACATTTTCTAAAATTTAAGTTTAACCCACTTTATTTCTCGCCAAAAGGAAACATAAAGGCTGAATAAATATTTAAGTGAATTCAGCCTGAGTATATAGAAAACAGATGTAAATTATGAAGACAAATTGCCTTTGTATTAAACTTTTCTTGCACAAAAATCTTTTGAGAAGCTAAACCAATATCCTTCAGAGAGAAGCTAGAGTAGTAAGTACTTGAAAAGTTACTTTTTTCCTTGTCAAGTAAAAGCTTCATTTTCAGAAGAAGATCTTGTATCTCTTTGTCTATTTGGATAAATTTTTATATTTATTTAGTGTGCTAGGAGAAAAATGCTGTTGATTGAGCTGCTATGTATTCTCTAGAACCACCTGAAGGTATTGTCTGGCTTTTTCTAAAGCCTATAAACTCGCAGGATGTTTATCTGTCTGAACAAAACCAGTGCGCAAAACAGATATTGAAATAATGCCCATAATAAAGGGAAATATCTGCTTGGTTTTTTCTAGTAAGTATCAGTGTCAGCAGGCTGTTCTTATAAGGATCCTGGTTCATCTCTTCTACAGAAGAAATATTTTAATGTTGTTGTTACTCAGGACTTAAAGCTGCAAACATTTAAAGTCGTCTTCCCCTACGCATTTTTCTGAATATCCTACTGTTTTGCCGTGCAGCCTTTTCTGAAATAAGACTTGTCCCATTTGTGCTTGCAACTGCAATTAATGTTAGACACAGAATAACTACGTAATTGTTCTTTTTCATGCGTTGCCTTGAAACACATTCTAAAAACTCACTCTAAATTATTTGCAAAGAGACCGTGCTACTCATTTTTGGAAGTTAAGCTTATTAACTAGCAAGATTTTCTTTGAACATCAACTAATTTTCCTTGAACCCTTCCTCACAGAGATGAGTGGAGGCTAGAAGAGGTTATGGTCAATTGGGAATCTTCTGACAAAATGTTTCTGCATCAGAACAGGTAAGTTTTCCTTTATAAAACATTTTTGCACTATTAAACACCTCATTTTTGTGGGGTAAGTTTCTTACATTTATGATTTATTCATGGGTGAGCTTTAACCAACAGAGCAAAGTTTGTAAAATTTGGCCCTTACTAGCTCAGAGTTTTTTGTCACTGTATCTCAGCACTAGTTTGTGAAGTCTTGTTGAAGTCTTAACTGGTGTGAGACATGTCTGTGGAACCTTGCAGCTTCCTTGAGAAAAGCAGCTATAGTTCCTGATGCTCACAAGCTCCCTTAGCACAGCTAGCAGTCTCTGTGTCCCATGAGAATGACAGAACTGTGTTCTCTGAACTTTCGTGTTCTTCCAGTCACAGCCAGTGCAGCCCATGTAACCTTTGCAAGAAAGAGTATGGTGTCCAATGCTTGCAGTTTTACACTGTTATTTGTATGAGGTGACTTGAGAACAGTATATCTCCATGCGTGAAGAAAATGATAACGTCACTGGAGGGTTCATGTAAGTTATGACTGATAACAGATGGTCCTTCAGGGAGAAAGGACTTTCTCCTTACCATTGGTTCTACATGGAAATCATGTCAAAGATGATGAAAAGCCTAAATCTTGTTCACTGTGAGCTAACTCGATGTGGGAAAAGAAGCTAGCCTAGAAGTCTACACCATAGTTACCTATATGCAGATAAATTTGTAAGGCCAAAATGATGCAAAAATAACAAACCAGAAGGTTCCAGAAAACCAAGGTTGGAAAAAAGTGATACCATATTTCTAATAGCTCTAAACTACCAGAAGCTTGGAGTGAAAGAGTTTAGTCTCTCCATTTCAATGGAAAAGTAAATCCCGCATGCACACCACCAAAGAAAGCACGGAAAAGGAAGTTTCTAGTATTTCGAATGCAATTAATTATTATAAGTTCTATTTTTTTTTTACTGGAAACATAAAACTTGAGGGTTATTCCCTCTTTAATGAAAAGTTTGAATTTATGTCTAGGTAAACAAGAGCATTCTACTTGTATTATTACTCCTGCCTAATAGATTTGCATAGTTCACTAAGTACCAATTACATTTACCAAAGCTGTCAGCGTTAACCCCTGAATGTGTGTTAGAAGAGATACAGATAAAGTGCAGGCAGATAAAGAGAGCAGCCCTCTAATGATCTTGATGAGTGGAACAGTAGGGTGGGTAATCTGTTGAATGTATTAGCATATATTTGTGATGTGAATGTACAAGGCTGAGGAGAATAAAGCATGTAAAAGGGAGACTTATGTTAAAATAGTGTGGGAGGTGCAGCAGGTGAAAAATTGCCCCTTGTGGTAACATATTAAGATACAGTGAGGTGATTATTAAAATGCCAGCATAAACCTAAAAGACTTCTGATTTAAATTTCTGGTGTTTCAATTTTCTAACTGTCTTGAGAACAGAATCAGGAAAGCCTGTGTTTATTTGATTGCACAGCATAATAAAAAAGAAATTATATTTAGAGGAGCAATATTTGCAATCTTGATGTCTGATATTGGTCAGAAAGACTTAGGAGCAGCTGGTCTGACAGTTTTGTTTCTTTTCAGAGAGTATCATGTGTGTCTCTAAACTGCTTGTAATATAATTGGAAAGCACTGACCCGTAATCTACAAAAATAGCATAAGTAATAGACTCCAGCTTAGTGAATCTTGTTCTGGAGACAAGTTCTAGTGATAATATGTGAATTATCTTATTCTGTCTTCTCCATTACCCTGTCAGTAGATGTGCCAAGATACTACTTGTTCACAGCTCCAAAGCACTACCTACAGTATCATGGATATAGATGTCCAGCTCCTTAGTGTTTCAACTTTTTAGCTCATTCACAAAACCAGTAAGTGTTCATCACATCTTGGTTTTAGATTTAAATAATTGCAGAGCACAGAATTGACAGACTAGTGTGAAACAGAATTTGTGAAGATACAGAAGTCGTCTGATGATCTATATCAGTCTGTTGCTTGTTCCATTCAATGAAAAGTTGTCTTGCTAATGAAACCCATTAGAATAGAGTAATTCCATAGAGGGAAGGGTAAGAAGCCTACTTGGTGACATGCACTTAGCTTTCTGCTTGCTTCTTGTTTTAGTACAATTCAGATTTCAGGATGACTTCTGCAAGGTTTTCCTATAAATGTGTGAAAATGACAGTGTAATGAAATATGTGGTAAAAATCAAACAAACTCCAGATATAATAAATCAGTTATTAACTTCACTAGCATCATGTCATGAAAATATTATTTCAGAATAAGAAAGCAGAGCAAAGTATTGCTGATCTCCCATGCCAAAAATACTGTTTTCAAATGTCTTGCCCCCGACTCCCCTTTCCCTCCCGTGTGCACCGAATTGTGCAAGGTACAACATTACTTTTATCATACTTTCTGCCCTAGAAAAATTTGTCATTCCTGGGTGAGATAACTAATTATTTTAAAAGTTAAGATACTCTCACAAAGCTTTGAAGTAGTAAAAAAAAATGACTTTTTTCACTTTAAACCAAAAAATTAATAAAACTTTCAAAGATATACAGAAGAGTAATTAATTATGGTGCCTCTGGGTTTTAAAAATACTGTAATTTTCTAATTACAGAGCTTCCCAAGTCATATATTCTGATTTTCTCTCAGATATATGCATATAACTTTACTAAGGTTAAGAGAGGTAATACATAACTTCAGTAGAGGGAAAATATATCCTGAAAGAGTTTCATGTTGTACACATAACAGATCATAATGTATAATAGAATCAAAAATATATTCGTTTTTATGATAGACATTGGAATGAAATATTGCATACTCTTGTGTAGGATTTGGGAAAATCTCTAGCAAATATATCTGAGGAAGGAAGAGACAAGAAGGGTTAAAATACGATCATCCTTCTTAAAAAACAATTTAGAACAGCTTCAAGCTTTCCCTGGTGCTGTATTGTAATTGCTGAAAAATGGCCACACTGTTGGTCAAGTCTGTTCTGTTTTCTCTCACACTTGTTACAGGTGCTGCATTCACCATTAATTGCTCTGGGCAATTGTGGGGAGATGGCAGAAGGCAAAAAAAAATCTGAGGATTATTCAGAGTTTATATTTTGAAAGCTCCCATATTTTTTTTTTCCCTTCTGTTGTGGCAAGAAGGATTATGCTTTTATGCATTGTGACTGAAAACAGCAAAGGTGCAATAATTCATGTAACAGTTTTTGTAGCTTTAAGTGATATCTGATGGATTATTTCAATTTTAACAAAAAAACCCCACACATATTTATTCTCCTACCAATTTGTGATACTGCAGAGGCAAATTACTTAATTTGGTAAGATGGCATTAATGCAAAAAACAAACATTCTTTTATTTATAACCATATACTAATCTTTTGTAGGTATTTTGTCTGTAGTGGTCTTAACTAGTCCGATGTCATCTTCTGGCAACTATCAAAGAATTTTTCCCAGATTTCATTTTAGTAACTATATATAGGATCTCAATTATGCAGTATTTTGTTTGTCCTGACTTTGACGATATGCGAGTTATTAAAATACAAAGTGAAAATAATTAAAAATAATGGTTCTACTCTTAAGCGTTGAGATTAAAAAGTATTAAAAGAATATGTTGATAATATCAAATTATGTTCATTGCAGTAATTCATAAACTTCAAGACAATTAATTAAATCTATTACTCCATAACAGCACTGAGTACAGGATATAGGGTTATATAGTTCTGTAGCGTACAATGGTTCTGTTGCTAGAAAAGAGGATTTGGAAAAAGGAACTGTTTATTGGACGTAACCAAGATGTGGTTTTTTACCTCTTTCTGAGTCCCCAAATGATATTTCAAACCAATTGACATGATCCAAGAAGATAGAGTGTTTCAAGGTTTGGCTTAGAACATGTACCTTTTCAGCATCTGCTGATCAATAAGATATACTAAAGTAGGTGTGAGACACTGAGCATCCTTTCACAAGGCATAAGTAACATAAATATCATGGAATGGGAACCAAAAGCAGCCACTAGGAGAGCTATGAGCCGGAGAAAATATCAACTTCTTCTAGAAGACCTTAAAACTGGTAGGAAATGCCTCCTGTAAAAGTGGAGGAGCCTCTTGTATGTGTAGGATCTTGGTGTATCTAGACCTCAGGCTATACTAATATCCATCACCTGAGTAGTCATGAGCAAGACTGTATGCAAGTAAGTGGGGAGCCAATAGTTTTAAACTATTTTTAAATGACACGCTAAATGCTTCTGCAGAACAATGGAGGTGTGTTACAAAAGTACATATTTGATCAAGCTCATTTGATTTACAGGGAGAACAGCTTTTAATTCAAGAATCCCAGCTAAATCGAGGCATAAATTAGTTACGTGCACAAAACCAATGCTGTAGGCATCCTACTTCAGAAAGATGCATCATGATCTTCTCCATATGATAGTTAGGCTCTTTGATGACTCCTGCTGTTTTGAAGTTTTTTAAGGAATCCATCAAGAATAGTCTAAAAAATCCTGACTAGGGTATTTAATTAAAAGATGCTCACTGAATTTGCTGATTTTTTTAAATGTTTAGGTATATCTCATGTTTCAGCAGGGGTCACAATCTATGGTAGATACTCACAGGACCAGTTGCTTTTTAAAAGTTTACAATCAGCTGACACGTCTGTGATACCATTCTGCTAATTGCCCAATGGATAAATGAATGAAACTACTTCACTGGTAATTCAAATGTTCACGATCTGTTTCTTAAATTTAGAAGACACTTATCCAGTCATGCTTGAATTGATTCACTGCTGTGTTTCAGGTGAGGGACTGCAGTATATGAAGTTCTATAAACTGAAAAAGTGAGCAAGAACCACTAAGGAAATCAGATGTATTCAATGAAAAGTGTTCCCTTATTGTTCTTTAACAGAGGTAAAACTCGTTGCTACATGAGCTGGTCCAACTCATAACAGAGCTGTCTATCACATATTCTCCTTTGATTCTCTTAGAAGTTGATTTTTGTTAGTGTTTTGTCTCAGTACATTAGTCCAAGTGAAATGCCACAGGATAGAGATAATACCCAATTACTTGTTTGGCTGAAAATAATTTCTGTTAAAGTTCGAACAAAAAGCATAAGAAATACCACATCATCTTTAATAAATCTTACAGTATTACCAAGAATCTTGGAATGCTATGAACCAGCCTTTAATGTGTGCTTCTCCATTAAGGCAGAAAATTGCACTGGGGAAAAAGATACCCAACCTGTTTCTGCTCCATTGCAGCAGTTTCACAGATGATGCTTTGCTTTGAATTTGCATTGGGAAAAATTTAACATTGCTAACACTTTGACTGCATGTGAATTCTGATATAGTATTCTAATTAAAAGTCAATTTAATTTCATATGTATATATGTTCAAGAGGAGTCTAATATCTTTATAAATTACTATTCTCAGTCTTTTCTGGATCTTACCAACATCACTGATTTCTTTGCATATCGTTCAAGGAGCACAAGTGTAATCTTCAGAGTATAAGAATAGGGGAAAATTACAGATTTTTTCCCCTTCCCTATTGCAGTCACCATCATAACAGTTTCCTGGTTTACCAATCCTATTCTTGTTACTGTCTCTGTCAGAGAAATAAGAATGGGATTTTAATGCCAATGCAAGCTGTGGAATGGTAAATGGCTGTGTGACTGTGTTAGTGGAATACTGGACTCTATTAGGTCCAGGATGCACTTAGGCATTCTCCAGCCTATAACAGAAAAGAAGAATGGCAATCAAACAAGCAACACTGAATAGGGCAAAATGATAAATGATAAATCTGACTACTGGTAGTGGGGAGCTAAGAAATTAATTTTTGGGTGGGAAGACTTCCTTGAACTCTTCCCATTCTGTCTTCCCCCCGTCAATTAAGTCTGCAAGCCAATGTATTTACCAAGAGGCCTCCTTAAGAATGGTAGCAATAACCTCGCTATTGGAATTCAAGAAACAACAGCTAAAAACAAAAATAAAGTCATATCCTATGTGATTCTCTTTTCAGTTACAGTAATTAATAGATTTGGCCCATGAAATGAACTAGTGCATTCATATCATTCCCTGATCTCTTCTCGGTAACATTTGAATAATTTTATTTTAACTCTGCTGTATGTTGGGTGGTATATTCAATTAGCTATCATCGCTAATTGGATACCTACAGTCAGTTACTACTCAATTATATATATGTAGTCACAATAATTGGGGTTATTTGGGTTACTTCAGTTTTACAGAATTATAATTCAGATATGAATTTGACCATTTAGTGGAATTCTGTTCTTAGTCAGTGGGTAACACTCATTGATTTTTATGAAAGTATCATTTTGTTTTAGGTGCCATAGGCAATTGCTTCATCTAATTTAATGTGCTTAAATGGTTGAAATAGTTCTGCAAGTGTTCCTCGCCTTGTTCTTGTCTGTTCTACATTTTATTTAATGCCATTCTTCCAGTTTACACCATGACATTGTCTCAGAGAATTTCATCTAATATTGCCTTGTCTTAGACATTCTGAATGGTTTTATACTGGCAGCAGTTGTTCCTCCTCAGATTTTCTGTCTTCACAATCTTTTCCTGCCTTTGTGAGGCATACTTTATTAACTGTCTCTTTTGAAACACATGAAAAGAACAACATACTATAATCTTTATTTTTAAGAACAAATTTACTTTTCCTGCCCTGGCCAAGTTCTCTGTAATTTGGATGCTTAAAAGAATTACTGCTAAAGCACTATTGATATTATTAATATGGTATTACTGGCTGCAGTCATGTAACTGTCACAAGGACAATGATTGCAACAAATGTGCTATTCTTCAGCACTGGTAAAGGAAAGGGAAAATCGTGCACTTAGAGGAGTCCCTTGAGATGAGTTATCTACAGACGAACCCTCTGTGATTTCTCCATTCTAATCTCAGGTGAAGATTTTAAAAAAATGAACGACACTTTTGCTGTGCAAAAGTACACTTTTGCGTACTTCAGTGAAGGTGGTTTGACAGCCATCTCTATGGAAGAGCAGATGGTGGAAGAATACTCTGAAGTGGATTCTTTTCTTTCCCTCCAGTAGATTCTTTCATTCCAGTGAATAATTGATGCAGAAAGGAAATTTATAGCATAACCTGCTTATTAGAAACATCAAAATTGTTTGAGAGGAAAAGAGAACTTTATTATTTTTGGAGGGGATTGAATACTATTTAGAAGGTGTCCTTCATCAGCCATTTAAAGAACATTTGGGCAAAACAATAAAAACTATGGATGTTTATTATTTTGTGCTCTGTTATATGCAAACTCTTGCTGTCAGCAAGAGGTGACATCCTGTATATATGTGTGTATTTACATATGGAACGCAGAGTTCATTGTCTGTCCAGATAGTGATTTAACAGTTATTAACAATGCAGGGGGGAAATGTTCGCTTCCCTGTTATCACAGCTAAATCTGGCTGGGGCCACAGCAAGATGAGCCCAGCCCTTGGGACCTGGCATTGTTGGGTCAGGTCATCACAAAGCCTGGGGCCATCTGCTAGGAATGGCAAAAAATTGTACTTACAGGGCTATGCCTCGCATGAGACTGTGCCTGCCTGCCTGTTTCTGTGATTTGGAGCAGCTGTGCCCACAAGGAGAAGGGAAATAGACTCCAGCATTGGGGAAACAAATCAGGTAACTGTGTTTAGAGCTTTGTTTTATTTTTTCCTTTACCATTTGTTTTCCTACTATCTCAAAAGAGATTATATACTCAAACGTGTGGAAAGTTATGCTTTTGTTTAGTTTCTCTTTTATGTCTTGTCCTACCCCGTCCTCATGAGATGCTTTAAAATAGAAAATTGAGCACTGAGAGGGGATTTGTTTAAATCTCTGAGGAGTCAGCAGTAATGTTGGGAAGGCAGTAGGGAAGTGGGTGAGCCAGGGCTATCCCCTCTGATGAGTAGGTGTCAAGACTGGGAAATGCTCCAGCGCAGCCAAGAGAAGATACTGTGATGTATTTTGCACTACTCCAGAGGCACCTACTTTGTGAGACCTGTACACAGCAGCTGGGGATCTATTAAAAGAAGGATCTCTGTCCAGACACTTGAATATACTGCTTTTAGACACCTGGGGTTACAAGGTTTATGCTTTAAATTCATATAACTTTCCCACCTGAGTATTTTAATGATACCGCATACCTCTGCAATTACTCAGCCAAATTTGGCAACTCTAACATCTAAAATACAGTGCAAGTTTTTATTTAAAACTTAAATAGTATTATTTTTTTCTGATTGCATATCTTTATAACACTAAGAGTAGATAGACCTTTTTTCAATAGAAACAAACAATTTTATGTAGAAAGCCACAAACCATAAAACAAACTTTAGCCAGTTATATTAATTAGTTATAACATGAAAGAATGATCAAATTATTTTCTAAAATGAAAATATATGGAAATTATATGCATTGATGAGTTAAAAGAAACTACAAAAACTACTGCTCTAAATTAAATGGGTTTGATGAAACAGAACCACTAGATACTTAGGCCATTTTGAGAGTGGAGAAAAGATAGATGTTTTCTGGATCACTTAAAAGAACATGGGTGAAAAGTATTCTGTGTCTGAACAAGGGGAAAAAAAACTTTTGCAATGAAGCAGCAAATCAGATAAACATTAAGTTGTCTTGAATGTTGATGTATGGTTTCCCGTGGTACCAAAAGTACATATTTGGTTCTTACCATTATTGTTGATGATTGTTATCAGATATAAGATATAATTTTTATTTAATGTACAAATATATGACATTTTAAAGTCTAATAAATTAAAAGAAGTAAACTCGAGCATAAACATGTGAAACTTTAATTCACAAAGAAAGCTAATCACTGAATATAATAGTAAAGGTGTTCTCACCATCTTCCATGTGTCTGAATTTTGAGCAGTGTGTTATAGCTGGAGAAAAGAAAGCCTTTCAGTTTTTAACTAGCTTTTTAAGGTTTGAGGCTTTTGGTGGTTCTTTGGCATCCAGCTTGAAAGACATTTTTTAGTTTTGCCCTTGTCCACATTGAATTGCCAGTGAATTTTCTGTCTTGTTATATAAAGTGCTTTTTAAAATGCTCAAAATGGGATGGCTTTTTAAAGTGTACTCCCTGCTGTTTTCTGAGGAGGAGGGTAAAGTTTCATTCTTAATGCCTCTGAAATTCAGCTGGAGCCACTGCTTTTTGCAATGTTCCTGCAAGCGTGAGGCACTGCTGTGTAACCGTTAATTCTGAGCAGCTGCAAGTTACTACCAATCAGAACTATACTACCATTTTGTTAATGCTAAGGTGATGGTTTTTTCAGTCCCTTTCTATATAGTTCTACTCTTTAAGCTGCAGTTAGATCTCATTTTAAGCCAGTGTCATGACCCACGATGCCACAGTGTGGTTAAGATATGCAAATACTGACTCTTTAATTGAGATCACTTTATTGATGTTAAAATATTTATGTGTTTGATTATTCATTTATCCTCCTGTATTAGGTCTCGTTTAGGCAAAGCTGTACGTATTTAATTATTTCAGGTTTGCTTGATGAATCAGTCCCTCCAAACTGGTAATTAATTTAGATGGCATTCTCTGAACTCTGAACTCCATGCAATATATCATCTTTTTGCTGCTGCACTGCACAGGAAAGTGGAGTTTTGGCAGTGCCACATAAACAGAAACCATTAATCATCCCTATGCAATGTCTGTGTACATGCAACCAAATCTAAAAGTAGCTTTAATGCATCAAATAACGTAAATGTTAGAAACAAAAGGGTCAACCTTAACTGAAAACTAAAGTATTTTGTCTAAGAGTAATTAGTCATGTTTCCTAAAGGAAAGACCATTAAAAATGTGAGGATCTGCTGACTGATGACAGTCTTATCTAAAAAGAGTGGTGGTCTGAAGTATACCGAGTTTACAAAACCTTCATTAAAAACGTGCCCTGCGAAGCCATGATCTCAGTTCCCACACATACTAGAATATCTGTCTGTGGGAAAGAAAAAGACTGTGAGAATCCCAGCAACAGGAAAAAACCCCAAACCTTTAATTCAGTTACCATCTTGCCAAAGAAGAATCCAGCTGGACGACACATATCTATGGGAATTAGAGAAATACATCTGGATCTTTATAGATCAAGTCCATCTACCTGGCCCAAAGCAGGATTATTTAAATCCATGTTTTCGTTTTTTTTGTGTCAGATATTTGTTCAACCTGCTTCACCTTTAAAAGACCTGTAAGAATAGAACCGTCACTGTTCTCTCAGTGCTCTGCTATTTCTCAAATGTCAAAAACTTTAACTCTCAGGCACCATTACTTCTGTTGCTTATAGAGATGCTCTGATAAGCATTTTGGTAACTTTATCTTACTGTCATTCACTCTCCAGTGCAAGGAAGATGACTTTTTTTTTTTCCCCCTCCACTATGAACCTCTAATGTATCGAGTCATCTAGTCCTTTCTGGCTTCTTCGTGTGAACAAAAGCTAGCAGAACACTGCAGATAAAAGGAGTATAGAAGTAACTTTTGCTTCTATAATAGCTATCTTCATGAAAATAAAGAAGCCATTTTACAGTTGCAAGTGGATGCTAGATTGTGTGACCTGCAAAGGGGTGAAATAGAAGCAGGAGGTGGTATCAGTTCTTTTTTCACAAGCCTTTCTTCTCAGTCTGATGAGGACAGGAATTGGAAATGCAAGGAGACAGGGCATGCAGTTCCTATACGCTATCCTGCGTCTTGCCACGTGCCAGTAAAGACACTTACCCTTAGATTTTTGTGGTCTACTAGAAAATTAGAACATTTTGTGGAAAGGGTTTTTCTGTGTTCTAACCACATTGGTTTCTTGATTAATATTACTGTTTGGTTATATTACAAATTGAAAACTCTCAGCTGAGCTTTGAATTGTGTCAAGCATAGTATACATAATATTGTATATATATTTATGTATATATTACTAAAACATAGGCTACTTCTTTCTCTGCAGAATGTGCAGCCAAGGAATGGCTTGAGTGAACAAAAGCTTTACCATAAAAGAAATGATGAGAAGACTCAAACGTTTTTGGGTTTTTTTTAAGCTGCACTGAAGTAATTTAAAACAAGACCACTCTTTTTGCACGTGTGGAATCTATGTAGAGGTATGCTGAATGTATTATCATTTTGTTTATCATTTCCATCCATATATGAGTCTTGTTACAGATTAGATGAGAAATAAATAAAACTAGTGTTTTGCAATCCAGCTTACCTGGCACTTTGATTGTGACACTGTGCCAATCATACTTTGAATATATTTTCCAGCTGTTTCATACTTTTGTCTCTTCGCACTCAAGGAGAGGGAAATCACACTGACAGACATACCAGCTGTTCTTGGTGTTATCTTGACTGGTTATAATGCTCAGTAGGGGATATTGCTCCTTCATGAATTATAAAACTCTAATACTGTATTGTGAGATTTTGTAAAATCTGCCAAGTGGCTGTTCTGTTCTTGTCTTAGAGTTTTGGTTATCCTTCTAAGAACTCATAAGTGTATAAATGTATCTAGACTTCAGTAAAAAAAACCACAGAGCCCTATCCTTGGGATAATCTTTACAAACAGTGCACAATCTCTCATGACCCATAAACTTGCATAGTGTAAAATAATGCTTTATTGTTCATTCTCAGTGCAGGTTTCCCTGCAGTTATGCTCTTAAAGTGAGGTTTCATTTCATATGTATGTGAGTGTTTGACTGCACAGATGAATGTGTGTGAATAGCAAAGCCATAGAAAGAATTAAATAACATTTATCATGTATTTTCAATTGATTTGCTTCCAATTTGCCCATTAATCCATTTTGAAAGGTACCTCTGAGACTAGCTTTTTAAAACTACATATTAATGTGCAGATTTCTTATGGATGTGAGGCATGCTGTAACGACATTTACATTCAGATGGGTGACTGAGGACAAGAAAAAATGATAGCAAAGAGGGCTGTGTCTTGATTTTCCGCAGAGATGTTTTCAGGCATTGAGAATGCACCTGTGCATTTTGGGCGGTAAAAGAGAAATAAACAGTTTGAACCTTTCTGGGATCAAAAACATTTTTAATATTAAAACATTTGGCATGGGAACCCAAACTCACGGCAACAACAAAACCCAAGGCACGCCAGTGGAGCTTGTACAAGCAACTGCCTTGAAAAGCCTTTTATAAATGGTTTAATTATATTGCCCTCTGCTGGGATTACAAAAGATTGCAGCCTAATGATTAAAATGCAGAGGAAAAAATACCTGTCTGGAAGAATACCCATGACCTAGAATTAAGCTGTTGTACGCTGCTCGGTAGAATGTTTCTAGGTTTGGAATCCACAGGGGAGCTTGGAGGTACTTCTGCCCCGAAAAGGGGACATTCATTTCCTTAGAGAAAAATCTATATAAATGGGAGAGAGATCCAAAATTAAACTTGCCATAAATATGGACTTTATAGTTTATTCTTGAATTTACGAGAACAGAAAGAAGAATGATCACAGAGTTGTGTAGGCAGATGAGTTTACAGCTGATGAAAGAACCGTTGTGTGAAATTGTGAGGAAGAGATCTATTGGGGTCCTGTGTCATAGATCTTTTTTTTCGTTTGCATTCAAAAATGAATTCACACATTTAAAAAAAAAAAAAAAAGTTTTGCCCCCACTGAAATGTATTGGGATTTTTTTCATTATTGTCCAGGATGTCACTCATCATTTTTCCTATTAAAGCTTCAAGTCGTTACTCAATGGGTAGAAATGAATCCTGCTAATATGTATTCATATCTTAAAATGAGGCAGGAATTTAAATGCTTGGCTGATATTGTATCCACAGTAAAATTTTCAAAATTCCTCCACTCATATTTAGGTACCTACACTCTGCTGCCATCATGTGGGTTAGATGTCTCTGGAGCCACAGACATTGACTGAAAGGGAATTTTAAGCCCGAGAAAATGATGTGGAAGGAGAGTCATCTGAATCTGAACGGGGCACTGTGTACCAATGGCACTTCCTTTATCTTTCCATCTATTTTACATTCCTAGAAAGCACTGAGGCTCAGAGCAAGGCCAAATAAACTCTATCAGCTCTTTGACAGCATAATTGTCTACCTACTCTCTTCTGTCTGTTGCTCAATTCACTGGCTTCAAAGGAAGTATCACAGGCAGGGTAATAAAATGAGTCCGAGTAGTGAATGGGGCCATCGTGTATCATAATGCTGACAGCCAGCTTCTCACAGTAATTCTATATGTGATCCGTACACTATGAATTAAATTCTTATCCTACTGGTGCTTATAGGAGTTTAGCACCATCTTCTGTAGTTTCCCTCAGAACTGGAGTGAACAGCAGAAAAAGCGAGCCGAAAGGTACTTCCTCAGTAGCCGGTGACCAAAGAGATCATACATTAAAAAAACTCCAATTTACTGTGTATTTTCTTATCTTTCTAGAATCCGTGGTAGTACAACAACTGATGTTACAGCCAAGCTACAGCTTTTACAGTTCTCTTGTGTATCAATTTTAGAAGGAAAAAAACAGTTTAATGAGCTTACCACGCACAATGTTAATTTAACTGGTGGCATGTGGGTGTGGGAAATTTGATGGCACCAAGCAACCAAGCGAAATGGCAAAGATTTGAGAAAAGATGGGCAGGAAGACAGCATTCGGAGTAAAACAAATGGACCTTGTCATAGGTTCAGTACCAAGCAAGACTTGGTGATACAGTACAGCAGAAATGCATAGTGAAAAGTGGACAGCAAACTAACAGGTAACCCATGGAAACCCATGACCCTGAGGCTGGTTACTCTTGTTGTCACAGCTTTGGTTGAATGAGTTTTCTTTTTGACCTAAAACATCAGTCAGGAAATAACAGTCAGAAATGTACCAAAATGGTAACTTTATTGATGTAGTTCTGACACGGACAGATTGACCTAATGTGTTGGTTAAAGAAAGTTTTGCATGCAGTTCTGAAAGGACTTGATTTCACTGATTTTACATGCTGGAATAATTCCTAAAAGAAAACTTTCTTTTCCTATAAAGTATTGTAGAATGTGTGAATTATTCATGGCAGCAAGTTAAAGATCAGGTTCATTTTGTGTAAAAGATTAAAGATTAGGTCAGGACTCCTTGGTACTGTAAGATGCACTGGCATTAGTTTTATTCCAGCCACTTCATTTGTGGTTTTCATGTTTTCCTTTGACAAGGTCATTCCCACTTAGAAAATCATAAGGAAAAAAACTGAAGTGCTGGTTCTTAAGAATTAAACTGATAACCCAAGTTAGTTCTTTTATTTACTGTGCTTTCCAGAAATAAGTTACCTGAACATTGCTAAGTGAACAAATATTTTTAACTATTCTTTCTTCCTAAGAATATTTAGCTGTCTTATACTTCCATTAATGCTTGCTTTGTTTTCTAAACTCCCTGTAACTATTGAAATTCAAAAAGGTTTTGGCTATATCTTCTTGGTTATTATTCAGTTGTTTTCAATTCCAGGACCACTCGTGAGAAGCAAGGAAAAGATAACTAGAGAAGTCCAAGGGTTTCACGTGCTTGAATTTGTCACAGAGGGAGTCATGCTTCTGGAAAAGGTGCAGGGAGTTTGCAGATTAAGAAGTTGAAACCCAGTGCTTTTATCTGACCTATTTTCCTCCCATCTTACTGTGGAATGCTGTTGCTGTGGTTCACTTTCTGGATTATGAGAACCTCTCTTCGGCAGCTGCTATCCCATTTCTCACCAGTAAGGGTAAGTCTCTTCCTTTCTGGAAATATTAATTTACACACTTACACACTTGATTCTGCATGAAGTGCTGAATTCTGCTTTTTATGACTGTGAATGAATGAGGTAAAAGGTTAGGAGGGCTCACTGGTATATTTAAGGAAACTGTACTCATCCTGGTTTTATTTTAGTATTTCATAAAGCATATTTTGATTGCTGTGATATCACTGCCAATAAAACTGTGTTAATAAGCAGTATCTCTTTATGTAATGTGTCAAAACTGGAAATGTATTTTGAAAATTCTTCAAATACCTCTGCCATGAGAACAATGTAAAAAGATATGTTACAAAATTTACTATAGTGAGCTGTTCATAGAAACACAAAGGATTCCTGCAAAAATTGTGATTTGAGACAAAAATGCAGAACTATTTAGCTATCCCTAGTTATATAGTTAGAGGCTTTCATAGATACCTTGTCTTCTAAAACAGAGGCAGTGGAGAAACAAAAGGATTTATTCTTTCTCTGCTGCTTGAGTAAGCAACGAGAAGCTACTGGAAATAAACTGGTGTGTAAAAGTACACTGACCTCAACTGACTAACAGATGACGTTACTTCAATTTTGAGGTTTTTTTTTTTAATAAAAAAAATAAGAAGAAAGAAAAGCTTTTTGCTTCGCATTAAATGTTCTTTCTACTTTGAGTAAGAATGAGAAAGATAAAAGGAAGCAAGCAATTTAGCAATAAATTTAGCAAGCAAAGAAAGTGTACATTTGATGTGATATATATTAAAAACCTATTCTTCCTTCCTTTGATTCTTGAGGATGTTATGGTTGGGAAAAAGTCCTGAAAATCCTGCTTTTACTTTTGAAGTAAGCTTTATGCTGCAGACTGATAAAATGATAAAATAGTATTCAGTACATTTAATAACGTACTGATCTTCATTTTTGTAATTAATTTTTTTTTGAAAATGATATGTAGTCCTGTTCACCAGTGTCTTTCACTTCAGTAGTCTTACAATGATATAAAGGATTTATATGAATAAATACATTCATATCTGCCTTTTTTTAACCCCCACACTTAGTATTAAAATGTCTTGAGTAAAGCACTGCATAATATATCTATGCAGAGTTGAAGAAATCTCCAATGATTTCCAGCATCAAAGGTCACTTTTTCTTCTGATAGCCTACTGACCTTTACATTAATTTTCTATTTCATGGATTTTCATAAATTATTTACTTGTATGATTAAATAGTGCAAGCAAAGTTAATATAAAATACTAGATTTTATAAAATAGGTCTTTTTTGTGGGGACAAAGAAAGTTGGTTTTGGAAACATCTGCTACTTGTGTTCCTATAAAATGAAAATGGTCGTTTTTTATTTGTCTCATACCAATACAAAGCATATATCCAATGGTATTTTAAGCAGTGTGTAATAATGAATAAACAGTAAAATACGTGATTATGAACAAGAATAAAAACAAGGCAGTTGGTCTTCACTACGCCTCATAGGACACTGAGCTTGGCTAAGAGAAGAAAAGATGGCAAATACAATAATTATTTAAAATGGTGAAGAGAATAGACTACATGAATGTCAATTAGTGCATGTTTTAGATAACCTACTATGTGGATGAGATCAAGGTGTGCGTTCGTCATGAGTATAGTTCTTGGCATCTGAATTTTTTTCAGCAGTTTTAAGTAGCCGTTTTAGAAGCCATGCACTAATTTTGCAAGAGGTTGAATGCCTTAATATAGGTTGTGTAGGCACAGCTGGGAGGAAAACTTGGTGTTTTTTCATATGCTTGAGAATAATTTCTTCTTCATTTGATGCCTATGTGCTCTGGTCCTTACTATACCAGCAATCATGTTATTGTATCTGAACTTGATTCCAAATTTATTGGAGTCAATAATATACCTTCCATACAGTTGAAACAGTTGAAAGACATTTGCCTGACAATCTGTTTCAAGGATAGAATTCTTCTCTTTTTTTTTTTTTTTGGGGGGGGGGGGAATTATAATTTTAATATTTATAATATATATGAGAGGCATGTGATTATTTTATGAAAAACTGGAATTTAATTAGAGATATTAGTCACATATATTTTTGGCCACAAGTGAGGTATTTTCTGTTTTTCCCCAATGTAAATAATTGGGAAATAAGATTCAATGTTTTTCTCTGTCATAAAAATGTTATGACAGTAGATTATACATGTCCAGAAATACACCAAAAGACAGCTGAAAGGTTTTCAATACAAGGTCTAAGCATAAGCTTCAGACTACAGTTGGTTGGACATATTCTGCCACAAGGGAATTGTGGCTGAAAGATATTTCACAGAAACCTTTTCTTTTCTTGATCTTCTTCTTTATTCTTAATTTGTAAAAACGTATATCATGACACAGTTTTCACTGGAAAGCTTTCTTAATGCAAGATACAAATTCTCATCTAAATTAAAAAAAAAGTAGCCACCCAACGTCCATCTACTTCAGGCAGCCACTTGAGACTCTTGCACTTGCATCCAAGATAAGGAACCTAACCTCTAGACAGCTGGCTAATCTGAAGTAATATACTAATGACATTTTTGAGAGATCATGACTTTTCCAGATGCAGAATAGAAGCATTAGCCTCATCTCTGGGTTTTTTTTTCCCATTTGCTGCACCAGTTTTCTAAGGAGATAGTGAAAACAGGATAGAAGAAGAAAACTCAAAACGGTAGTAGAAATGCTTCCCCTGATTCATCTCTAAATGGTTTTTTTTTAATGATCTTTCATTAAAAGAAATACTTATTAAAGGCTCTTCCTTCCTCCCCCTTCATCCCCCCTCCCATGCATGCTCTAGCAAGAGGACATTTCCTGAAGGCAACAGAAAGAACTGCACCCAGGACCATTTTTTTTTTGACAGAAATCAAAAAGACCGCATGCTAATGAGTTCTTTTTCTGAAAATGAGCTCATTACTGTTCATTTTCCTCTGCTCTTAATCTGTTCTTCAAGTACGTGTTGTCTTTAAAAATTTCAAAAGGCATTTCATGAATCTGTAACAAAAGCAAAGTTAAAAAACAGACTTGCTCTAATGAAAAGCATAGTCGTGCTTCAGTCACGAAGGCGGGAATTTAATTATTGAAGAGAGGAAAGCAGGGATGGGCCACAGATCAGAGAAGTGAACTGGGAAAACAAATATGAAATTATATAAAGAGGGAGAAAAAGGAAAACCAAGAAGCCACAGATATTAAATCTGTCAAATGAAATGCACAATAAACTGCAATTTAGTATAAATTACAAATATGTATAATTTCCTGTTGTAGTATATTCTGGCTGGGCTGAGATTATTTCTAATATTATAATTGACAGATAAAGAATTTAATTCAGGATAATCAAAAGATAATTTCTAAATAAATCTGAACTTTAACTATTTCAGATTTTTTTTAGTCTGACTGCATCTGTGCTGTCCACCACGTTGTGTATTGATTGTAATACTTTGTTTTAGAGTACTTACATTTAAACCTTTTTATTTACCAATGTATATTAACAGGATTTTAATGGAATTACATGACCTGTGATTCAAGTTGCTCATCAAATAACTTATTAAATTCTTTGCAGAATCAAATATCAAATTCTAAATGACTCTATATGTAACAGAATACATCCCTTATTCTCTTTTTTATTCTTCTGCATATTCCTCAGTTTTTACATATTTTCATCAAATTTGCATTCTTCTTTCTATGACAAGCAACTCATGCTAAGCAGTTTAAAGATGTTGTAAATACTGAACTTTTTGCTTTCTTACATGAATTAAGATTTTCTTTTGAAAAACAGTGTAAGAATTCAGAAATAAACATCTCTTCTAGCATTCACCTTTTCCTTGTGCAACATTCCATTGTATTACTTCAGGTGACTCAGCATGAGTCATTTTTATGACACTGAAAGCACCATTTATGACTGGAAAATGGGCTCTGAATCTGTGCAGTTAGCAAAAAAGGTATCAAGGCCCTTAAAAATGTTAAAATAGATGCCTTCCAATAAGGCTTTGTTTGCACTGTAGCTTAGCATATAAAATTAGTATAATGGAAACAGACTTCAGTAGGTATGCAGAGAGGTATAATCATCTGTAATAACAGCTTCAAGAGGCTTAGCTAGAAGCCCATTTTTTCCTGTTGTTTTATTATATTTACATGGTTTATATATTGTTGTCAATATACTTTAAAGTCAATTTCCTGTATCAGATGGGCACAAATAGTGACTGGCATGCTTTTGATATGCATGGAAACAGATTAATGCTAACCTCGGTAATAAGAAGTGCAGAACTGCCCCATAGTTACTGTGTGTGCTATGTGTAATATTATAAGTATCCTTACAATAAAAAGTAAGGGCTGTAGTACCTGGAGGTCAGAAATTTAGTGTCCAAAGAGCGTGAATTAATTTTGCTTCTGTGGTGTCTGCCAAAAATCTGAGCTCATTGATGATTCTCAAGGGTCTCTCTATGCAGTTTTGAGCAAAAGTGTCTAAGTTGCTAGGCTTCACTTGCATACCAGAGAATTTATATATTTGAAGACTCATTTCTGTATGTATTACAACATGATTGTACAGACTTACTCACGCTCAGAAATTGGGATTCTGATTTCTCAATTTCTTTTTAATTTCTAAAATTTTGAAATATGAGTACCTTATTTCTTCTCCTTTTAAAAATAATTTTCAAATAATGCCTGCTTTCTCGGAGGTGTTTTCAACAGAGAAACTGATCTCTTGTTTGAAAATCACGTCAGGTGACAACTAGACCTGTTAAGGGCTAGAAAATACCAGAAACAATCATCTCAGATTAGCTGCCATTGCTGCCTTTTAGCTCATCTTAATATTAGGGTTTCTGCATACTAAGCATCCACTTAGTTACTGATTACTGCAAGAGCCTGGAAGTGATGATCTTCCTGTTGGAGAACTGCATAGGGATGTATATCCTACCTCATCTAAGTATTTTGATAGTTTCTACATTTCCAGGGTTCTAAAATAAACTCTGAACTCATACTTGTCCAAGGGCAGCACGATTTCTCAACACCCTTTATTAAAAGTCATGAAGTAATTGAACATTATGGTGATAATATAGGACATTATGGCCTATGACAGGGCAATACAAAGGGCATAGAGCTTCATTTAGAGATTGGATTCTAATAGAATCTTGGGGAGGTAATGATTCATGTGATTTATGCAATTGAATGTAAACACATTTTACATTCTTTTACTTCAAATGGAGAAGGCTGTTTTGCATCCGCTCTGCTACAGGTGAATAGGCAAGATGTTGCAGATGAACTTCCCGTGGCCTGGAATAGTGAACCTCATTTGAGAGATCTGTCTTCAACCAGGAAGATAAACCTTATTGAAATAAAGAATTTTTGGAAAGAGGATAAAGTCAATTCTTAACTTCAGCTTCTGAAGAGAAGTGAAGTTGTCAGTTTTACACTGGGTCGAAAAACCAAGACAGCAATTGAGTTTCATTTTAACTTTTGAGATGGATTCCTTTTTTGAACCTTTCAAGCTTAGTATTGAAAGAGGGATAAATGTAGATACAGTTGAATATGAAACAGCCAGGAGGATTTATTAGACATTGTGTTTTGTAACCTTTAAAGAAAGGAGAAAACCTGGTATTATCATTAGCTTTCGTAGAGTAAAATGAGAAATGGTAATAAGGAATGCTTAATACTGTGTATTTTTATAAAGAATTATACATAGCCTTTGAAATTAATGTTTAAAATAATTTGTGACAAAAAGGTTACAAACTGATTCCAGCCCATTTAAAACAAAGATTACAATAAACATGCACACATGAGGTTTTCAGGCTGAGTACTTAAAGGTCAATATCTAGGTTATAATTTTCCAACTGAGATATGTTATCCTTACTGTTTTTTTTTAAATCAAGCCTGTTTTATTTGAGATGCTAAAATATGCATTTAACCTCTAAGCACGCTTTTATTTCTGGATGGTGGTTTGATTTATTTAAATGCATTAGGCACCTAGTTTGACCTTAGTCTTCCCATTTCCTTTTGTTGTTTTAGGATCCACATGTTCTATTACAAGTGATTTTGGCAACCAGGTTGAAATACTTGATGCATACAGCTAGGCTGAGCAAAACAGATGCAAGTTGCTAAAAGAAGAGATGTTTTCTTCCTTATGTAAATCTGCTGAGCTGAGCAATAATGGTGCTTTCTTCTGAGATTTTCCATTTGGTAGCGCAGCTGATTTCCAGCCATTCCTATTTTTCACGCAGTATGAGTTCAGTTCTGAGCTCATACATCACTGACCACATGCTAAAAATGGAATTCCATTTACATTTAATATATCTTCATCCCATTTCTTCTTTCTGGAAGGCTTGTTAGGCTCACCTCCTCCTCCTCCATCTATTGGCTTGGGGTGCGTTTTAAGAGTATGGACATAATTTTTGATGGAATGCTTTCTCCCTTTCTCCCCTCAACATGTAATTATATGGTGGGCTCTTGAACAGACTTAATAGCCCTCTCAATGTGCAGACAAATACTTTAGAGAAAGATATATATGCTTTATTAATAAAAGGCTGGCATGTCAGCATCATGTATCATCTGAGCATCACCCAATTAAAAATAACACAAAACAGACATGAATTGTGATGTCATCTACCCAATCTTTGTCTGGGTGATTTTGACATTGGCACAAGGAGTTGTCTTTCTTTACCTGAAGCTTGTGCTAAAAGCATAAAAGAAATAAGGGTGGGAAGGTGGGGGGGGATCTCACACTTTAAAGATTGCATGGATTTCTAAGACATAGTCATGACAATATTGACAACGTTTTAACAGATTTGCTTTTTCTATTTTTCTTTTCAAATTTCTAAGATGCATTTCAGTGTGGGTTATTGGAGTTTCATCTTCTGGAGCCTTACTGGGCTTTTAGCTGTTTGGTAGGATAACAGATAAAGCACGCTAATCGATGGTGAGAGCACAATGCCTGGCATTCTGTCAAATAACTGTCTCTCGTTCTTTTTTTAGGTATAAACTTACATTGTTAATCATAGTGAGTAATGAGTATTTACACTAAAAGCAGTTAAGATTTAGTTGAATAGCGGAGTGGATATGGTTGGTAGATGATGTGTGGCGTGTTCAGTTTCGTGTGGACGGTATGCTCTGAGCCTGAGGGGATCTACGCTGCAACAATCTTTTCCGACCAACATGCTTGGTTTTGAAGACGAACACCACTGTGCGTTACTACCCCTATTTGTTTAACGCTTCTGGAAATACAGATGGTTAAAGAAGCAGCGGCATAGGCTGAAGTGGGGCTAGCTGCTGGCTCCTGTTCGCTTGTCCCAGGCTGTGCAGCTTTTGGGCTACTGCAGTTGCAATAATTGACTGCATCTTAGATGCTGTGAAACTGGTTGTTCTCTATTCATTGATATGTGGGTTTGAGCTTCTGTTTTCCTCGCATTGTAATATGTAGTTTTGGATTAAAAAAAAAAAAAAATCATCTCTTTGAGTAATCATGCACTGAGATTTTGCTCCCATCAGAACAGGTTTTTTTGATTCTGTTCCACAATTTTGGGGATCTGGAGGGAGATAACTTCCAAAAAAATCAGCAGTTTGGGAATTTTGGTTTGAAAAAACCAAGGATTATTGCACAGAAGTAAAAGACAGAAATCAACTTTGTCTACAGGATAATGGGCTGAAGTTAGTAAACTAGAACTGTGTTGTGAAGATATTTAGACAGCTTGTATCAGTGTACTGCTTTTTTGTTTGGCTGATTTAGGCCTGATAAATTTATGAAAGCCAAGTTCAAATCTTATGAAGAATTACAAAAGATGAATGAACCTATGACCTGTATGACTGGCATTGCCCCATTCGGTTCAGACATGAAATGGGTTTTGCTGAGAGTTCTGAAACTGTATCTTCTGCCAAACGCACAAACCAGCCGCAGCCACTTGCGGGGGTTTTGAGCAAAGGAAGGATTTGGCTGGAGCAAGGACTATTTGGAGCATGAGAGAGTTCATGCAATATTGAGGAATGCAGAAGAATAGTCAAGGAGTTATTTTTCAATTTGCCTTCTTTTTAAATTATGCTGTTGTACAGGATATTGTACTGGCACAAGAAGAAAAGAGACGCTCTCCTCATTAGACGCTGTCTGGTCCCAGCGTGAAGGTAAGAGCGCAGAGGCTTCCAGGCTCTCCATTCAGAACATGAAAAAGAAAAACAGAGGCATTTCAAGATGTGCTCCAGAAGTCAGTGAGAGCCTTTTATATGATCTCAAGAAGTACTAATCCAGCCCTTGCGGGTGTCTTTTGAGGGATGGAACCTGTTGCTTACTCTAAAATTATTTATTAGCTCAAGGTATACTACCAAGGTTTGTCACGTAGTGAAGAGTTGTATTCATGCTGCCTTGCCTAGTGGTGAATTTTTCTTTTCCGAGTGGCCATTTGATGGGACCATGGAAAATACTATAAACCAGCTGTTGGAATTATTCCATATATGCACTCATGCTTATTCCTATTAGGCCATTTCTATTTGTGCCAAGAAATATGGTTATCCACCATCTGTATTAAACAGTTTAGGAAGTATCCCTTAGGCATTGTGTGTAATAAGGATAAGAATTTTAGCCAAATGAATAGAATAAACTATTCAGAAATTTGAAAGTGCCATTGCTGTGGCTGCAACCTGTTGATTAGTTCACCTGAAATCTCCTTAAATGGAGTCATACTGAAAAAATGCTTATCAGACTCAGGCTGTTTTCTCTGTTGCACCTGATTTTGAATTTGAAACAGATGGGACCATTTTTTCAAAAATAATAGCTTTAAATATTTGCTTGTCATGAAGTTCACCATATTTTGTTTTGGCAATTGAGGTACAATTCTTTGTATGGTTTGTAAGTTTTGAAAACGCATAGAAATTTATTGATCTAAACATTACTAACTAAAATGTATACTGGTATTTGAAGTTCTATGTGAAATCAGTTTACTTAAGCCATGTACTTTTCAACTCTGTTTTCTATTGCAGTGACTCTTCAAATTTAGAAGACAAAAGTTGTCCTGGGAAGAGACTGGATCACAACCAGAAGCGTCAGTCTTTCTGGTGAGTATTGGGCGTTAAGACATTCAGTCTTTAGATTTTTTGTTTTTCATGTTCTGGGAAAAGGTATTAGTTACATAAAAGTGAAACGTGTCTGTGAGAGCGAGCAGATTTCCAGATGTATGCCACAAGAAAGTGAAGTTTTGCTAGCTGTTTTTACCATGTTAGTCTGCGTTATGTGTTTTCTGCGAGAAAAGTATATTCACCCCTGGAACTTAAAATAAAATGCTCATTCGTATATTACAACAGGAAAAAAACCCACCTAAAAGTAAAACATATATGGATTTTTATAAGTTTGTGGATGTTGGAATCCATTTCTAATAAGCAAAATGAAACTGTACTAATGAGAACTATTTTGTGATCCTATGATTTTATGAGATAGCATGGAAATTTTCAGCTCAGTCTTGTTTTACAAAATATGGGTCTTCACCAGAACCACATATAACTTTATCTCCAGTAAAGTATGGGAAACTTCCTGGTGACTGGAAATCTCCACCGGTGAAGTATGTTCAGCTGGTGAGGTATGCAGCTCAGCAAGCCCGTAAGAGACATCCAACTCCTGAAATATGCATTTTGTTAAATAAAGCTCTGTAAAATGTTAACAGTTAATGTGTGTACAGTAACTCATCCTGGAAGGTGCAGTCAAAGAAATGGATCAACAAATGGTCTTTGCTCCTAAAGTATGCAAAACAAACTAGTAAATTATGCATCTTGATTATTAACATATGCAAATTGATCAAACATATGCATAAGAATTTGACTAGAAAAATATGTACATGAGTCAATGAAAAATCAGCAGGCTGTGCAACTTGATGTATGCATTACGTAACTTGATCACAAAAGTAAATGAAATATTAAATGACAAAATACATTATTTAAATGAATCAGTAAAGAACGCTAAAGAGATTGAAGATCTGATGCTTTAGAGGCTCTGATATTTTCCATGGCATGATTGTTGTGGGGACCCAAAACCTGGTCACGTTTTCTTCTGTTGCCACGACTGGGAGCACTGTTTCATTCTGTACCTATGTAGGAGCATCAGAACCTGGATTTGACCAACCTGCTGAAGATAAGTGCATACATCCGAGGTTTAGTACTGGAGCTTTTGTTCCCTTCGCTTTCCTGTTCACTTTTTGTTCTTTGTTCTGCTTTTGTGATGTGGTACACTAGTCTGTGGGGACTGTATGTATGCACTCAGTCACAGCTGAGTGACTCGGGAAACTTCTGAAAGAAATCAACACTCGATCACAAAAGCAAGATTTCTGTGCCCTCGGTTTAAGGAGGCAAAATGCAGTGTCTTTTGTTTACTGTTTAGCTGGGGTCACTCCCTATGGTTTTCGGTGCCCTTTTCATTTATACACTGTCTGCAGGCTGGATTTTTCTGTCTTAGAAGCGAGGAAAGCCAGTACAAAAGTACTAAGCCTATTTCTGGGAGATTGCCAGCCCCTCCTATTTGAGAGGAAGGCCTTTGAAGTCCTTCAAAAGAGCTGTTTGCTATTTACCAACCTGTTTGAAGAATTTTCTAGGGGAAAAGGCAATTTTAGCAAGATTTGCAAACCTCAGATTTCCTTGCTGCTCTTTGGTTTGGTTTTTGTTCTGGGAATGATATAGAAATAGGATGGATTGTATTAGACTTACTTTCTAGTCATAGGAGATTATATCCTTTACCTAGTGATAGAAGATTATATCCGTGCCTCCTGTGAGCTTCTTTGATACAGTTGCCCTCTTCTGGAAGGTAGGATTATTATTTTTGTATCTTTGCAGATCATTCTTCTGTTGGGAGTACGCACAAGGAGTCTTGCATATCACTTCTTTGCAAAATGTGCCCCATCATAGCCCTGAAGTGAAAAGTAAATCAGCAGCCTCATAAAGACGGCGAGGCAATCCTGATTTTATATTATACACTTGCTTTTCTCAGATGCTGGGCTGGGTGATTTGCGCATAGGATCTCTTTCTGCTCCAAAATGTCCATTCAGAAAATGTGAAATAGGGAGGCGAGAAAGAGCTATTACTACTCAGAGCACTTGTTTTGTTAGGTAAGGAGGTCATGACTCTCAAATGTGTAAAACATAATGAGTTAATTTCATTGAATTTCAAAGCATGGGAACAGCACATGGGATCACTGGCCTTCTAGGCCATTCTGCTTCTTACAGTAACTGCCAGCTGTTGGGGAAGCTTAGGGAAGACTGTAAGGGCAAGGCAAGCACATAGTGATGCTTATAGAATATTCTCTCATCTTCCAGGCTTCTGGAGTCAGAAGGGATGCCAGTGTGTTAAACACCATCTCCTAGATAACTGTTCTGTTGGTTCGTCTAATTTCTTTTTGAATCTCTGCTGACTTCTAAAACTAAATTGAGTCCCACACTATAATACGTAGAACCTGATGAAATAGCTCATTTTGTTTGTTTTGAACCTACCCCATGTTAATTTGTTCCATGTTTTTTCTAGTAGAAAAGTTAGCAAGCCGTCCTTATTTCCTATTTCTTTTCTGTTGTCTCCTCTCTGAGCTATAGTTATTTCTTGTGTGGCAGACATTCAAAATTCATTGCTGTAATTTCTTGTATCTACATCTAATTCTAATCTATCCTTTTTTGGATCTCGGGAGTGAAAGTGAGTCAATTCAGTGAGCTCCTGTCAGTAGGGATCACTTGAAAGGCTTTTATTGATAATCTCTCCCAGAACTGCCTGATACTGCTGCTCTCAGAAGGGAGTTGATGAGTGCATCCTACTTTGTACCCTCTGCTCCTGCTCACAGCTGCTCAGACCAGTATGTTGGAACTGGCTTTGAAATATTTTACTGAATTCAAACTTTTTGAGCTTTTTCCCCATCTGAATGAATTTTCAATTCTTCTCTTCAGCCTTCCTCCCCATCTTCCCTGCACCAGTTAGGAAACCCTTCTGGGGATGGGAGATGCTGTTTCTGAGGTCCCTGTGCAGCACAGACTCTGTCTATCTGCTACTCTGGTATTTGTTGAAAGATGAGACTCCCTCAAAGGTGACAGTGTGTGAGATGCTTTTGCCCCATGATACAGCTTCGTTTGCTTCCAGGAGTGCCTAGAACAGATTCTGTATATCCAACCAGGATGGGTATGTGGATTGGTCTTGTTGGGATGACCTTTAAGCACAAGTGGTCAGTCAGCTAACCAGCAGAATCTGACATCTGGGCAGATGTGTCACAAGTACTGATGGAGGATAGGGAGGAAGATGCTGGACAGGGGAATGAGGGATAGTGAAAGCTGAAGAGTGAAATGTTAGAGAAGCAGAGTAGTGAGGATAAGGAGATGCAAGTAAAGTAAGAGGATGCGAACAGAAGGGCACAGCAGGAAAGAGAAGAAGGACAAAATGTCAGGTAGCAATGCTTCATAAGAACCTGAGAATGGCAGCAAGGCTGTAATTTAATTTTCTGTACTAACTGTGGAGTCATTCTAGTGCCAAATATCTAGTTGTGAGGAAAAATACCTTCTGAACGTGCAGAAGATGGTTGGCTCTAGACTAGATGATATATGAACTGGCCACTAACTTTAGACAGTCACAGATAAAGTGAATATATACATCTTTCCTTCCGGAGAAGGAGACAGGGCTCTGGCAGAGTCCACCTCTGGCTGTAATACAAACTCCATATCTCTGTATTAGGGACTTGCAGAGGATGGTTTTTGTGCCTGGGCTCTTTTCAGGCTGCTTTCCTGGGTTGCTGATCTTGCAACTGCTTCCACACAGAGCGATGCTTAAAATACAGGACTAAATCTATTCTATGTCTTTACACAGAATAGCATTTGCTAGCTCTAAATGATTAGTGTGCTATGTTTAAGAATATAAAACCCATTTTCTGTATTTGGAATTAGACCAGAATAAATATAAAACAGAATATCCCTTGTGCTGCATAGTTTATAATTGAGTTTGCTTCTTTTTTCAAACTTGAATGTATAGCTTATAAATTAGTGGGGCAGCAGAGTGAAGCAGAGTGTAAAATATTGCAATAAAACTGAACACTTTGTATCTTCCTCTCTCACAGTTATGATCATTACAGAAAATAGTTATTAAATCTCAAAAGATTGCTTTAATTGAATTGCTTCTGTAATGGTAACTTATTGTTCCTAGAGTCCCACAGATTTAAAAGAACCCTGTAATACTGTTCTTCTTCATTCAGAAAGGAGCTGCAATGTTGAATTTTCACATAAACAAACCTTTAATCTGTTAGGTACAAAACAGAAATACTATTGTTCAACATCTTATATGCAATTCATCTAAAATGTGTTACATATCTATTACATATATATAAGCTTAATGCTATTTTTCTTCTATTAATGAAGTTACCATTTCTTTGGTGCTAGTTTAGTGTTCTGCCAAACAGAAAGCAGAAAACCCCACCAAAAAAGTCAGAGTGCTTGACATTTGAAAAGTAACTGGAGAAACAGACAGTATTACAATCTTGATCTTTTCCCCTTTATTTATGAATGTGTCATCACTCTTTTGTCAACCATGGGGGGCTCTAGATCTCCTAGATTGTCAGGCATGCTCACAGGTAAAGATATCTTCCTCTTCTTTGGGATCAAAGATTGACCAGACAGGTATCCTGGTGATTTCAATTATTCTTGAAGTGCAATTATTCTTTTATTCAATTGTTGTTCAATATTATTTAATCTATTTTCTTGAAGTATCATGTATGTATACAACTAACCATCACTGCTGCTGCAAGATTTTTGGAGTTCCCATAAAGTTTTAACTACTTCCCTCAGGCAGCAAGTCTCTGGCAAGCTAGTGGAAGGGTGTCCCGGCATGAAGGGATGCTCTAGTATCCGTGCTGGACCTGTGTTTTATACTTGGAGTATTTCAGTCTTTAGCAGAATCCATTTACAACCCAGTGGTGACCGTCAGGATTCTGGCTCTTAGATGGTCTCTGATTTCCCATCACCAACCACAGCACCCCAGTGTTACGGGGAGCCCTGTTGCTTCCAGTTCCCCTTAAAATACCTGTTACCATATCTGGCATTTCTCTGATGAGTTCATGAAAACCTGGATATCATTTGGAATGTGTTTTGTTCCCAAGTTGGCATGTTTAAAAATTTGTCTTCTGTCCACTAATTAAACCAGCAGTAGATGAAAAAGAAATAGAAGTAGATGAACAGCAGCACATATGACATACGTAATCAGGCGCTTACTTAGCGAACCATTGCAAACATGATCCATAGACCCATTATTGGCATTATTGGCATTGGCTGCAAAAAACCCAGGAAATAAATAAATTAATTGCAACATTTGTGGTAGCAAATACTTGGAATTTGTAAAACATTAAAGTACTAAACCACATGGCTACCAGAAGGGTTCTCTGTAATGAGTGTAATATCCTCAGTAGGGAATGGTTCTATAAAAATTACATCTCCTGTAACGAACACGAGGTCCACAATGAACAATTTAGTAGCAAAGGAGAGGAACTAGCATGGTTCAGGTATCTTTATGGATCGATCAGTCTATCGTAAGAAGTCATTTTAGATACACTACTATAACAAAGTAGTATCTCTAATAAGAGCAATCATTGTGGTCATAGTGCTTTCCTCTCCTCAGAGGGAGTATTGCTATTATTATGGGGGGGTTTTTTGAAAAGCAAAAACTCAATGTTTGAGACAATTTAATAAATTAATAGAGGTATTCAAATGTAATGCATTTATTTTCATCTCTCAACTGACACCAATAATTGTGCTCACTGACACAACTAGCACTGCCTTCTTTAAGTGTTAGTTCTGGTTTCCTGTACCAATCCATCAGCCAAAATGAGTCATTTAGTCACCCATCTTTCTTCATTTCTGTAAGTCATACTCACAACTTATTTCACTCGTTAAGTCTTTTAAAAGCTGTCTCTGCTCTACATTTTCTAATGTAGGAAGTCCCAGATATTAAGCATTTAAAAGCGAGTGTTAAGTCATAGTCCAGGAGTTTTTCAACTTAAGCTGGAATAAAATGTCAAACTGTAGATCCTTGCTTTTGCAAGTAACAAAGCTCTTCACTATTTACATTTTTGTGGATGGCGTAAATTGTAATTCTGTATGATTACCAGAAAGATAAAATTTAAATGCATATCTCAGATGAATATGTGCTTTTTTTATGTAATAAGGACAGAGACAGAATCATCAAAGTAATTATGTTTTGGAAATCTCCCTCAAAAAATATATTAGTATTTCTTTCAAGTTAACAGATTGCCTGAATATGATTTGCTCATGGTCAGCATATTCACTCAGAGAAAAGAAAGTTATGTTACTCTGTTAGACAGTTGGTCTGTCTAATTTAGGTCTTCATGAGATTCCTGTCAGGATTATCCAAATGTGTTAAATGAAAAAAAAATCTCACATTACAAAAAGTTCTTGTAACATTTATGGGAGCAAACAACTAGAATTGGTAAAACAGAAAAATAGTTAACTGAACATAATATTCCCAGTAGAGAAGAGTTGTTTAATTTGAAAGAGGTCATCCAGTTTTGGTCTTTACAGAAACTGGCAGTCAAAATAAAGGCACAGGCTATGCAGTGCTCTCCTGCCTTTTTATTTTTGCATTGGTTGCATTGCATTATTACAATTAAAGGGTGCAGCCTATTTCCTCTACCTAATATGGGGATTAAGCCCTTTGTCTCTGCCTGATTTTAGGCAGCCAGAATTTGCATTCTATTATTAAGACTAGTGTTTCTTATTTTCCAACAGCTATTTTCATGGCGTAAGGAGAGATTGAGTACCCACTCGCTTTCTCCTGCTTTTCTGCAGGTTAGTTTCTCGTAGTATTTTATTCACAATCTAACTTTTTGTAGAGTGTAATTCTCTGCCTCCGTGTATTTAAGAGAGGAAGATGATGCCTGTGCGCCTTTTTCATATTCGAAACATTTGAATTATAAACTCTATTCATACCCATAATTTTAGAGAAGTCTAGAAGACAAAAATAATCATCATTGAATGTACAACCTATCCTAAAATGGACATTGCTCTTGCAAGCAGATGAAACTTCCTTCCTTCACCTCTCCCACTATTCACAACAGAATAGTTTAAGGTCTTGAGTTTGAAATGAGTATTTCAAAATTAGGAGACAAAATATTTTTCTGGAATTAGTACATAATGATAGATAAAGATATTCTTTTATACTTATAGATATAATGCCTGCTCTGCTCCTGCTTTCATTCAGTTATTCAGTTTCTGAAGGTCATAATACTTGATTTCATATAGCATGGTTAAACACTATGTTAGAAAACTGGGATATCCATAGCCTCCTATAGACATATTTTTAAGTATTTTTGCAGTGGCCAAATGTAAAGAGGCATTCTATTTCTAGTATCTGTTTAATACCGTCAGAGTAAAATAGAGTGTAGAGATTGTATATGAATACAAACAAAAAAAAAAGAGAGTTTTTAAAATTAAACAAAGCAACATGATGTCTCTCCGCATGTGTAGAAGAGTTGATGTCATAGTTTGTAACAGAAAAGTGGTTTGGGTATTTTTTTTATACACAAGGCTGAAATAAATGATATTCCAATTTTAAGTTTTAACAAGGTGAATACTTTCACTCTAATCTATTGAAGCTTTTGTGGAGTCCAGCTGAATAAAACACAGTGACTCTTTCTCCTTAAAATTAAATACTTCACCTGCACTGGGGATGGAAATCTTACGATTTTGGCTTAATCAATGTCCCATTGAGCTCACTAAGAAATTTCCTCCTTCACCTGCTTCTTATAATTAGCCAAGAAGTTTAATGTCTCTTAATGGAACATTGAGCATCACCTCCTGCTGCAGGTAAATTGACCATTCATCTTTTGCTTTTGTGGTAATTCCTGTTTTACTCGTACCTATTTCCAACTCCTTCCCTCAAAATATATTACTTAATTAGTATTTATAACAATGGCTTATTGTAAGATGGGGTTCAAAGGTTTGAGAGCAGTTTAGTGAAATATTTCAGCTGCTGACCGGTAAAGCCATTATCGTTCTCCAGAGGGAAGCTGTAGACTTTATATGATTCACTTAACAAAATGGACCAAAAGGTGAGTGCGAGGTGATCCTTAGCAGGGTTATTGGTTGGATTGTACTGGAGAGAGCACATACAGGAAATAGTTGTCTACAGGATAACAAGATTATTCCCTGCCAAATTCTCCCTGTAAAGAAACAGGCGTTAATATGCAATAGAGGAAACAAATGGGACCACTAGAGATTTGAAACAGATCTTTGATTACAGTGGTGCTGCTTTTTGAGAAAGGTGGAATTTGGAAAATTGGGGAATAAGGGGTTAGAAATGTTGAAAAATGTCAAATAAGATTAATGGTAAAAAAGGGCTTACTGTATGTCCAGTGAGATGCAGTTTAGTATTAACTCTTACCCACCAATATTTATTTGGAATGTTTTTCAGCAATCTGAGATGAGGTTTTTACACAATCATTTGATCAAGTGTACTTGTCAGACATAGCATTTTAAATATAACATCTGGCTCCAGTTGTCTTTGGTTCTATAAGAATATCTCAGGGTCATTTGTACTGCTGGGCATAAATTCCTGTAAATCTTTCTTCTGTCATTTATCTCAATGCACAAATGCAACTAAATTTGTTAATGCATGCTATCAAGCATAGGTATTCCTGACTTCTTCCAAAACAGTCACTAGAGCTCTTACTTAAATAGATAATGTAGTGTATAATAAGCATCATGCTTTCGAGGAGTCTTTTCTTACGGTGGTGTCTGCTTTGAGCTTGTCATTGCCAAACAAAAGCTCTTGTGATGCTGTCTTAAAACCAGAAATCCTTATGAATGTGTCCCCATCCTGTAACGTATTATGTGTGCTAATCCCGGTGAACTGCCATTGCCAGGAATCAAGGACAAGGTATTAATGGCTTTGGGTGCATGAGGTATGTGTCTTCATTTTGTTCAGCATTTACACTGTCCCAAAAGAAGCTCTGGATGTCTCCTCACAGGTTTCTATTCCCTGAGCTTCGCTTGGGAAGTGCAGAGAGGCACAGGTTTGGTACATGGAGAGGGTGAAGTGCAGATATGGCTTTGCGTACTTTGTGCAAGTTTAGAAGTGACATGAAATTTGCCTGTGCATCTCCCTAAATACATCAGTATAAGCTCCAGCTACAGTCTAGCGCTCCTTCCAGAAAATACTTATCTTGCCAAATACCATCATCCTCACCCGTACAATTTCCTCTTGAGCTGTAATGTTATCAACAGTGGCAAGCCCGTCAAGTACACGTTTTCCTGGCTGATTTGTCCCACTTCAGCACTGAACAGTTTAGTCTAATAAAAGAAACCAAGGCACCTGCAGTCACTGTCTAGAGAATCCAAGTAATGCTGTCCCCTTTTTAATCGCATATGATGTCTTAGCAGAGGGCTGCAAAGGGGTTCAGTCATCAGCACAAACGTAGTACAGATCTGAAGGCAAGATTAAAGAAATGACTCATATCCAACAGTCAATACATGTTTCTCCAGGAGGTAAACACTAGGATTAGGGTTGAAGGGTTAATTTGTGTATCGGGGTGAGTGGGTGGTGAGGAAAGAAGAATAACACAGGGAGTTGGTCAAGGCTACAGCAAGAAAGATCTGAAGATATTGACAGGTAAATCAGGGAAGGAAAGCAGAGATTGCAAGAAATGGGCCACTGGGATGGAGCTGAAGAGGTTGTTTAAATGAACTAAGGAAGAACCAGAAACAGGAGAATAATGATCATGTTAGGCAGGTATACACAGGGAGGCACACCTCCCACTTAAAAAAAAAACAAGTGAGCTAAAACAGTTTTAAAACTACCAGGGATTCTAGCCTGGAGGCTTTGGCAGCTCTTTTATATTTATATTGAAACAGTTACATGAGGAAAAAGCATTTCACCTGATCCAGATCTAAAAGCATTTAGAAACGGGGGAAAGAAATCCTCCTTGCTCTGACCAGTGGCCAGAGGTCTTGTCAAATAATACCCTCTACAGTATTGAGAACTGGAGCTATTGCCAGGGAGGACACAGTAGCTCAGAGACGTGCGGCTCCCTCCTCAGAGTGACTGAGATTTATGGTGCCCCAGGACTGGAAACAGCCTGCCCAGAGAGCAGACCTTGCCCCTCTGTGCCTCCCGCGCCTGGCCCTCCATGTCAGGGAACATCAGCAGTGATTTACACTTCTGTCCCCTTTTCCCTTCTCCGCGTGGGCTTCATCTTCAGCCTTACAGTACCTAGATGTGGGAGAAGATGCTCCAAAGCCATAGGAATGGCCCCTGGCTCTTCAGTTTGTACATGGTCCGTGTGGGTAGGGAATTGGGAGGGCATGAGCTTCCATGATCTTTACACTTGCAAACTGTGCTGAGCTCTTGCTGTCTATGTTTTAAGCAGCAGTTTCTCTGTTTCTGGTGACAGAAATACCCTTTGTGTGCCTCGGGAGCCCCTTTCACTTGTTTGGCTAGGTTTGTACTCCTATAATTATGTCTCAACTAGTAAGACATCTGCCTGGGAACTCATCCTGTGGTTTTGATTAAGAATCACTTTTTTTTTTTTTTCATCGTCATTCTCCTTGAGTCCTGTTTTTAGAAGAGGGAGAAGAAAACTTATGGCAGAACCCACACAAACCTTGTAAAACCTCAGTGAACCCTAACCAGAAAATCTTTTGTGTCACTTAGCTATATAAATGAGCATTAGATGCAATAGAAGTTATATTTAACTATATCATTAAGCTCTTCACATATGAAAGAACATTGAAAAGGGCAGTAGATAAGACTATTGTCTTATGACTCTTCTATAATTAATTACCTGAGTGGAACAAACAGAAGGCCTGTCAATTCCTAATTAGGATATTGCCTCCATTAGGATTATAAACATTCTTTGGGATTAACTAATTTATGGGCCATATCATCTGCAATAGTTGCACAATGTCCATATCTTCATTATGGCCAGTATAACTATGACAATTTACAAGGATGGAAGATCTGACCTGATGTCAATGTGACAGAAAAAAATTGTATTTTATTGTCCTTATCCTTGCTGACAGCACATACAGCATTTCTATGTCATGCAGTTCCCTTAACACAGAAGCAAATATTTACCAAACTGCCCTGTTTGCTTGAGCTGGACTACAGATGACCAACTGTCATCATCAATCAATTCATCAACTGAGATAATTTGATCCTTACTTTATAAATAGAGCCTCTAATCAAACAGGTTTCTTCCTGAGACCGTCCAAATTCAACAAACTGATTCTTATGTCACTTGTAGTACATGGCAGTAATATTTTACAGTCTCTTGGAAAACCACTGTTGTGTTATTTTTTTCTGCTACGAACCCTATTAAGAATTCAAGGGTGTTTTTTTTTTTTGCAGGGAGAAACAGTGCTGAAGGACACCTTACTGTAATCAGGGTATGTATATTTTTGAATGATAATGTAAAAAGCATTATTGCTTTCATTTCTATTTCAAATAAGTATTGAATGCCAAGTACACCAAGGTGCTATCACTAGGATATGAAACCCTCCATTTTGATGACAGTAATAAAGGCTATTCTTAAATCTGAAAGACTTAACGCCTTGAAATATTAATTCTTCCAGAGTTTTGTTTTATAAAACATATATAATTCAGAGGCACTGGATAGTGAAACTACAGTGGTAAATTACGAGAGTTATTAAAAATTCTCTTTCAAGATAATATCAAGTCATCAAAAAATTGAATACTCCTGACCCTTTTACCGAAGTGTAAATTAGCAGCCTAATGGTAATATTCAGATGGGCAAAAGAAATATAAGCTCCTTTTGATGAAAATAATATAAGAAAGTGCTTCCCTACTGTGATCATCTTAACATGGGAAATAGCATTTCGGTACAGTGATCTCTGCAAAGGGCACAGCAAGCTGGCAAATATGGGAACAAAAGATGAAAGCAATTTTGTGTATCTCTTGCCAATGTTTTATTCCCTTTTTAGATATTATATAAAATCTGCACATCTCAAAGCACATCTATATGTTGCTTTATAAAAAACCCACAGCTAGCCCCGCCAATAAAATGTTTTCCTTTCAAAAACACTAGTTATGGATGGAAATTAAAGCTAAAGCATATAAAAATCTGAACATGTTTAAGAATGTTTCCTGTAAATATTTAATCTACCAATAATAGCTGCTTTTACTGCAGCATTAATATTTACATGTTAAAAAAAACAAAAGAAACCTGAGCATTTGAAACAGTATTGTTACAAAATTCATAGAGATGTTATAATTTTCTTCAATAATTATCTATATTTTAGAAAAACAAATTCTTCAGAAATTGAAGCATACATTAAAATAGAGAAAGCAGATTTTTTTTTTCTTCTGCACACGCAGTCATGCTATTTGCTAAGACCACTCATGTCAAAGGTTGTATAGCCTAAAATTCCTCAGGGGTGGGAAATCCCTTCTTATGCAGTAAAAGCTTTATGGTTTTATGCTAGTCACTTTTGGTCTGTGATGGAAATTGGACTACTCTTCATCGTATTTGTTAATCTTCATATCTTTCATGAGCATGCAGATAGTTTCCATGTACAAAGCAGACAGCTGTGCCCTTCCCACCATTAATTTTACTTGTTTTCTTTCATTCTCTTTTGGTGGATACAGCTCATGTAGAGCCACTCTGCCCACGGGCATTAATCCAACAAAACACTTGAGCGTGTGTTTAACATTAAGCAAATGGCTACAGTCATTGAACTGTGCCATCCTACTTAGGAGCGAAGGTGCTGTAATGAATCAGAGCTATAGATTCTGGTCCAGCTCTGATGGAAATCAGTGACGTGGGCAGCATTCACATCACTGAGAGCCTTGAACTAAGCGCAAAGATCCAAGCTGTGTGCTGAAGATAGCTGTTTTTTAACTATACATATATTATAAAATACTGTACCATATTATAACTTAGTATAAAATCATTAATTGCAGTGCTTTTTGCTTTTTAAACAATTGAAGTCATCACTAAAAGGTATAGGTTTTGTCATATGTTGTCCCAGGTTGCCTCCTCAGATTGCCAGTGATATTGAAAAGAATAAACAAAGATAAACAAAAATGGATATTCATTTTACATGTTTATCTAGGCAATTCTGAGTAAGAGGTGAGTGTTTTTTTCATGATGATTCATATAATCACCTCTGCAGAATCTTCATCTAACTTAAAAGCTTTTTCTCCTGAGGACCGATCTTTCCACCCACAGATCTCCACTCATACTCAGAAGCGCTCCTGAAGTCAAGGAGGTTCTGCTTCTGACTGCATCTCTCTTTGTTGATTGCTGCTAAGGTGGGTACCTTATATAGCTTTTTGGGGAACATGGACTGTTAAAAATGAGAGTTTACAGTGAATAGAAGAATATGTGTTGGTTGTTATTGAAAGCTATTTTATAGTTCTTCAAATGTTCCATGTTTTTTAGTCTGGTCTATTCTATACAAGAGCATACTTGGGAGCCGGGCTGTAATTAGCTTAAGGTTGCAATCCACAATAAAAACAAAGAATTTGAAGCCAAAAGACAAGAACTAGGTTAGTTGAGAACTTGAACTTGGAATCATTGGCAAATGGAAATAACTTCAGACAGATGCTGAATTGAACCAACATTTCTCCTCTTCACCTGATGTTATTGCACTCTGGGTTCATATATGCCAACTGAAGTGCTTTCATAGCCCAGCAATCAATAAGAGATGTTAGATGATATAAACTCAACTCCAAATTCAGTAACTTCGGTAGGATATCTGAAGGCTTAATCCCTCATTATTGTTGAGAACAACCCTCCAGAAAGCTCTAGGCTCTACGCTGCTGATCCATATACATATGTGCTTGAGTAAGTAGTCTCTGTGTCCTTGGTAATGGGGAGTAAAGACGTTATTATTATTCAAATTGAATCTTGGATGTCTCTTAGCCATGGTATGTCACTACATTTTAATGATGGTTAAACTGCTTGTGCACAGATGTTTTGGGGTATAGTCAACAGGTATTGCAAGGATAAGGGCACGGTAGATGTTTACATGCTAATTTTCCATATGTTAAGGTTATGTGATTGGCTGATCTAGGAGGTTTTCTTATGATTTAGTACATTGTGGTGAGAAAAAGAGCTTTTGAATTGCAAAAAATGTGAATGATTGTGTTTCCCAGACATCTGTATGATTTAGCCTCATACCAAAAATAACTGGCTATCTGTCATATATTTAGTGTTGTCCACGTAGGAAGGCTAAGTCATAGGTAAATTCCATGAGAATACAAAGAGGGGCAAGAAAGCCTGAAAAGAAATGCAAACACAATTTAGGCCCAGATTTTAAAGTGATTAGTTCAAAACCAGGCATATCGATGTACATCTGGCTGTCACTTGTAATATTATAATCATTCTCCTTCCTTCTCTCTTAAAACAGCTTCTTTCACAGAATCATCTCCTCAGTCTTCATTACCAATCTTATTTTTCTCATTACTTAATGCAACTTTCCTTGGGACTTGAAGCTCATTTGTAGCTAAAGGACACCTCTTACATATTACAAATAACAAATTTTGTCATGTACGATGAGAACATACCGGTCACAGGGTTTCAGAGAACAACTTCACCTCTATTGTAGTACAAGCTGGGAGGGCAAAGTCCAGAAAGAAGCATCCTGCTCTAAAACCTTTCCTACATCAGTTCATTGGGCATTATGATAATTAGATCATCTGTCTAAATAGGGTCCATATGGTGATTTTTCTGTAAATGTTTTCTTTATTTGAACACAGTGTATTAATCTATTTACAGCTCCACATTGAAATTAACCTTGGAGCCTGGATAATTAGAATCTGAGCTGAGTAGCAGAACAGCTTTTTATTACTCAGGGCAGGGGTGATGGAAATATTAGACATATTATCTCTGATTCTAAAGTCTAGGAAACAAGTTAGAGATAAATGACATGAACCTGGCAAAGGAGTCATATTCTTGGATTTGTTCTATTTTAGTTTCTCAGAGTACAGCAAAGGAAAATGTAAGTTAATTAGGGTTATCATCCTTTAATAAGCCTACAAACTTTTCTTTCTGAAAAAGACAGTTGTGTTTGAGCAGTAGTTCAGGGTATGAAGCTAAAAAAGAAAGTTATAATTTCAGCTTGAAAGAATATGGGCGTTGCTTCATTTTTTCAATGCTTTTTATGAATTTTTTCTTAATACAGATTCTTCTGGCTTTGAGACTGAACAAAATATTTTGAACACGAAAGTGGCTAGAAATAAGGTAAAAGAGTAATCTGATTTTCTCATTTGATTCTTTGGCATGTTTTGGTTTTTTTTATTATTTTCCTGTGGGATGTATAGAATTTATATCGGTGAGGTTGCACCAAAATGTTAGAAGAGGCACAAGTTGTAAGCCTCCCTTTTTGTATAATGGATGAGCTTTTCAGAATATTGCCTGCAAAAATGTGCCACAGTCTTCTGCACCTCCGTACGTACTT
>JAOQGH010000032.1:9897296-9915383 GCA_025769975.1 Gallinago jamesoni
ACTTCATTTGCATAAAGACTGATTGTGTTTGCGGTATCGGACTCGCACAAATAATTGTGGAGCTAATACTCCAGCTGGTTCCTGCAGCCCCAGATACCATGGCAATGGGAGTGACGTAGCAGCCTCAGTAGAGGAGGACGATTTCCGAAGACAAAGTGCCTGGCCGGCACCAGTCCTGCCTCAAAGCAAAGACACAGGACAAGAGAGGGATGTACATTTTGTGCAACTAAACTGCAAATTTTTAGAAGTGACTGCCTGCTAGCTACGCCTGCTGGTAAGGAAAATTGGATAGCTCAATGCTTTCCTGCCAGGACAGTCCCTGAAATACAGGCATGCCCAGATCAGCCCGGAGAGACCGGTATCAGAAAATCACAGAAAAGTTTGCCAATAACGATACTGTGTTTTGTTTAAAACTGCAGCAAATCAGCGAAACACCCTGGTCCATTACTCCAGGCACCATGAAGTGTGCGAATCTTAGTCATGGCTCCACACAAGCAGCTGGCTGGAACACAGGAGCAGGGTGTTTAAATAAGCTTGAATCTCACAAAACAACAACATCTCGCTGCAATTTCAGTGGAGAGCAGTTTAAAGAAATAGTTATTAATAGTCATCATGTTAAAAATAATCAGAACTGTTTTAAAGTAAAAGAGGGTGTCCCTGCCCATGGCGGGGCGAGCGGAATTGGAAATAGATTAAGGTCCTTTCCAACTCTAACCATTCTATGATCATAAAACTTAGAGAGATGTCCTGAGAGGATTATCCTTCATTTATCCTCAGGATGGTCACAGGGTAGGCTGGTAGTGGAAGTGTTCAGAGATCATTCAGGAATCAAGCAACCCAGCATGGGGCTGTTGCACCTCTTCTCTGCATCTGCAACGGAGGTTGTGGTGGTGGCCCCATCAGGTGTGACGAGCCACCAGCCCTGGGAGGTTCCTGGTGGGGTGTCTCAAGGGTGGTTTGCACTGTTTGTCTGAGGGAATGTTACAGCACCAATTAACAAACAGGAATTCCCTCTTTGTGATCAGTGGGTTAATGAAGACAATAGCTTTTACTCGCTTGCAAGAAGGCTGAGACGTTTTTGGACATCTGCTCCACTACTGGAGGGGTGACTTGAGTAAGTGAGGGTGCAGGGCCTCTGTGGGCAATGAGTAATGGATTCATAGTGACAATCTTTAACTGCAGGGATATCTCAACACAGGACCTCTTTAAAACTTTTGGGATGAGTTGCTGGATTAGATTCTTATTTTCTTATGTATTTCACCATTTGAAAGAATTTTCCATGCTTTCCTTGCCTGAGATAGGCATATTTATGATGATTTCAGATCACTACTGTACTTGACTGTATTAACTTCTTGTCTGTATGGTTTTGCTTTTTAAGAAAATGAAAATTAAGACAATTTCCTTTTTTAAAGAGGTTTAGACCTGCAGTCTGGTTCTTTCTTGGGCTTCTATTCAAGCTTTTCTATTGTTTCTTAAAATACCTTATATGTAGATCTTACATTCTTTTCTTTTTTTTTACCAAAGTCTGCTGAGTAGTTGTACTGTCTGCTCAATAGAGAACTGATTACATCTCCATCACCTCTTGCTTATGATAATGATTTCTTCAAGAGAATCAAAAAACTGTATGATATAAATTTTTCCATAGGAAAGGCTAAAGTCACAGTCCCTCACAAGTACAGTTTATATCTGGGTCTAAATCCAGCATTTGAACAGCTCTGTGATATGCTGCTAAAATGTCTGTAGCAGAAAAACTCGGATATTGGGAATAACCCAAGTTGTAGTCTGAGGAAACATTACTTCAGGTATTTTTGAATGCATGGTAATGTAATTAGGGCCCCTCTGGTACAAAAGAAGCATTCAATAAAAGTATCTGCCATCTTCTGTCTCTGCCAGATGCCCGAGATCTGCACATAAGTGAGAAGATAAAATTACGTTTTTTCCCCTGGTCATTTTTCTCTCCTTGTGACTTCCAGAGGTGGGAGCTCATCCAGCTTCTGCATTGGTATCTAGGTGGCTCTCCAGGAGGCATGTACAGCAAGATAGTTGAGCTATTCTTTTAAGAAGTTGCCAATGAGTCTTGGGTTTCTTAGTAGGAACTATTTCCCCCCAGATTTAAAGACTTGTTCTTAAAACTGAAAAATTAAGCAATCTCACATTTCTGCATGTTTTCCATTCCAAGGGCACATTTTCATAAGTGCCATTTTAATCTATGTTATTGTCTTTCTTAGTTTGAATGAGGTTTCAAAGTTTACCTCCTCTGCATGAATCAACCCAAAAGTAAAGGAAGAGCTTCAGAAGGACCTAGTGCCAGAAAAATGTCACACAAATGGTTATCATTGCACTGCTTCTTTGTGATGAGCATTTGGTTTTAGCTTGAGCCCCTTCACTCTTTGCTTTTTCAGTCACTGTGCAGCCCTCACCCCTTTCTTGCTTTTGATTGTTTGTTTGTTAAGGACATTTTTAAATTTATTAGATCTTTCTAAATTACATTCCCTTTCCACACTCTATTCCTTTTCTTTTAAAAACTTTCATATTCAGATATGGTTTCTCTGTAATTTTCCTTTCTTTAATAATACTTAGTATGATGTTACTGATGTACAAGAGGTCAGAAGCCACTGGGTGTCTGTGGTGGACCTTAAATTCCCTAAGGATATTAAATAGTCAGGAGTACGTGGAGAAAGAGCTGTGAAGATTTAGAGTAAAGGTACTTCCTACTTTTGTGGCTGAGACTGAATGGAAGAGTGGCAGAGATATTCCAGATGGACCAAAATAAAATTAAATAGCTCAACTCTGAAGAGTGGAGATACGGGGGAATAAATGGAAAAAAGAGAATGGTGAAGAGCAGGGAGAAAATTACCCATTTTGCATATAAATGATGTAATTACCCCCTCAGCTTCTTAGGCAGAAGTTGACATCCCTAATTAAAATAATTTTATGATCTTCTGGGGACAGATATACAAAAGCATAAAGAGAAGGAAAAAATAACAAATACAAAACTCACCAACATCAGCAGCCATTTTTACAAAATAATTTTGCAACAAGACTGATGATGTACATGCAGTCTCAGCTTTATAACAAATTATCAGGCTTGTATTTTATTTCAGATGATTCACAGGGCTTGATATAAAAGGCAGAAGCTGAATAAAACCTTTTCAGAGAAGAGAATGATGAAACCACAATACGAGGACAGGGAATTGAAAGCCTACTGGACTGAATTTCATTGTTTTCTTCTGATTAATACTGGAAATTGAAAGCCACTGTGTTTAACCTGTGCTGATGCTACAGTTGCTGTAATTAAGCATGAGAATATGCTCTTACAACTTGTGCATGCTGATTGTTTTATACAAAGCACCTGGCAAATTTGCCAGCACGTACACTATTAAATCTGCAACAGAGGCGTCTGGCCACCAAAGGCTGCCATTGTCCTTCCTTTAATTGATCTACGGTATTCCACTGCATCTTTACTTCCCACTTGCCGGGCAGGAAAGCAGTTGTAGAGCCTTTTCAAGACCACAAGGTAGAGAGGGGATGTGTTGTTTTAACCGTGCGGGAAGGAAGGGGTTGTGCTACAAAAAGAGATAAAACCCAGCAAGTGCTACAAATCTGGAAAATTCCATTATCATATGCCTCGTCTTCTCGTACCGTCTGACTGACTGATTTAATGTCGCTAACAGACTTGACAGACCAACTTGTTAGCATTACATACTGCACAGTAGCAATTGATAAATCAATTGTTACCACTAATTTTACTCCAACAGGGTGATATTTCAGTAGTCAGAAGTTGGGTGAAGGATATGCTTGTCTACGTGCAATTTATTTTATTTTTAAAAATTTTTTTCCCTCCACATAGCTGGTTCTCTTTTGCATTTCCTAAGTATTTTTTTGGTGATTTCACAGTAAGGTAAAGCTGGAAGCCAAGAAAATAACATTATCCTCAGGCACAAATGCAGAAAATCAGGCTAGAAATCTCACAGGAACTGATGTTCTTGTCCTATAGCAGCTACTTGCAGTAGTGACCAAGTTTTGGATAATGTAGGAAAATTTAAATGTTTTTTTGAGTTAATTTCATGTCTAGTCCTGACTGATTAATTAATAAAAGAAAACAAAGCATTTTAAGTCTCAGAAAAGCTTTGGGTTTGGTTCTGCTCAGAAGATGGGCATAGTGTCAAGTCCATTACTTCTGAGCTGATTCATCCTGCCTTAATGAATACAATTCACTCATAGACTGCAGAATTTGGAATAACCATTGTGATTTATGAGCTATTTAAATACTAGCTAGTGCACCACGTGCTTAGTTCTTCAACTCTATTTGCATAGGTGGGAAGGGGAAACATATTACGGTTATTTTTTCTGTCAGATAAGTCTCAAATGTCATAAAGAGGAAACTTTATCTTCCCAAATCTTGTTCTTTTGTTTATTGTTTGTTTTGCAACACAAAGAAGGACTGGATAAAATGAGAGGAGTAGTTTGGAGCATCTCTCAGGGGGTGGTTGTCTGGGGGAGTGGTGCTCTGCAGCAGGCACTGGTCGTGTGGGCATAGGGGTCTTCTGCATTGTCCCAGTGTGAGTCGTGGCTGTTCTGCACAGCAACAACTCAGGAATTCTTGGCTATCAAAGCTGGGAACAGAAATTATTTCCCAGACAAGTGGAATGGCCTGGAAATGTTCATGAGTGAGACTCCCTTTTGTAAAACACCCCTGTGTGTTTTCACCAAGGAACTCGGCAAAGGTGTCAGGAAGCTGAAGTAAAATAGCATGTTTACGGGCAAATAATGGCCTTTGGTTTTTGTCATCTGAATGGGAGAATAATGCATCTATACTCTTTCTCCAAGAGAGACACAATATCTAAGCCAGAACAGCGTAACATGTTGTACAGAACATATCTATAGCACCAGTATAATGTGTAAGAAAGCTCAAAAGAAGGTGCTTCTGTGCATACCGTGGGTATTGTGATCCTGAAAGCACTTAAGGATAAAGGGTAGATTCTTGAAAAAAAGGCTGAGCCACTGAAAAACACATGAAATAATCCATCCTTGATTCAGCTTCTGCTGTCAGTGAGGGAAGGGTGCTCAATGTTGTACCTTCCTGCCAGAGCTCCTTTCACTCAGAGAATCAAGATTTATTTGCATAATATTTGACTTGAAAACAAATCTATGGCTTTATAGCTCCTTCTTTTGTAAAGATGTATATACATCCTGCCAAAAGTAGCACGCAATCTGTGCCAGATAGAATTTTTGTTTTATCCCGGATTTTAGCGTTTGTATAAATTAATCTGTCTTTATCCCTATTTCTCAAGAGACGTACGTAGCTGTCCATATACTAGCATTTATCTTTCTGGTTAGTGCCACTGTGTGGATAATACATCACAAGAGCAGTGGTGCTAGTTATGATGTATGACACCAACATATCATAAAAGCATTGCCACTTCTGTGATGTATTATTCAAAACATGGAATTAAACAGAAAGATCAATATAATACAGGCCCTTAATTTTTTAAGGTGGGTTAGAAGGTTTTAGATTAAAGAAACCAGAAGATTTACATAGAGGCTCAGTGCCTAACAGAAACAAATGAGAATAGCTGGCGTTTGAAATCTGACACGCTTTGTACCAAAAAAAATGGCCAGCAAAACTTTTCAAACCTTGTTCCCAACACGTTTCAAGCCCTCTCTGTTCCCAGCTGCAATGCACCCAGCCTCCTACCACCTTCCTCCAGAACATCTTCCACAAAGCACTGCCTCTGCTGTCTCCACGTGAGCCAGTTCCCTCTGCTGCCCCTTGCAAACCTGGACCACCACCTGGTAGCTCTGAGCTGGTGAGGATAAACGGCTGCCTCATCCCTGTTGATGGGCTGCCTGGCGTGCTGAGCAGAGCAGATAATGGTGCATTTATTTCCCTGCTTTTTGCACAGTGAGGGCACTATTTGAGTCTCTCTTCTCTACTTGGCTGCTGATTGCCACTAAACTTATTGAAATTTAGTTCCTATTGAAGAACTAGCTCTTCTTGAAAGGTCACTGGAATTATCACATATTTTCAAAAGTTAATAGGGAGATGACGGGGTAGGGGATTAAAAAAAAAAAGCCAAGACATTCATCTTATTTTCTTTGTGGCTGACTTAAGTCCGTATGTCAAGAACACTATTACTCTCATTAACACTTATTGTTTTCATGGATTTACATAGATAAAAATTTTATTTAGGATAATTCATTTGCTTTTCCAGTGCTGCTAATCTAATGTGTTCAAGAATCATAGCGTAGGCAGAACTTGAATAAGAAATTGGTATTGGTTTTGTGTTTCTAATTTTATTTCAGTTCTGCAAGTCCTTCGACAGTATTTTCCTCCTTTTGCTCAGAGGCTTCCAGATCTTCACAAACATAAACTTAAGTAGAAACTCCAGATATTTCAAAACACAATTAAAACTGTAACAGCTGGCACTTCTGGGCTTCTACATACCTCATGTAAAGAAAGACAATCCCACAGCAAGTCACAAAAACATTCTTAGGTTTGGAAGGCCCTGCTCCTAAACATCTTAACAGAATAAAAAGTCAGTATTAGCATCAATTCTCGTCTTTTGCAGGCTCTTTTAATTGCATAATTGCAAGCGGTCTTAACATATTTCTATTTTCTTGTGGTTACCGTGCAGCCACCTCACTTGTTTGCTCTGCTGGAATATTCTGTTTATTAATCTCTTTAGCCATTTTTTTTTCCCTGCTCTCTAACCAAAATTTTAATTTCTAGTTTGGGGATAGTAAATTTATTAACCTTTCTTAGGTAACATACAAAATCCTTTTCCTACCTCGATACTATTTCCTTGAATCCTTAAAGATATTTATACAGTTTTATATAACCTTATATAACCTGTGTAAATTAAGTTTCCTTGCTTGCTCTTCTTCTATCGTATCCTCTAATCTTTGAATCATCTCAGTTGTCCAAACTACCACAAAACCAGCATATATTTTTCCTGGGGCTCGGAACATAAAATGAAATTAAGAGGCCACAACATTCTTCTGTAAGCGTACCTCTTGTGGACAGCCTTAGCCAAAGAAAATTGCATTTCTTACACAGCGTGGGCAGTTCTATTGATTATAATATTATATATTATATATATTGATTATATATATATAGGTTTTGGTACCATTCACAGACTGCCAGACACCATTTATGCATTAGATGCTGCATTTCCCACCCAAACGGCTTAAAATGAAAGGTTTTCATTGTGTGTGGCAACCACCTAGCAGAGACCTCTACAAAGAGCTACACAGTAAAACCTTGGTGGTATTTTGGTTTCCTCTGAAGCAGTATTTATGACATATAATGTTATGTGATAAATGTGGTTTATATTTTTAATGTATTTTGTCGTAATAATAATGTTTCAATAATAGCATTTCTGGGACAGTGAGAGAGGGGGGAAATAGTTCGGATTGTGCAACATCCAAAACCACTGCAGTTATGGAGGTCATGGCAATTTACATCTCTTATCACCTGATAATATATTGAAAAGTCCATTCAGATCGTTCAGATATAGAAAATTTTATCTAAGTCAGAGCAAGATTATAACATCAGTCCCCTAGACAGTGATTTACAGTAACTGTCTTCTCTCTGAGGCGAGATACTAAATCTGCCAAAAACGTTTCTGTGTGTTTTCAGGCTTGGGTCTAAACAAATCCATACATGTGGTCAAAGTACTACTGGTGCCAAAAAGAAATATATTTGTGTAGACAGGCACAGAAGATGCACATCTCTCTCCTCCCACTTCCTCTTCTGTCTCAGTGTGGCCATTGTAAGCAAATTACCATGATGGGCTGAATAATGTCTTTGGTTACGTTCGTTCTCTGTGATGTCACAGGAATCCAGTGTGTATAGATGTAGAATTTCTCCAAGAAACGTCTATAAAAAACTTGCTTGTTTGGACAAAGAGCAGAATCCTATAATGCTACAGCATAAAAGAGAGTGACAATACAGTGAAAAGCGATGTGTTAGGGCTGATTATGGTATTGAATACAGATAAACGTGAATACAAATATAAATGACCAGTGTGATTTATTGACACTTTCATTTTTCAGAGCACTGGAACAAGCTGCCCAGAGAGGTGGTGGAGTCTTTGGAGACGTTCAAAACCCGCCTGGACAAGTTCCTGTACAGCCTGCTCTAGGTAGACCCACTTTGCAGGGGGGTTGGATTAGCTGATCTCCAGAGGTCCCTTCCAACCCTATATGATTCTATGATTTTTGGGTTTCCTGTGTATATACAGAGGTACCTATACTCTGTAATTTATATGCTTGTGTACTCAACAGTACCACCAGCTCTAGAACAAGCTAGTCTTTGGAAGACTTTTGAAAAAGGACCAGAGATCCCTGAGGTCCATTTCAATCTGGTATTCTATCGATCTATGATTCCATTTTTCTACAGTTATAAAGAGCCTATCTCTTACTCAGCTGTAATGCAATGACCAAGAATTGCTTCAAATACACTTTCCATTCGAGGATCCATGTAGTTTGATATATACTAGGTATCAGTATGGTATTTTACAGTGAAGAGGTTACTTATGGTAATGTCAGGAGCATTCCAAATCATAGCCTTTTAAGATAAATATAAATATGTATGTATTATGTCTCGAAATATTGAATGTAGTGAAAGCTGGATGTTGCAATTACTGGAAGAAGTATGAAAGAAGATACAAAGAGAGATGTATGCAGTTCAACTGACAATCATAAGCAGAAAATATAATTTAACTTCCTTTTTTAGAGCTGTGTTGAAGGTAAAAAGCTAGATGGGAGCCATTAGCTTTTAACGATTTATAATGCTTTTAAGAGCTTCCATACAATGAGCAGAGAAAAGAAGAAAGGTATTTGTCTGTAATTCAGAGAAGGTCATTTCCATTTAGGCATAGAAAATGTATCCTCTGTGGTGTTTATCTGTAAACTATTTACAACACAAATAGAGGTTTGATCAAAGGAGCAGAATCATGCAGAAATTATGGAAGGTTCACAGTTAAATCCTGTGCTTTTATTTCAGAAAAAATTTCAGTAAATATTACTATGTTGATGTGTGGAAACATTTTTAGAAAGGACTCACAGAGTTCTTTTGAGAATTTTTTCATTAGCACCTAGTGCTATCAAATTAAGCCTAATGTAAAATAAATTAACATAGTTCATACATTGTTAAATTTCAAAAGAACAACAATGTCCATGAGTATATAAAGAAAAGTCCAAAACTGAAATCAATATATCTCACTTCAGCCTAACTCAGAACAAAACTTAATATGTAATACTCTTTGATAAAGGAAGCATGAGTGCAAGGGATTGCTACTAGGCTTTTAAAATACTATTATTTTCTTTAAATTGTATCCTTGCATCCAAATAATGTTGTTATCTAAGGTAACGAGACAAAAGGATGACAAGTGCGCATTTGGTTGCGGGTATTTGTGGTTGAACATCTGTACTATCCAGAGAATCCCTAAAGGAATTGCAGAAACCAGGCCAGCTCTGGTCAGGTTTTCTTATTAGCAATTAAGAGAGAGCTAGAATCATCTACACATATGGTGTGCAGCCGTTGGCACGAAAGTCAACCGTTGCAGCTTGTGGTTTGATTGGCATGGGATGATCCCCAAGGAGCAGCAACCCAGTTCTCCCCTGCCCGAGAGGACCTGACTGCTGACAGGAGCAACCCGCGGCACCAACGGGGTGTTGTGTGCCCTTCCTGTGGAACTGGGAACGTTGGGTGGACGGGACAGACAGCGGCAAGTGTTGGTCAGGTAAGGCAGGGCTTAGGAGCTGGGGCACTCGAGCATCCCCGAGGGGAAGAACAGGCTAGAAGTGGACTTGGCATGCACTTAGACAGAAGAGAGCTAGAACCCATTTTTATTCCACTTTCTGTAAAAATGCTTGCTACTGATTAAGAACATTTTTTTATTAGTGTTGTACTTTATTCCTACTTTATTTTGGAAAGAGAAAAAAATGGCGGTCAGCCCTGAAAGAGGCTGGGAAGGTTCTTATTCCAGACAGATGCTGTTTGCTATTCAGTGAGCAGCCTGGCTGAAACAAACACAGATCCTTTTCCCTCCCTCACATATTTTCTGTCAATGTTTTGATTTTGTCCAGTGTTGCTCTTCTGTAGGTCATAATGGGTGGCAAGAACAGCGGTTCCAAATTTAAAAGGCATGCTAGTAAAAACTCTGGTGGGACATCCTCGCTCAGAAACACTGGGAAGAGTAACATCTCTAAACTCTGTGGTGCTCAGGATAAGCCTGCATTAGCATTTTACCTCAAAACAGGCACGGAGTTTGGAAATGAACCTCCCCTCCACTTGCTGCTTTGTGGTTTACTTTGAAGAACGAGCTCGGAGCATTTGAGCCTGTTTCTTTCTGAGGGAAAGTAAAGTCTAAGCTGCGCTCCCGGCATCCACCTCTCTGCCCCGATGCTTAATGAATGGCAGCCCAACAGAACCAGTTGGAAGTAAAATCCCTGAAGCATCAACCACTCCACCCTCCAGACATAGACGGAGTAAGCAAGCATGAATTTGGCTAATAAATTCCATTTTATTATAGGGGAAAAGAAACCCACAGTAAGCTATGTAAAGCCTAATAATACTAATGACATAATACTTAATTCCTGAAGGCTTTTTCCTTCATCGAGGGAAGTGCTAGGACAGCTGGTGCTTCTCCTCTTGTGAAGGAAAACAGAGTCATAGCAGACTCAAGGGTTTTCTAACTCATTCCTGATGGTTAACAGAGCCCAACTTAAGGTGACTCTGATTTTGTGATCCGAGGTGCCTTTTCTCTTGCTGACTATTTCTCAGTGTTTTACTACCTCTAGCTAAATGTTTGCTGATCATTTCTGTTATTTCAGCTACCATAATGGTTGACTCTTATAGGATGGATTCTGCAGCTCTTCTTGTACTGAAACAGGTTTTTTCAGTTCACAGTGTACAGTAGACTCGTAAACAATCAATTATTTTCCTAAAAAGAATAACTTTTATGTCTCAGTACTGGAAGCAGATTCTAAAGTGTAATTGGCCCAGACACACACAATACGCTGCTATAGCTCAGATTGTTCTCCACTTTCCCTCGTTTTCAGTGCAAATGGCTTTTAAACATAATGCAGAATACATGCAAGTAAACATTTCAGGTGCTTCCATTGGGTCTGTTCAGTTTGCTTTCTTCCTCTAGCTCTTTTCTTGGCTCGCAGCCCCTTTCCCTCCCTAAACAGCACCCATGAGCACAGCAGTAAGCCCTACAGTGCCATATAAAAGGTGAATCGCGTTTCCACAGGTGCCACCGTCTTATATTTTGTCCTGTTAACTAGGCTTAGTCTTGCCCATATTTAAAAGGTCAAGCCCCTTCAGGGTGCTTGGCCAGTGTTCAGGTCTGTCCCAAACATATGTGATTTGGGGAGCAAGTACCTCAGTCTAGAATGCTTGTAAGAGTGCAGAAAATTTTTTGCTACATTTGGCTGGTGCTTTGCTCAGACTTGGTTGTCCAGGTTTTGGGTATCAGGCAACCTGCCTGGATGTGAATAACTGCTTCTGAAGGAGATGATCTGGGTTCTGTAACATGCAATTTAGTTACTGCCTTTTGAATCACAATTTTCCTTAGTCTGGCTTTTTGGTATCACGGCAGGCTGTGAACTCTTAGGTATCTAATTCTCTCTATTTAATATGGATGATTTAAGGACCTTATTCTGCATTGTCATTTTTAGCACTGAAGTACTGATCTGGTTTTCATTGCCTTCTGAGGTTAGGCATTTATTATCAGACTGAGATGCTGTCAGTGTCTTTTAAGTTGAGGAACATAATTCAGATCTGGAAAACAGCATAATGTGATGCCACGCACCTTGAAGAAACCTATTACATGCTTTTGGGTGGAGTCCTGGAATTTGACAACTATATGGACTTGTTCCAAACAATTAAATGAATCTCTCTTCAGAGCATATGGTGTAGAGAACATATCATGTTTGAGAAATATGGTTGGCTTCTAATCTTGATTTTCAATTTTGCGACAGAACAATAATTTGGCACAGAATATAAAACCTTTTTTTTTCCCCTGTTAAATACAAATGTGTTTTCTTCAAAGATAGGAAAGAAAATCTTTTCAGGAAAATCCAGTTTTCCCTTGTATATCTCATAGATATTACTTTTTGTCTCAGTTCTTTTGAACTACAGTTTGTAATTAATGTGGCTGTTTTTATTTCCTATTGATATTAAAAGTGTGTGATGAAAATTGAAAATCCAAAGACTCAGCTATTCAAGATTTATCTGTTGGTCTATATGAAGGATCTGGTTGGTATAATTGTTACTAAAAAGATGACGCTGGAGAGAAGAGATTCATTGTTTGATACACCAGAAATGTACCAACCTATCCTATTCCCCTGCCTGACTTGCATACTGATGTTTAATAATTACATCAGGGTCCACACTGGGTGGCAGAGAGGTACGGCAGGGGTTGAGCTGCACAGAAAAGCAGCAGGATCACTCTGCTGCTTCTGAGACATAGAATCATGGAATGCTTAGAGTTGGGAAGGGACCTTAAAGATTATCTAGTTCCAACACCCCTGCCATGGGCAGGCACACCTCCCAGTAGAGCAGGTTGCTCAAAGCCCCATCCAGCCGGGCCTTGAACATCTCCAGGGATGGGGCATGCACAGCTTCTCTGGGCAACCTGTTCCAGTGTCTTGCCAACCTCAGAATCAAGAATTTTTTCCTAATACCTAATCTAAGTCTACCCTCCTTCAGTTTAAAACCATTACCCCTCAAACGGTCACTACACTCCCTGAAAAAGAGTCCCTCACCAACCTTTCTGTAGGCCCCCTTTAGGTGGGGCCCTAAGGTCTTCCTGGGGCTCTAAGGTCTTCCTGGAGCTTTCTCTTCTCCAGCTGAACAACCCAAACTCACTCAGCCTATCTTCACAGGAGAGTGCTCCAGCTGTCTCACGTGAGATCCTGGATCCCACCATACCAGGAAGGATCTGCCATCAGTTTTGATGGGACATCCCTCTGTGTGCTGAGCAGACAGAAGTGACATTCCACCTGATGAGTCATCAGCCAGAGAAGGACCTCAGGAACTGCATAAAGCGGTAGGCAGACTCACAGACCTGTTTCAGGCCAGTCTCCAAGCCAGGCTGGGTGAGCAGAAGGCTCCTGCCCACCCGGAGCAGAGTCCGGCCAGGCTGCTCAGCTCTGCTGGGCACTGTGCCACAGCCTTCCCCAGCCAGGGCTTTTCTCTAAGGAACTAAGGGGATTAGGCTTTTAAGGGGAAATCTAAGAGGATTGCAGATTTAAGAGATGGCCAAAGAGGCGTATTCATAGCTTTTTAATTAAAAGATATTTTGACTTGAAGGCCAGAAGGATTAAGGAATCGGTAAAACCAAGTTAAATGTCAAAGCCAGGGTTAAACCACAAATTAGGCATATTTCTAATGGATCTTTAGCTTGTATTTTTTTTTCCCTGAGATTAAACAATCTGTAAAGCTTATTAAGGTCATTTCCTATCAATTTTCCTCTTTCACCACTGTTCCCCTCTTGCCCATATTTATGGCATTACAAATACATTTAAATCTAACACCAGAAATTGGGTGGCTGGTACTATAAAAAGGAAGAACCTTTAACAGAGTATGTCACACTCACGTCTTTTAAGAAAAAGCTTGTATTTTATGGGAGTAGTAACCAAATCTACATTTTCTAAGCGTAGCTGTGTTTGAATATTTAAATGAACTGGTCTTTTCTTTTTTCCTCTTATGTCTACTTATTTTAAATGATCTGTGGTATATGAAAGTCAAAGGGAGAAGCAAAGTATCGATCAGATTATACAAGAGAAATTCTCACAGGTCTAACGCAAAAAAAAACCGTTCCTAATTTTCTCCATAAACCCCTTGTCATTATGCTATTGAGTCATGTCATGTTATTTTGAAGTGAAAGTAAAGGTGTTAAGTCAAAAGAAGTAATTTTAAGTTTTTAATTATTCTACAAGTTATGCCCTACAGCATGTTTTCTTAAAACTGTACCTTTTGTTGAGCACTAAACTGCATGAATTACTTATAAGTCAGGCAGATCAATATCTCAGAATGTCTTACAAATAATAATTTGATTCAGCTGGGATTTTTATTTTTTTTTTTTTTCCTGTTGTTGCTGTTCATTCACCAACATTTTATTCTCATAGCGTTAAATAGCAAAAATCAGCTAGTGAAAGGAAAGGTCTCTTACGGAAGGAAATCTGGGAGTTCAAGGGCGCAGCGAATGGTGGCCACACAGCTGCTTCCCAGCACAGTTGAGCTGTGCCATGGTGTCTGATGCCTTGAGTCACTGGAGAGGACACATTATTTCTTACCAGTTGCACTGGACATCAACGAGAGGATCATTGCATCTGTAGCATATTAACCATTTCCACACTGGAGCCACGCATCCTAGACCTGCTTTGGAGAGCAGTGGTGATGAAACCAGTAACAGGGCAGCACCCAACAGAAATGTGCTTAACACATTAAGGGAATTTGCACAATTGCAACAAGCTTTGTCCTTGGACGTTTTCATTATTATGGAATACTGGAGAGACTTCTGGTCAATATGCTGACCGTATTGACAGGCACGTCAGGTACTCACCTATACATGCACATATGTGCTGTTCTGAATGCAGAGTTCCTAGCTGTATGACCTGACTGAAAAAAAAGAAAAACTATTTTCAATACCCAATACCTCTTCATTTGCCATCTTATTTACCACAATCTAATTTACTCTTTGGAATGAAGGCCACTGAAAACCTAATGAAAAAATCATTTTGAATAATGTGTAACAGCTGCTAGCATCTTGACACTTTCAAGATATGAAGGGCGATAAGTGAATATTACTGAAAATGAATATATCAGGCATAGCATTGGCAAAATTTTACAGGAAGAGTGTCCTAGGTATGTCAGATGTCTGTCTCTGCTTGTGATTGTGCTACGGTAAATTTATTAGGCTGTGTGAAATCATCTGCTTTGAATATCTTTTGAAAGTATCAGCACAAGGCTAAAAGGCAAAAAATAATCAGGAGCAGAAGAGGTAAAACACTGGTTTGGCAGTCCCTAAACCCTGTTTTTCTGAAGCCCAAGCAGAAGATAAAATACAGCGTTGCGTGCCTCCTCAAATTTCCACCAAGGGATTTCTGTCAGGACACTGCCGTATCTTTAGTGCTCTACTGTCTGACGGCATAACGTTTGATCCAGCACTTCCATCAACTCCCTGGAACCGGCTTTAATCCACTCACCCTCACTGCTGGCTGCGTGGCAGAGGGTAAGTCACTCAGAGCTGGGCAGGGCTCTGCTCGCTCCTTTATGACATTGTCCATATAGCCAGAACGATGCTTGGCTTTACCCTGCTGTAAAAGACAGCAGCTTTTGACCCTGTCTCTCCACATGCCTAAATTTATAAAATTCTCATATCAATCCTAAAGCAAAAATATTGTCAGACCCCTTTATTTGTGAAGTTCTTTGACCTTATGGAAAGAAAAACATCTAAAAATATATTCATCCACTATTTGCTGCCTCTGATTCTTTGAACAGATGGTTCAGTGAGGCTCCCTGTGTTTTCCTTTCCATTTTAACACAGAGTTAGTTCAGATTTCAGTTTACTGCTAGCAGTCAAAGGTTCTGGCATTTCAAACGCAAGTGTTCCTTCTGTTTTAGCCTCAGCACTTCGGTGCGTAGTCTAAGGACAGAGCTGGGCTGAAATGCTGCTGAAGTGTTGAAAAGCTTAAGTTATTAATCACAGCCTCGCTGTCTCAGGGGAGGGGAGCCCAGGAGTTGCCTGTCCAGGCCCCATGACTTTGGAAACACAGTGTCCCAGCAGAACAGGCTGCCTGGGCTGGGGGGCTCCATCCCCTCCAGCCTCTGGAGCAAAGGCTTCCAGTCCCCCCTCTTCCTCAACACGGATCTTGTGAGCTTACAGTCTCTTGCCTGGGTTGTGATTTGGGGCTGCCTTGTTTTCCGAAAGAATCCCATTACCTGCCACCGGCCTGGTTGGTTTTGTCCCAAAAGCATTTGTCTTATTAAGAGAAATGGTAACAGAAGGGCCTTCCTTGGGCGCCAAGAGGCTTGTCTTGCTCTCCAGCCCAGCGGGAACTCAGGAGGCCTGAGTCTTGCCCCAAGCTCGTGTTTGCAGTCACACAAGTCCAAGTCGCTATTTAATTGGGATTACTTTAGATTTATGTAGATACAGCTGCACAGAAATAGAACTTTACACGGTTTCCCTTGATCAAGGTGTTAGGTGAGCAGGTCAGGGTGCTGCGTGGTTCTTCCAGGGTGTTTTTCTCCCTTAGCTCCTGTTATGCTTTTCAAAGAATCACTCCTGTCAATATGTGGGAGAATAATTTCATATTGATTCCTGATTGCAGTTTTTCTCTTTATTTTCCTCTATCTTGCATCTATATTTATGACATGTTATATATAAAGTTAAAGTCATAGTACCCTCTTCCTTCTTTTTTTCTTTTAATAATTTCACCCTGTATTGATAGCTATTACTTTTGTGTTGATCTGTAACAGGCTGACTTTAGTTACAGTGAAACGACTTAATGCCAATAACATCAGTCTATAGAAGTAGAACAACCAAAACCACATAAAACCACCTGATTAACATTTTGTACAACACTCTTTTCTGAAATAAAAGAGACCACACTGGATTTTAACATCTGTTCCCCAACGATTCTTGCAGGGGTGATAATTTTTATTTTTTTTTTCTCTTTGCAAATGTTGGCCTTTTTTATCATCATCAGGGCACAGCTGTTGCTGCAGAGCATCGTGTATTCACGTCTGAAGTGCGGCTGATGCTCACTTCTGTTTACTTCTGCCTGATATCGTTTTGCATTGGGTACAATTCAAAAAGACAAATGTCTTCATGCACTTTAAAAAGGTATCCCATCACCATTTAGAAAACAGCCTTTTATTTCTGCTTATATAATAGCTAAAAAAAATATGCTTCGGCACTATGTGTCTCCTGAGCAATTTCCCTTCTTAAAGGGATGGACAATGGAGACACTCCCTTTGTACGAACTTGTACTTCCAGGCATTATTTTATTTTTTTTAACCAAGCCTTCAACTTTCCAGGTTGGCTGCATTCACTTAAATTGGTCAAAAGAACACAGTCTGCAACCATTCATAAAATTTTGTGGGTTCTATTAAAAGTACACAAATACCTTGCATTTTTAGATTACCAACTATGCTTCCTTTCAGTTACCAATGAGAATCTTTGTGCATCAAAAAATATACTACAAAAGTCTTAATGTAAAAAACAACCTTTTAGGCTTGGTCAAAACCAATAGCTGTTGTTTAACATTTAACACTGCCTTTTGAATAAGGTTTCAGTAACTGAAAGATAATTATAGTTTTCAAAGGGTGAGCAGTTTTCATGATTTTGAGAGCAATTTTTTTTTTAAACTGAAACAGTAGAGACTTTTATATATAGTTCATATTTCCCAGCCCTGCATACCTGCAGCCTGCTAATTTTTGCATGTTTCAAAATGATCATTTATGAAAAATTGAGCCTTAGTATGCTGTAGCTCTGCGCTATGGACAAATAAGAGCTATATGTTTTTGATAATTCTGATTTGGCCTTGTGCAAACATACCAAAATCCTGAACTGTGCAGTGAATTAGCATTAAGTGAAGAATTCAAGCAATTTTTCTCATATGTGTAAGGCTGCAGTTTAGGTGGCAAATTCTGTTATACTTGTTTCTTCTCAGCACAGGGCAACTCATTTCCCTGCCCATTTTCTCCTCCTGCTTCCCACAGGAAGCAGCACGAGACTTTAAGATGTTCAGCACAAGACTAAGTTTTATGACTATGGAGGGGAAAATTGAAGGAGGGGCCCCGTTCCTGTAGTAACCATTTCTGCTCAGCTTTCTTCAGGTTACCCAAGAATTTAATTTTATAAATACTGTAATTTAACAGTAAATGTCATTTAAGAATGGGTGTTACCTTTGAAAATATAGGTAAATAGCAGCAGTGATTAATATAAAGTTAAAAATTGGAGTAGCATGCTTTTCTGTAAATGCAACCAACTGGAACTCAACCTGGCGATTAATATAAGGGACAACAAAAAAAGTTTCTATAAATACATCAACAAAAAGAGAGTG
>JAOQGH010000032.1:9915483-9944214 GCA_025769975.1 Gallinago jamesoni
TTTTTTTTTTAATGTGGTTGGACTCGATGATCTCAAAGGTCCCTTCCAACCACTAAGATTCTGTGATTCTGTGATTACACAAGTTTGAAAAGGAAGACCTGAACTTTCGAATATCTGCTACTTTCCTCATTTTCAATGAGAAATGAGAGCCCTTTTTTTATTTTCCTCCACTTACCAATATAACGAATTTTAAAACAGACAAACAGTCAAGTTAAGACCTAAACCAAGCTGCATTCTGGGAGTTTCTTCCTGTGACAGTCAATCCACTGCAATAATCAATAGGTTGTCAGTCAGACCTTAGATGCTCCAAGTCTCTGAGGAATAATGTCTATTCAATGGAGACAGAAAATGTGGGGTCCTTGGGATTTTTGCTCTGACCACATACTGACTGACTTAGCCATTGACTGCAGTGGATTCTCTTCTTATTGCAGACACAGCCTGGATGCCTTGGAAGATGTAAAGGTATTTTAACTGGCTTTTGGTCTTATTTGTAAGATAAGACCTTTTAGCCAAAACGGAGTTAAGTCCTGTCTCCAATTCCCCTTTCCCCAGGTAAGTCTTTGGATATCTAAACTCTCTCCTCATCTCATTAGCAGAGGAGGAGGAGCTTGGGAAGCTCCCAGTATTCTCAGTCCAGTGGGTTTCCCCTGTCTTACGGGAACTTTTTCCACTCATTTTATAGTGTAGCTAAATGTTAAGAAAGTTGTGACATCCACATTTAGCTATTCTGCCAGCCTAGAAGCTCAGTGTCTTCATTCCCAACCTACTGCAGTCTTTCAGCAGAAGACCTTAAAGTACTTTGAAAAGTATTAATTAAACTGTTGAACATGGTGCATACTTTTATTCCAAATTTACAGAACAGAAAATGAGCTATCAGTAAAATTTGCAATAGGAATTCAAGTGAAAATGCCTATGTGCAAAATGCTAACTACCTTAGTTGGTATTTTTCTATTGGGAGAGTTTTTAATAATGTATCTGTAAATTCTGGGCAGAGACAAGGGAACACTGGCAGCAATGAAAATATTTCAAAATTATATTTGATAAGGTTTCTGGTGTTTATCTGTTTATGTTTTGCTTTTGTATATAAGTATTCATCTGCTCTTTTTTTCTGGCAATTCAAATTAATTATTTTTCATAGATTCCCAAGATGCACTACACTCCATTTATTTGTTATACTACTGACCATGATTAATGACCGACCACAGTTTGAATATCTCATTTTTAATGATCATGATAAATTGTAGCCCATCATGGCAATTTAATATGCTTATCATGCAAGATCTAAGTCAAAAAACTTAAATTATATCATAATTAGGAAGCGCATCTTAGCTGGGAAGCACAAGAATAGTTTGCCATTATAAAACTTGCAGTTCCATGCTTTTGCTGAAAGGGTTTTTCAGCGCATCAACCTAGCTGTTCTGTCCTCTTCTTAGGGGAATATACGTCATGAGCTCTTCCATATTGCATCTCATTCTGCAGGAGGGTCTTTTTTGCAAACTCTTTGATTGCAGTTTTCACCTGAACCTAATTTATGATTGATGAGGATAAGGAGAGCTCATGAAAGAGGTCAGATAAAAGAGCCTGTCAGGTAGCAAGAGGAAACTTAAAAGATTCCTCCTGTGGTCTCTAGATTATAGGAGACGCATCACAGTCAGACTGCTGTTTGGCTACACCTATATCCGATGTGGTGTCACCTTCCCAGTGCCCAGCATGTCCCAGCTCCATATCGTACTGGGAGCTGGTGACAAGCATCACTCCCCTTGTCTCCTCTTTTGTTTTTACCTGCAGGAAAGCTGTGGGCACGTGGGCTAGAGAGGAGCTGCACACAGGCTCCGACATGGGTGACTGAGATATCAAGTATCACCCCATCAAGTAGTTTAAACTTGGCCTCTCTGAATGTCACATCCAGTAGGACACTTTTTCATGCTTCATTTCTTCCTCCTGTGATGCCTTCCCTGGTCCCGCTGTCTTTCATCATCCTCTGGGTGACAGTGGAAGCCAAGAGCACAGAACCATCCGTCCCCATCCAGTGCCACCTGTGGCTACACTGGTGGGAGAGGGAATGCTCAGCAGATCCTTTGCCGTTTACCACTTGAATTTAGTTTTTTAAAACACCACCAAACAAAAACAGTAATCAAGACGGTAAATTCATCTCTTTAATGATTTTTTTAATTACTGCTGTAACATTTATAGTTTCTCTAAATGTGGTTGTCAAATCATCTCTGAGTTAGCATCTTGCACTTGGCAAAATGTTATTTTGGAAGGGTCAGTGTGTACTTCACATTTAATAACTTCATACTCTATAATGACTCAAGAGAAGCATGATCAGCAATCAGTAAAACTGATTGAAATTAAGTCATTCCTTGGTTATAAGGAAAAACAAGCAATTAATGGGATTTTAAAAATTCAGTATTAGTTTTGTGAGTATAAGGCAACAGACGGTATTGCTTTAAGACTGGTCTCTTGTTGTCTCTGCCAAGAGAAGAAAAATTGTAATATTCCTTCATCACCGAAGAGGTGGATTCTATGAAGTGTTGGTGGGAAGAAGCAGAAAAGTTGTACCTCACTGCTGTCACTGCCAAAAGAGCTCTATCAGGGTAAGCTGTTCTTGATTTAATGGAGTCAGTACACTTTGATGCCTAAGAAGGAGATGACAAATTGCAGAAGTCCTCTAAAAGCCTCTTATTAAAAGTGGGATTTGACAGAATATCTTACAATGGACATGATTTAATAACAACACCACCACCCATGATTTAACAAAGAATATTTTAAATATTAAAAATGGCTTTGTCAATGGAAATAGCAACATCATCTTATGCAGTGAGATTCAGAGAGCTCAAAACTCATTTAAGATGTATATATATTTTTTTAAAGATTAATTCATGGGGTCATTTATAAAATATTCAACTTCAGTGCCATCAATGTTGTCCTAATGTTTTGTAATCCTAATGTTGAATTTGCACTGCTCTTAGAACTTTAATTACAAAGCTAAATTGTACTAATATCCATTAGGTACCTCCTAATTGAAGCTACATCATATGTCTGATGTGGCAGTACTAATTGGTATAATTAAATTCTAATATGCATCAGTAGACTATTAAAAGGAGAGTTAAGAACAGAGGAAGGAATAAGCAAGTTTGTGAAACTTCTCATACCTAAAGTATTCCTATAATGAGAAAGAATGCTGATTGTACTTCTTGGCCATTTTATTTTAATTACTATATGCAAAATGTACTGATGTTTCACTGACTGAAATTCATTTTTTCTGACGCCTTATACCAGCATATTTACTAACAATTTATTTAAAGCTCCTGTTATTTATTGCACTTTCCTTATGTATTAAGTGTCCCTGAAATGTTTGGGACGAACCTTAAACTGTGATTTGTCCACCTAGGTTTGGCTTTAGACTTGCTGACAGTTTGCTGTAATGTTTCTTGGGTGATTAAAATGGTTCTTTTCATAGCAATTTACCACATTTCTGAAGTATGTCACCTTTTACCACTACAGTTTAGAAATCAGAATGGCCTGCACTCAGAACCACATATGAAAATCTTCAAAAGCCTGGAACTGGCAGATTTTGCAGATATCTTGGAAAGTGAAGGATCGGGCTTCCGTTTCCTGAGTTTGCAGGCGGGAAATATCACCGCTCAGGGAAACCACTCTGCTTCTTTCTGAGGTAAAGCTGGGGGACAGGGCACCAACACCAGTGCCACCAGGTGAGAATTCAGATTTTTTCTAGCAGCCTTTATTCATCAGCATTCCTACAATCTAGCTCCAGAATGGCCGCTCCTTTTGAATTCCTCAAGAGCTGCACATACTTAAAGGGCTACTCCTTGGCATATAGTTTTTATAAGCAAAGATACCGTATCAACTCACATACAAGAAATGTACTAAGCACTGAGTTTATGAAAACTAAATTAATTCTACTACTTAGTCAGATCCTTCAGATAGTAAATACTGTAGTAATCAAGGTATGTAATCTGCAATTTGCTTGCTGGCTAATGTTTCTCTCAGAAAGAAATTCTTTGGTCTTACAGATGGGCTAGGTTCCTCAGCCAGATACAGCAGACATTTCTTGTCTCCTTCTTATGGTAAACCACATAAGGATCTGCTTTATCTTCTCTTAATATGATAATCAGATGTTTGGTGTCAATTAGGCATTCTTTCTCTCTTGCTTTTGAGGCTGTTTCATCTTTTTCCTTTAGAAATGAGCCAGAATACTAGTACATCTTTGTCACTTAGCAACCATTTTTGAAAGTGAAGATTATTATTTTTTTAATATTGATCTTTGGGTAGTTCTAACTACAGATATGTTTTTTCAACTGATCCTTTAATTTCATAGTTCTAAGTACAATTTTATAGGATTAATTTTATTTTGTGAATTACTCTCTAAAAGACTGTCTTCTAGGTCTAAAAATCTTTAGTTATTTTTGTATCTTTAGTTACAATATGATTTCCCACAAAATTTAATATCATCTATCTAACAACTGGAAAATTGATCAGGAGGGCCTTAAAATATCCAAGCAGAACTTCTATACACAGTAACTGGAGGAATAAGAGATTTCAGCTTTGAATTGGGCACAAGAATGGATTAGCTTTCAGGATTTTAAATGAAGCAACATGCAGCAGGAAGGCCCAATCAATGAGTTGTTTAATCAACTGGGGAAGTAGTGATGAATACCAGGGATTCTGTCACTAACTTACATCATTATTAGTACGTTTTAATTTTATTTTACTTTTTACTAAGTATGGAGGATTTTGTGATATTTTCCTTTAAAATTACTTCTTTCCAGACCACAGAGCTCCTTCTGTGTTGGGTAGTGAAATCAGAAGGAATAGTGTATTAATGTATAATGTATAAATAATTAAGGAGAAGAATTTGGGATGTTAACTTCTGAAAATTTTCCTCTCTTACTATTACTACTAATCCTGTTTCCATTTCTCTCTGTAACGCTGCCTATCATTTGAAAATGGTATTTTGTTCTTTTATTTTCACTTCTCTTTTCTATTTGTTTTCTATTGATAAAAATTTTACAGATTTTCCTTTTCCATGCTTTTCCTAGCATATGAAATCAAAATAAATAGCCACAAAGATGGCAACGGCATCTTGTTCAGCAATGTGGAAGATAATACAAAAGCAAAATTATTATAATAATGGCAGATTTAATAATTGAAATGCCAAAACCAGGAAATTCATAGACCTATTGAAAATTAGATAATCTAAACTATTATTCTGCTGATCATTTTTCCACAGTGTATAAAATATGTCGTGTGTCCAGAAACCACACCTGATAAGTATATAGTTTTTGCTTCTATCTGCATCAGGATTTCTTTTGCAGAATTGTTACCGATACTTTAATGAAAATGCAGATTTAAAATCCCAGTTGAGATTCCAGGTCCATATGAAATGGCAGCAGGAAAATAATAAAAGTAAATTTGATATGATTAATGAACAAAAGACTCTAGTACATTTTCCTCTTTCATTTGGTTGTTACTGTAGCTAATTGCATAAGACCACTAAATTGAGACTTTATGCTTTCTGACATTTTTTCAGAAGTTCTTTATACTTTAAATATTAAGAATATGTTAACATAAATGAAAAATTTGTATCTTTAATAGAAATATAATGCTATAACCAGATGTATTTAGCCCTAGCCTCAGTCACTATTTTAACAGAAGAACTCCAAGGTCAACTCTAAATCTGTCTCCTGATCTTCATTGGCCTTTTTTCCACTTGACATAAAGCAACCCAGAGAAACAAGACAGTTCAGGAGGGTCTATGTTGAGGGCATTCTGACATATCGTCTGTGGCTTTGGGAAGTGACAGCAAAAATACTATAAACCTGTTGCCTCCAACAGGAAGTAAAAAGTGGAAAATTAGCTTACCCAGAGTTTCTGTGTTATGCCTGATCAGAATTTAGTTTCTTCATCTCCAACTTAGTACTGTAAGATGCATTTTGCAGAATGATCGTGTATTAAGATTCATTTGAATTTTCATATTTTCAAAATTGTAACTATCCTCCTTTAAATATTCATTGTTCAAAGAGTGGTACCAGCTGTTCCAACCCTTCTCAAGGTTGAACCTCCCTAACTTGGACCATTTGCTAGATAGCTTTGGTCAGCCCACAGTTAAAGAGAAAAGGAACTGTGTGGGATGAACAGCAAGACTGTTGGATTTGTCTTTTCACAGCTTATTGTGCAGGCCTTGCCTGTTTCTATGATTGGTTATATGGGGAACAACTGCAAGAGAGTCAGGCTGATGCTTTCCTGAGAGCAGCTGAAGATGTTCTGACTGGAGAAATACTGTAGAAGTTCACTGGAGTCACTGAGAAAAACTGGGAGAGAGAGCAAGCAAGTTGAGATCCTGCAGCATGACGGCGTGCTGTTGAGTGACTGAGTCGAGCAGTCCTGGTGCCAAACCTGGCAGAAGATGGGTAGAAGGAATGAGACCTGTAGGGAAAGCTGTGTAGGGTTTGCTCTGTTCCGAATGCCTCTGAAAGTATTTAGTAAAGCAGAAAACAAGTCCTACTTTACAAAGGGAATGACTGGTAGGGGAAAGATTTGTTTTCAGTTCTCTTTAGTAGTCTCCTGTCTATCAGATTTTGAGGTTTCTGCTTTTAAAGAGCCTGTGTTGATCTGGTTTCTCATTTATTTCTGTAATTTGAAAAAAAAAAACCAACTAGTTATAGAATTTTGAAGTCTTTTGGCACCTCTCCTTCCAAAAGATGTTCTACCTCAAAGCTTCTGCCAACTCAGGATCTCACTAGAGTAAACTTTGAAGAATTTACGAACAGTAACTCCCCAGAAGATCATTGTTTATAAGATTTTCCTTGCCTGAGGTCTTCCTTGTAAAAAGAAATTTAAAAAGTGCTCATTTTTCTGTTACCCTTTTATTAGCAGATTGCTGAAAATGAGTTTTAAAAGTAATTAGGCAAAGTCACTAATAGATGATTTGAACATCAGGTAAAACAACCTCTCTTCTCTTGGAACCCCTTATTCAGTCTTAAATGGTGACTGCTGAATTTACGTATGTGACAGTGCAAGATGTAACATTTAGTCCTGCTAGCTGCTAAACAGCTGACCAGCCCATTTCAATTCAAATTAGTGGAATAAAGGTGTTCACGGGATGCCTTGGAGCTCAAACATTAGATGCTAGAGGGAAGAGAAATGAAGCTATTTATGTACAAAGGTGTGGATGGATCACATCACTTTCAAATATTCATGAATGAACTATGTTTGGTTAATTCCAGAGGAGTAAAAATAAGTGGGTTTATTCATCTTTTCATCATTTCACATTATAATCTCATTATGTGGAAGCCAATTGCTTTTATGTCTTTTTATTATTTTTTTTTAAAAAAGTTCTTTTATTGCAGGAGGAGTTCTAAGGCCCCTGCAAGCTGCTGTGCTGCTGTTAAATTTAATGGGCCCCAGCTGTGCAAGGGTATTGTCGGGAAGAAAGAACTAAACCCCCTGGAAGAATAAACAGGAAAACAGGGTACTTTTTATGGGTTATTTGTTTATTGGGAGGATGTATCATTGAAGTGATATATATATGTGAAGTGATATATATATGAAGTGATATATATGTATATATATACGTGTGGGTTTTTTTAAGAAGCACTGAAAGCATGCTTAGTTATATATGCATGCAGTATATTTTTGTTAAACCGAGACACTACAGTGATGCGATAAAAGATCTACGATGGAGTGACTGTTACGTTGAATATTCTTTCCCGCATTCTTTGTCTGAAAAGGAATTCAGAATCATGTTTCCCTACACGTTAGCCAGCTCACTTTAAGAAACGAGGGCTCCCAACCGAAAGCCCTTCAGCCCCCTATCCATGGAGCGATGAGCAATCTCCTCCCCACCCCTGCCACCACCACCTCTTATTTTCTTCACTGTGTGCACAGAGCTGCAGCACTGTTGGCTACCTGAAGGGCAGATACCAGCTTCTGTCGCTCCCTGGGTGTTCATTTCTGAGATATTTTATCCCCTAGGACCTGCCTGTTGCATTCTCCAGCTGTGTTTTGGTGAGGCTGCTGTTTGAAATTTGTGTTACATACAGATGTGCCTATCTCCAGACACTGAAAATCCGATGCTTTAAAGGAAGGTACTGATTGCCAATCTTCTGAAAAATCAGACCCTTCCTACCCTTTCAATAATGACCCAAAATGTAAGCTACTTTCCTACTGTCTCTGCTCTAAACATGATTCGTTCCTTCTACCTTACAGATTGAATAACCTGATCCTGCACAAGCTGAATATGATTGAGAGAATAATGGCCTAATTGAGTGTTCCTTGTTTACAAGTGAGCTTGGAAATACCATGAGATATATATCTTTGATTATTTTTTCTTTTTTTTTTTTTTTTTTTTTTTCAGACAAACACTGTTACATTTGAAGGGAGGGAGAGGTGCAAGTCTTCGAAGTGAAATATGGAGCGCAAAGTTTCTGCTTTGCTCCAGAAGCAGTTTCAAGACCAGATGGAAAATGGTTTGGCAAGACAGAATTGAGCCATTTAGTAGACTGGGTAGACTGGTCGTGGTTTCTCCCTGCTGCTGGGCAAGGCCAAATATACACTTCTGCACCTCTGCTTGATCAGGTACATCAGGTTGTGAGTTAGAGACATTACACTTACGTACCCACAGGTGACATTCCCAGACTGGTATCTGGTGGTTTGCACTGGAGCACATCTTTGTGTCCACTGTCATTTCCCACCCCCCCCATTGTTCATATTCTAAATCTGTTCCAGTTTAAAAACACTGCATTAATGAGATATGAGACTAACACTAGCAAGCACATTAAACTTATATTTAAAAATTGATTTTGCCTGGAATTATAAATATCTAGTGCATTAACCAAAGTACCACAAATTTCTTTTAACTATTATCTTTTGTGTGTAATGATGTGATTTTGAATTTTTAAGAAATACCCATCATGAATACAAAATATTCATCCTCAAACATCATCATAAAAAGATCCATTATTTCACTATGTTTTCTGTCTTTCAGCTATGCTTTCTGGTTATTTTTAATGCTTAATCCATCACTTTGTGACCTTCACCATGGGAAAGGTAAATGTAAATCTTTCCAATAGCAAAGATACAAATAGAATGGAAAAGAAAACTGTTTTGTTTTGACAGAAATGCTAAAAATTAAAACATAGAATGCAAGGGTAAAACTCTGCTCTTTAGAGGACTGTCTGCAGACTTCATAGTAATTATTCATTACATACAGTTATATTTGAGGATAGGCAAACAATACCACCTTCAGCTTTTTAACCTGTGTCAAGGGAAAGGCTGCAAACCTATATGAAATTTGTGATTTATTGTTTTTTCTACATTTTTAACATAATGGGTTTGTTGGTTTTTTTAACGCCTGCAGAAGCAGGTGATTGCCAGGGTGCAAGGAGGGAGCAGCAAAGACCCTTTATCATCTCAACAATCCACCTCAAAAGTCTCAACAAGATGAAGCACTACTCCATTGTGCCGTGTTTGTCTTTTGCCTCCATATTAGCTACAGTAACTCTGTTTCTTGCTGGTTTTTCTCTCCTCCCCCTGCTTACCGAGGTGAGAAATGGTGAATGTCTTTTGTTGCCGCTGACTCTGACTGGTGAAGCCCATTTTGTTAGCCCTCTCCTGTCAGGAACCAGAAACATGGAACTGAAAAGGGGTGACTGGGCCTGCAAGAGGGTTTGCAAGGGCTGATCATTTGTTGTTTGGATCTTTAAATTGACACAGGCTCCATATTTCATTCCCACCCATACCTTCACTATTGTTTGCAACTGAAGTAGCTAAATTTGGGATATAAGTTAGATGTTACTCATTTAGTAAGCTGGTAAACAGCTGTTTGCCCTTTCCCCTTTTGCCTGGCATCCATGGAAAGTGACATAATTAAGCATATATTGTTGGCAGATTTTGGCTGGTTGCTGGACTTCTAAATGGAGTGGCTTGGCCCCTGCCCAGAGAAGAGGCATGCCTCTATGACTTGCGTAGCTTTATTGCAATAGAAGTGGTAGAACATGCACATGGTTTTCAGACTGAAGCTCTTCTCGTTTTTGGTGTGAGCTGGATACCGTTTTTTTTCAGCACAGACCTTGGCCAATGAGTGGTAGAAGGGACTCAGTCCCCACGCTCGTACTCTAGTCATTAGTGATGGTGAGTGCCACTTGAAAGCGATGCTGCATCAACATTGCTGTGTTAGTAGTAGTTGTTGCCCCAATTAGATAATACGTTCTAAATTATTTCTAATTGGACATAATTTGTTTTTTGTATGCATGAAAAAGGAAAGATTATATGATTTTTCAGATAAAATCTAAGATGACACAATATTACTTTTATTTTTGGACCTGTCAGAAATGTTTCCTTCTGGCTTTGCTTTAGTGTTTATAACTCTGGTTCCTTTGCCAGTCAGTCTCTCTGTTGGTCTCTGATGGGGGTGCACTCTGAAGGAGTGTGACCACCACCCCGTTTACCCACGGCTGAGTTATTTCACTAAAACCACCTCAGTTGCATGGGGGGATCTTTCTAACTTTGTCCTTAGCTTTGTAGAGCACTCATGGAATCATACCAGACCTTAAACATAAATAAGGAATTATTCATTGTTCCTATTATGCTTGATTTTGTTCTTATCTTCAATTTATTGAATTAGTAGCAGTTATTCCAAATAGGGAAACTGATAGAAAACTGGTAAAAGTGAGAAGGTGTTTGTTTTGGGTTTGTTTTTTTTTTTGGGGGGGAGGGTGGTTTGGTGTTTTGTTGTTGTTGTTTTGGGTTTTTTGTTTTGTTTTGTTTTTTAAATTGGTTGGACTAGATGATCTTAAAAGGTCCCTTCCAACCTAGGTGATCCTGTGATTCTGTGACTTTTTGTGTATGTGTTTGAGTGGCATTAATATACAAGAGACGTGTTTCTCAGCAAGCTTGCTGTATAAAAGGCATTCTCTTTGACTAACAGGAATAATTTCATTTAGTTTTAGATGCGTGAAGATGCTGATGTCTTAGATGAAATTCTGTCAGACTAGTGTACTGAATTCAGGCTGAGACTTAGAGTCTCTAAGACTCTCTTAACATGAGACCAAAGAAATTGGAAATTGACCAATCGTGCAAGTCAACAAGTGTTGTCACTGAGGTTTAAATGGTGTGCATTGCTTTTGAAGCCAAGGAAAACAGGAAAACAGTTGCAGTACTACTTGGATAGTGGCCATTGTTTCTAACATCCTTAAAGAAATGTTCATTTCATATTCACCCTTTTTTCCCAGAGGACAGAACATGGCCTTTGTTGGAAGTTCATGTTACGAGTAAAGTTATAGAAGGCTTTCTAGAATCTGTTCTTTGATTCTAACACTTTCTCATTTTAGCATATTAATTTGATTGGGTGGAGGAAATATCTATGTATTTTCAGAAGTCTCTGCTTAATGTAATAAGTGGGCTTTGCTTTATGTTTTTTGGTTTTCTACATTGCCCTAAAATGTCAGTTGCCATAACAAACAGCATATGCCATAACAGCAAATGCCACTTTAAGTATCTATTTCTTCAATTATTTTCCTTTTCATTCTCTGGATTTACACCACCTCTCTTTTTCTCTGAGGACTGTCACTGGTGGAAATAAGATGACACTATGATTTGTCTCAGGTGGAAATTACATGATATCATGTTTTTTACCACTCATACGGGTTCAGAATAGGAGTTAATCACTCTCATATAATCTCTGAAATAACAGTAGGGAATTCGAAATTCCAAAATAGTTATGTATTAATAAATTTTAAAAAGAGAAGGCGGGGGGAGGAGAGCCAGGTTTAAACAAGTATTTTATGACACTGCACTGGATAGCTAGTAGTCTGAAAGAGGAGGAAAACAAGAAATCAGGTAAGTGTCAAATAGAGACTTCAGATAGAAAATTAGAATAGTCACAACTGTTGTAGCCTAGTAGAAAAAAACCCCAAACATATAATGCTTAGAGTACAAGTCCATTTCCACCTACACAGTTAGGTATGTAAATTTCTGCTACTTCCTATACTCAGTATTTGTTGAAACTAAATAGCTTGAAATATAGGAAGGCCTAGCTAAAAATTATTTGAATTAATCTATTTTAGCTCACATGGAATTATATTAGGTGTGCTCACAGAACCATTGATAATATCTCAGCTATTGGAGGAATAACTGCCCAAATTTTAAATATTCCATCTTCATTTGCCATACTACTGTCTCCAGTATTAGCTTCTATATTCAACAATTTTCAAATAATAGTATCAGGATTCCTTAATTGGGTTTTTCTGTATGAGATTTTTAAGAGGACAAACAAGTTGTTTTTGAACTTCCTAGCATACCAAGAGCACTGTTTCTTGCACAATAGCTTTTGTACAGAACCATGGCCTATGATGGTCTACATTTTAGATAATTTAGTGATACGGAACACTCATTGGGCAGTAGAAGTCTTCAAGTGCAAGTGGCTGAAGAAGGCACCAAACTTTGATAGATGCTCTCCATATTTAGCCAGTTGCTTAAAAATTAGGGCAGGTGATGCTCAGTGTTACCTCTGTAAGCTCTTTTTACATTAGGGCCTTCTGTCTATATAACCTACATTTGTGAGTCTGTAACCTTCTTGGGAGACACGGGTTCTTGCACATCATCTCACAAATAGGCTTCTTCTTCTTGAAATACGTTTAATGGTTCATTTTCTCGTGTCTGAAATAACAGACGGTCAATGGTGTTTAATGTCAGCCATATGATGGGTCTTTCCGGTTGTGCCAGCAAAAGCAGCAACCTCCTCCTTTTTTCCTGAGATGTAAGAGGGATAGAACAACTCCTCACAGTTACTGAAGTGAGATTCAGTACAATCTGTGTGAAAAGAAGTTGCGTATTATGAAAACTGCATTATATGCAAAAATGTCTTCAAGCTACTGAAAGTTTGTTTTCACAGGAGAGTTAATACTAGTTCATATTGACCTCTTCCTATCATTTGTGATTTTACAGATGGGCCACATGTTGTCCCTCAGTTGTCTCCTTTCCAGGATGATGATTCTTGGCCTATTTAGTTCAACTTCCTACGGAAGTCCGATTCATTCCTCTCACCATCCTAATTACTAGACTCCATGCTGTAGGGACTCTCCTTCGTGTGGACGGAAGCTCAAATTCATTAGTGTTACAGGGGCTAAGAGAAGAATCGCATCATTCTGAGGCACTTAAAAAGTGCTTAGCTCTTGTCCCGCTCCCGTGTTCTACCAAGAGCTCCAGGTTATGAACTCACACTTGCAGAATATCAAGTAGTGTACATTCAGTGTCTTTAAGAAAAATGCTGGCAGGGACTCAAGTCAAAAGTACATTTATTTAATCTTGTCAGCATTCATTTACAATCCAACATTTAAAGGAGACAAGATTAAAATCATTTTCCCCCACTGCACAAAGCACCAGACAAAAGAATCTTTTCAGTAATAGTATTTCATTTTGAGTTTCAGCAGTCCATTTAGCTTTGATATTACAAGAAGCCTATTAGCTTTTTATTCTTGTGCTGAATGTTGATGGATTCTGACAGCTATCACTGAGAAACTGAGAGAGACGAGATTTTCAAGTTGAATGCGAATTTTATTGAATAAAGGTGAAATTTATTTCACCCACATAAATCATAAGAATCAAGCTATGGATGGATGAAGTATGGATGGCATGAAGTACAAGCCCTTGCCTCTGCATCTGGTCCATCCCGTATTATGTCACTGTCACTCCACGTTGCCAGAGAAATAAGCCCAAAGCAGGTACTTGCAGGTTCAGGTGTGGGCTGTATGAGACATCAGTAACCCTCAGCAGGCCTGGGCTCCTCTTCTCATACGAGACACAGCATCTGGAGAACACTTTTCATAACGATCAAGGGATGAAACAGTAACGGAACCTAATTACCAACAACCTATTGAAGTATTTTATGTAGTGTGAAGGTCTCCTTTGGACTTTCTCTTTTCCTTGGTATCACCCTCACAGACTACAGACATAACAAAAAGAAACCCATTTTTTATCTCTCATGTATGATCTGGAGATGGCATGTTTCCATTAGTGACCACTAGGCAACATTGAATTCAAGAGCTGCCTTTTTTTGGTAGGTATATATTTTTTTATTGTATTTATTTTGCACTAAAGAAATATTAGATCCTTCACTTGATTTTTTTTCTTTTTTGTTTTTTTTTTTTACAATGATGGTCTCAGATGAGGTATCAGAATTTTTGGCTTTTCTCTGTTTCCTTTTACCTAAGCCCTCTACCAGAATATGTTTTGTCTCTAGCAGCAGAATGTTTGGTAACATTGATTAATCTCTTGTATATTATTATAATTAATTTTTAGCTGAGTTAGCAAGGTATTTCTGTGCGATATTGATGAATGAAAGTGTTTTTCAAATCTTACTTGCAAGCCAAGCATCCCTGAGTTCTGGAGGGCCAAATCATAGAATCATAGAATAGTCTGGGTGACTGGTTAGTTAGTTAGTCTGGTTGGAGAAAGAAGCTGTGGTGCAGTTCAGAGGCGTGAGGGTTCACGTTTTTATAGGCCAATAGGAATGAATAATTTGCAGTGACCTTGCAAAGGAGGTACATAGGCTGGTGGAGAGATGGGTCTGGGTAACTTCTTTAATTCTTGTATGAACCTGCCACTTGCAAACTGAGTTACTTAGCAGGATTTTGCAATGCTACATCCCAAGCACATTTTATTGGAATTTTATGTTTCAGTAGTTGTTTTACTGCAAAGGACAGTATATCAGTAAACAATACAGTCAAATACTTAATAGCATGGCATTTTAAAAACTAAAATGAGTTTCTTTGTACTCTCTGTATAAATATATTTTCAAAACGCTTTTCTATGGTTCACCTTCATTATATTCTGTTTGGCTCATGCCTTTCGAGGCAACAGTTCAGTTCCTGCAGGGCTACTTTTAAAAAGGCTGTTATTATTTAGAATGGATCATTTAATTAAGCCACCACAGGGTCTGTAAGTAAAATTAATCAGTGTAGGTATATTGTTCATATGAGTCACAATTACTAGGCAAATAGGTTACTGCCCAATAGAATTGCTGTAATCCAACTGTACATAGCCTCATAGAATTTAGGGACAAGCTTTGTTTACTCTTAATTATACCTAATGCCATTTACTTCAGCTAGGCTGCAGCCTTTGTTGTTACTAATTAATTTATGTAGTTGGTAAAATACTTTATTTTAATACCAGTGTGTGACACTATCTGAGATGAAACTGCCTGTCCTATGACTGGAGGGAATAATTACCGAGAAAATATATCAATTAAAATGAGCTTTATTAAACTATATTTGTATCGTGAACATGGTTACCAAAACCTCCAAAGATCTGATCTGTATTCTTGGCCTTGGGGCACTTACTTAATAAAAACTTAATAGAACATCTTCAGTGACTCATACATTATGTAGCAATTGAATCATCAAGAAAACAAAGAATATTGATCCTTATGTCATGATCTAATACCAGATATTTGAAGGACAGATTCTAAAAAAAATTGTCTCATTTGATATGGTAGAATCAGATTTGTTATCCTGCCATAAAGAAAAACTGATATATAGTTAGACAAATAGAAAGGATGCTCCAGCAGTTAATACGCTAACCTGAGCTGTAGCAGACCAGAACTCATTTTAGTTGCTCTTTCAAGAGCAGCTAGAGAGGTTCTCCAAGGCAGTTCAGTTTTAATGTGCTAATTTTCATATAGCAAATAATACAACCTCAAGACGCAAAACACTGCTAGAGTATAAATTCATGCTGCCAATGCAATTTTTTTCCCAAAATACGTGAAATACGAATTTGAGCTGTCAGAAATTTTGCTGCTTCTGTTCTTTAATTGGATTTCCTGCAGCAGCCCACAGGCCTTTTCTCCCATCTCACCCTACGCCTTACATGCAAAGGTTTTGATTTCTGGTTGTCTTCCGTATAAATCCATACTCTTCCTGTTAGATACTTGCACTGGATCTCCATGGGGAAGTCTGCACACCTCCTCTCACGTAACATGGCCTGGATTACAGCAGCTAATTTGAGAGGGACATAAGTGCAACCACTGCACGTGAGTACAAGACCCAAAATTTCTCCAAGAGTGTGTTTTACCCCCAAATTGGTAACACTACAGGGATAAAAAGAGAGAAATTTTGCTCCTGATGACTAGATTGCTCAGCAACAGGGTTTACCAAAAGACACATCTGGTGTCATGGTTTATCTGCTGTATTCCTGATATTGATCCTGGGTGTTCAATGATTGCCAGTTAATTACCCATCCTTCCAAAACAGATAAACCACCTTAGTCCTGATTTGATCCAAACCCCTCGAGCCCTTTTGCCCCACTCCAGGACTGCAGACATGATCACCTTGTGAGCCAAAGGGAGCTCAGGCAGAAAAGGCATGGCCACTGCTGCAAATGAAGAAGGTGCAGCTGTCTTTGGGGAAGCTCATACAACCAACCAGGGTGTGATCTCTTGAGTGAGCTCAAGACCAGAATTTCCTGAAAGGTGAAGTAACATCCTAAATAGCCATGACCCTCAAATCCCAAGCAGACTGGCAACAGAGTGGTGGTAGACTGTCAACATCAAATGAATACATCAGTGTTCTCAACAGTACCATATTGGTTGTCTTCTGCATTAGGAAAGGACTGAGCTCAGCTCTGTGAGTGTCACCTGCCCTACCCCAAAAGTATCCTCTCATTGGCAATCTATGCATGCTTGCTGCAGGAACCAACAAGCTTTTCCAGCAAACCCAGCTGCTCTGCAGAGTGGTCAGATACTTGATTTTAGGAGATGTAAGATTTTCAGCAATATAGCGGTTTGTTGGAAATCATACATAGAATACATGCACTCAGATCTCAGTATCTCGAGGCTTAAACTGTCCTAACTACTGAACTGTTTTTCTTTGGTTTCTCTTATACCAGTATAGAAGAGTAGCAACCTGTACGGACACTGTAGGAGGAGCAATACTAGCAAGGGATGCTACATATCTTATACTGCTGGCAATTACAGCACGGGTAATTAGGTAATTGAGATTACAGCCCTAAAGAGTTTAATGTGCTGGATTTATGCAGCTATATTTGAGAACCAGTTTATGTATTTGAATAATACGGGACAAAAGCCTAAATTAACAAGGTAGCATTCAATCTTCAATACAATTTTTTTTTGAGTTTGAAAGTTAACATCAGCCTCTGGATATTGTGCATGCATTTATCTTATAACTGGTAATGTTTAGTTCTGTACGTCACATCTTTCCTTGTAAGAGTGTGAAGCCCCTAGGCTTCTGGTTAATAAAGGCATGTATGCTGAAGTGAAAAATGACAACATGGTAAGTATCCTTCAGACTCAATCATCTAAAATGTGCAATCTCAGCAAAGAAAATCTGTTCAGATGTGTGGGATTCACATAACTGTGAACCATTGTGAAAAAAAAATACATTTTTTGACAGTTCAAAATTGATAATAGATTTTACACAATTTATGGCTCAGAAGCAGCTTCAGAATGTTTCAGTAGTGTCCGGTGTCTGCTTTTGATTTCCAGTTTTAATGATTTTTCATTTGCCATGCTCTTCTGAATCCTGAATTGTGTCAGCAGAAAATCTTCATGGTTTAGGTCTTATTAGTGTTGCACTAGCCAAATGTTAGTAATTACAGCTAGAGGTTAAAAATTTAAAGAGCTGATTTGTCAATGAAGATGTCTGATGAATCAAATGATCTCATCCTGATGTATGAAATTCTGGGTGGCTTTTCTGACAGGCTTGCGTGAACTTTAACTGATACCTAAGAAACATACACTGAATTGTTTCTCCCTTTCATTGCAACAGGTATGTCATATAAATTGGTAAAATTCAAAATGAGTATCTACAATACAGAGTATTTTCAGGAAATAATTCATTTTTATGCGTAGACTAAAAGTCAAGTTTTGTGGCAATGTTTTCTAAAACAACAGTTTTGTTAGCATTATTGAGGTGCTTCAATTTTCTGACTAGGAATTTATCACAAAATAACAGTATACTTACAGGAAAAGTGACATATTACACAGGAAGAAAAAGCATGTACTTACAGCAAGTAAACAAATCATTCCTTTGATAAAATTTCATTGATTTTTTAGTTGTAATTGACTGAAAATGCCATATATGACTAAGAGAAAAATATCCATTTTATTTGACAACTTATATTTTTAGCCCCAACACGATTTACGATGAAAGCATCTGTTGTTTTTACAATATTACTGTATGTGGGGATGTTACACCATTCACATCAATAATATTTTTGGTTTCCTATATTGCAGCACATCCCAGGGAATCCAGAAGTCCTTTACAATTACTTATAATATTTACTTAATCAAACAAATAGTTTACAGTGCATCTTAAGAAAATATATTTCAAAAAAATCAGCTGCTAATTTATTTAACAACATTTGGCTACCTAAAGCCACTGCTAAATTTTAACAACATTTTAAAGATTACGTAAAATACCATGTACGTTTTCTTACTTTGCTTCTGTATTTTGCTGGAATCACAAGAAGTTTTAAGTCTTAAGTTTCACAGAATCACAGAATGATAGGGGTTAGAAGGGGCCTCTAGAGATCATCTAGTCCAATCCCCTCCTGCCAGAGCAGGTTCATCTAGAGCAGGTTGCACAGGAATGTGTCCAGGTGGGTTTTGAATGTCTCCAGAGATGGAGACTCCACAATCTCTTTGGGCAGCCTGTTCCAGTGCTCTGCCACCCTCCAAGTGAAGAAGTTCCTCCTTATGATGGAACTTTCTATGTTCAAGTTTGTGCCTGTTACCTCTTGCCCTGTCACTGGGCACCACTGAGAAAAGACTGGCCCCATTGTCTTGACACCCACCCTTTAATTGATTAGAACTGATTAGATCTCCCCTTAATATTCTCTTCTCCAGACTAAAAAGACCCATGTCCCTCACCCTTTCCTCCTAAGAGAGATGTTCCGGTCCCCTAACCATCTTCGTAGCCCTTTGCCGTACCCTCTTCAGCAGTTCTCTGTCCTTGAATTGTGGAGCCCAGAACCGGACACAGTAAAATAAAATGTTCCATAAAATGTTTTTGTGTCCTTAGAAGTTCATATGTGGTGGGTGAAGAATGCATCCATTCTTCTCTGGTGACAACAAACCAAACCACAAAACTGCTCTTAAATTTTACGTTTTCAGATAAATTATTCCATGCAATGATCTGTTATATTTAGTTACTCTCCTTTAGTGTTGAATTCCTTAGCTTAGAATTTATGAAATTTAAATTAGAATTACCTAAAACTAGAACTCCAGTTCTAATTTTATATTGCATTTTCTTAGCTTCTGTATCTTACTGTTAGCCTGTTCTGCTTGCTAGATTAAAAGATCTTCCTAAGTAGATATTTACAGAACAGGTATCCTCTTAACTTGAGGACTAGCTTGATTTCCAGAGTTCAGCTCATTCTTGAAGCACATTTCTGAAACCTCTTCAGCTTTCTTTTGCTCCTTCTGAAGTACAGACAGTGGAAATGTATGTCTTCTTAGAGAACAGTGTTCTGCTTGTATACCTGGAAAATATTGGAGTCACAGGGTCATACTGGAAATTTACAGTAATTCTTTACAAACGTACTTTTTTTCTAAAATGCCATCCTTTAATGTGACAAGACTTACATGAATTTCCTGTCTTGCTTAAAATTAAATGTGCACTCACGCATTTCCCTAAAATGTAGACTAGATTTAGCAGCACAATAAAAAGCCCTCTGCTATCCAACCTTACCATCTTAGACAGGGCTTTACACAGCAAGTGAACAAGTGTGCTTTCAGGGCCATCAAAAAGAAATAGACTAGTAAAAGGTTGGGGAAGGAAAAAATATTAATGTCTGAAATTCATGTTTTGTTGTTGTTTTCTTTTTCTACCTCTATTGCTGTTCTTTTTCTTAGATCCAATCAGATCCAATGGCTGACAATGGACAGAATGGCACTGGGTCCTCATCATCACTATAGAAATAAAATGAATCAAGAAATTATTTTCTTTGGACCAAAATAAAAATGGTAAGTGTACTAGTTTTCCACTAAAATCACAGACCAAAATTTATTACCTTCAGTCTATTGCTGTAGAAGCAAAATAGTTTTTCAGGCACAATCCATTTAATGTTATAGTAGCAGGTGTCACAATCTACAGCAAGAACTTAAATACTTTTTAGTGTATAAAAGTGCATAGTTTGATGTTGGAAAATAACATGCATTCCTGAGTCAGCTATCCAGTAGAACCAGAAATGGTTGAATGAAGCATAGGATTCATAGGAAGAAATGTATATACTGCAGACTATAGCATGGGCTTTTGATGTTCTGGACCACTGAAATGATCTCCATGCTGAAATCAACTCCTGTGGCAGCAGCAAACCTAAAATTCTTCATGTAAGATTGAACTGCATAGTTCAAGCAGTTCAAATGCAGTTGCTAAGTTAGGATTGTATTATGTGACCAGCTCTGTGGATATGCTTCCTGGAAAACACTGATATGTACCCAGGCTGTGGAAAGTGCTAGAGATCACACCACATGTTGCTGTTGTCAGTGCTGTGACCCAAGCCATCAGCCGCGTGACGCGGCGCAGTAGCAGAATGGCTTGGGAGCGTTGCTAGAGTTCAGTCACTAACGGCTGTCAGCGTCTCCTCTTCCATCCCTCTTCTCTGTGTTCTCTGGCTCTTGATTGTATGAAGATCCTGACAGGATAAAGGAAAGTTGACTATCCTCTAATGGTCAGAACAAAGCCAAGGCTCCTCTTGTGTTCTCTGGTTGTGGGTTGTTTTTTTTTTAATTTCTAGATTGTTCATTTAATTGTTTTTTCCAGTCCTTTTCCATGACAGTGCAATAAGGTATTTGTACAAATGTGCAGCATCCTAGCATTCATTAGATTGTATTATATTACCATAAGGACATGTTTAATATTAAAAAGTGCATTTCAAATGACATCTAGCACAACCTAGTGACATAGAAAATTTGTTTATATAAACAAAATGGAAATGGAAAATAAAAACGTAGAAGTAACATTTAATTATACCCTTTTGAAATTAAAAAAAAAAAACCCAACCAAATTCTGTGATACTTTTGTGAGATGTTACTCCTAAACTAACCACAGTTTACAATGTTACAAGTTTCATATATTGTCAAACAGTATGAACAGAAGAGCTGGATATTACAATATCCTTATCATTTTGACATTTTTCAAGCAAGTTAGAATCTGAGAAATTCACAGAGTAACTGACTCTACTGTTATTTCGCTTATATGTACATATTGATAGACAGATGGCTAACTACATTCTTCTTCTAAATAGCTTGTCTGGCAAAAATTTGCTCTTGACCTTTCTTCTTTTCCTTGGTTCTGTTCCTTCTTGAAATCTGCAATTCTGCAACCTAAAATACACACATTTTAAGATGCATAAACTGCAGCATAGAAGTATTTATGTGGCCAAATTTTATTTTTTCTTGTTTAAAGAATTATCTGATCACTGTCATTATCACCTTCTAGTTTATCTGCTTAGTAATTGAAATTACAAGGTCACAGAATCCCCATAAGAAAGAATACAACAACAGAAAAAAGCAGTTCTGTTATAAGACTTAAGATGCTTTATCTATTTTGGGGAAAACTGACTAGCATTTTCCACTTATGTATGCAATATCCATCTAGGGTGCTATTTGCTTTTGTTAATTTGCTTATAGATTATGTTCTATTGCTGTGGAAATGAAAAGAAAATTGACAGCATACTTTGGGCATCAGTCTCCAAATGATCTTTCACCTTTATTGCTAAGGTAGCTGGAAGAGGATTATCTCCACTAACGTTTTCTCACACTCAGGAGTTGGTTCAGGTCGAAGCAGCTTGTATATTCTCAGTCATGAAAAGACCATTCTGACAATCTAAAGTGACTCCTTAGCACAGTCCAACAATTTCTTCATCACACCAGTAGCAAGTGGCTGAGCTATGACATTATTTCAAATACGTATCTACAGCATGAGATAAGAAAGAGATAATGTATTGAAACCTGTCTTTTTTTATACATACTTGGTCCCATGTCCAAATAGTTTGGAGCATCCCAAAACCACTCAAAAGTCCTGTAGCATCAAGATAGCTTAACATCACAGAACTTGGCCCTGAAAGATTCATTGATATAAGTAATTTCTAGTTCTAGTCGCTTTTACCCTGGAAATAAACATTTCCAGAAGACGTTGCTTGCACTTTGGGTAGGGTGTTTTGTCAGTTTGGTGACAAACAGGTAATTTTTGATGACCTGCCAGAAGGCCATCCAAGATTGCACAAAGTGACTGTAAGGTCAACTGTGGAGATAGAGTAAAAGGAGAAAAAGAAAAAAAAAAAATCCCTTAATAATGAGAAGTGTCCAAATAAAAGATGATAAAGGTCATAAATCAGACATCGCCATCGCCCTTAAGTCAGCAACTGTCAAAAAAAATTTTCCCTTGCCAGAAACATGCTCTGCATTTGTCAGTGCGCTCCATGCGTGGGCCAAATATATCTTGGGGAAAGGAGTAAGCAGCAGCCTGAGAGACTCCAAGCAGAAGCTGTGAGAAACAAGGCACAATTTTGCCCATGGAACTTACCAAGAATAGTATTTTAAAGCTATGCACTTTGGACTGGCTGCTACTTTCCTAACAAAAACTGTCACCTTCTTTGAAATAACTTGATACACTGATACATTAAGCAAGTCCTGAATCATCCAGGTAAATGGAATTTTCTGTGACTTTAGGAGCACTGTCAGTTACTTTCCCTGCCACTGATAAAAAGAACAGGGAAAGCTAAGTATAGGTGGAGTGCTTCTGTCTTCTCAAAAACGGTAACAAATCCTTGGGTAATTTGTCCCAGGGAAACACAGAACAGCCTTCGGGTTTTTGGGGTATCTAGAGCGATTGATGGCCATAGCTATCTTTAATTTGTCTTTGCTGTGGGATGCATGCACTTTTTTTGCTGCTTACAGCTTAGAATTAGCTGAACAAAAATGCCATTGAGAAGAATGAACCATTGGATCTGAAATATAGTATGACTATGTATGACTGATTTAGCAAAATCATGGTGACTTTTTTTTTTTTGGTCAACCAAGAATCACAAAGTGGTTTATAGGAGCAGCAACTTTCCAATGAAAAGCTTGGAGGAATTATGTTACTGCTGCGAGTTTCATCTTGATTCTGTAAGTAGCTCTCTTGCAACATACTACCCATAACTGGTTTTGTAACATGGTAGTTCCAGTCCCCCATTCTCTGCTTAATCTTCTCCTTCAGAGTTTTTAATTCATATATGAGGGTGTCAAGTCAGTAGCTGCTGCTTGCTGGCTGTCATCTGAATGAGCTTCACAGATCGTTCCTTTTTTTCGCAGCTGAAGATCTGTGAGAAGATTCAAGCGACTACTGACATGCTTTCAATTTGCCTTAGTCTCAACAGGGTTTTCTCTTGTTGCTTCTTAAGTTCAGCAGAGCAAGGAAAGAATGGGGAGCACACTGTGCACTTGAAGTCACAAGACATGTGGAAGGGAGGAGAGGAAAATTGTAGGAAGCACACTTCAGAGACATCGGTACAACGCAAGGGAGAGAGACATCCAAACGTTTAAATCATATGTAACTGGTGAGCTACTGCTGCCCTGTTGTGTCTTTCTCCTCATAGCAGTTATGTTCTTTTTATCCACAATGCCTTTGAAGCACTGACTGTCCTCCAGCTGACCATTCTACTACACTGTCTTCATTGAAGTCCTGACTGTAACTACAGCTCGGGCTTTGCAAGAGTACTGTGGAACTGGAAGCAAGCATTTAGTCTTTATTTAGATACTAGAAGCAGTGCAGCTTGTAAGCTGAGTAGTAGAATCAAATCTTCCGCAAGAGCACGTTACAAGAAAAACTGCGTTTTCCCCCCCTATGTTCTTTTTCTTATAATCGTGCTTCTTTCCAAACAGAAATTGTACTACTGGAAGTTAAAGATAATATTCAGGATGCATAATTTTGCCATTTAAAGCAGACTGCTAAAATAACCTTTCTAACGTTGTTGAAAGACAAGGACTTATTTTATATCTGTTGTAATCCTATTGACTTTTTATTCATATACATTTTCCTCATAATGTTGAATTCACTTTAGAAACATATTTTTCCCAAATAACAGTGAAGGCAACTTCAAATTGGCCATCAAGGAGCTACGAGTAATTTGCACTAAAATATGAAGTATCTCTGAACCAAAGCCCTTGAGAAATTTGAAAATATTATCACCTTCAGTGTGTTCAGATCAGGCCCTTTGTCAGTAACTGAAGGGAAATCTCTGACTTTTCACGTCACTTCACTGCAGTAACAAACAAAATCCTCTCCCTTACTGTGTAGGAGCCTCCCATTGTAATGAGATGGAGCAGTCAGGAAAGATACGGCAACATAACTTACTGGTCTTTGAGTTCAGCAATCATTTATTTATTATGCTGTAAGTATTTACAGAAGCTGTATCTGATTTATATAAATCTCCAAATATACACTCCTTTATGAGATTTTTCTGGTTGTAAATTCCATATTTCTCTCATTGTGTTTTCATTTTTAATTTACTACATTCCCCCAAAGGCTTTCCTTTAACTAGTTTCCTTGTTGTAAATTCAGCAGTGATATTCTTTAAATAAACAGAAGCACAGAGCATAATTTCCTGGTAACACTGTTTAGAAAATGGATCAGAATAAGGCCCCAAAGCTATTCTGATGATGAATTAATTATAAGATTCCAGGAAAAACACAACATTGACATTTTACAAGTTTTGGCATGCAGCCTTGTATAATGGTGCACACTTAATAAAGTTGTTTTGATGCTTATAGTATGAATAAAGACTTAACTCTCTAAGAAACAAAAAGTATTTTGGCATAATGTAAACTTAATAGGAACCTCCTATACTTATTTCTCCATTTAAATTACGGAAATCTATCTTTATTATGCAAACAGGACAAAAGAGCAGATCTTAAAAAACTGAGTCCGTGTTAAAATATCTTGAGTGGCCTTTCCTCTTGTGTATAAACTTGCAGCAGCTTTTGCTTTAACAGTAAAAGTTTTCTGGACTTTTATTATTAGAATAGTCAAGAAAAAAAATCAGATAGTACTACATGTTTTTTTCCTCATACTATTTCTGTAACAGTTGGGTTTTTTTGCTTTTCATTTATGCATTTTTAAGCAGACTTTCCATAATCTCATGCAGTTTCTCTGTGTCTTCAGCTGAGCAAGTCTGCAATATTTAAAACTCTCAAAATTGCTGTAAAACTGAGGTATGTCATTCCCGTTTTGCAGTTTGGGAACTGAAATGAATATACTCAAACTCGCAATACCCATAGGAATACAATTCTCATCGCAATTAATAGAAATTAGATCTCTAATGCACCTTTCAATATGTCACCTAAAAAAAGGTAGGTCCTGATGGCCCTTGGCAGAAAGGACAACAAAAACCACAGATGAGCACCGCATGTAATGAAAATAAAGCCCTTTAGCGCTTTTAAAATTTTTACTAGCTGCTTAACTTCTTTTGAGAAATCATCACCGCTAAAGATGCAAATCCTCAAATACATTTGTTAAATGCCTGCCTCCATATCTCTCCCTGTAGGAAAAATACTTGTACATAATATTGAAAATGTAAGTTTCTAGTTTCTAGATGTTCAGAATCCTTGCACTGGGCACTCGTGTTCTCTGCAGGCTGACACAGGCTCCTCGCTCCCTCAGTTCCCTCACGGACTGGGCAACGCTGACCGGAGCCCGCCGCTCCCGACCCCTGGGCGCCATCTTGTGGGGCCATTGCCGTGGGCGAGGTGGTCACGTACCCGAAATGGCGGCGTGAGGCGCAGCCCCCGGGGCTGGTGGCGGGAGGGTCGAACCCTTCTGCCGCCTTCCACGGCTGAGGGAGCGCTGTCTGTGTGCCCTGAGCCCGGGTTATGCGTAACGGGTTAAAATGGCCCTGCAGAGGACCCGGGCTCATGGAAAACTTGGGTTGTGTCAACAGCTTCCCTATCTTTAATTCTTCTACTGAGGGTCCCTAAGTAACCCACCTGCCCCCACAGAGGTGGGTGACAGGAACCTCGGAGGCTCTTGGCAGTTAAAGAACCTCTGTAATAATGCTGGTAGGAAAATTGGAGTATAGGGTTGTGACTGATGAGAAACCTGTTTTACAGTTGCTGAGCAAGCAAGCTGAAATTTAGAGTTGCTGTGTTGTTTTCTTTGCTTTCTTTTTTATCTCTCTGAAGAGAGCAAAATGGAGTAGTCACAGCTATTTTTGCCGCCTTTGTTAGCATAGGGAACATTTCTTAAGCCTTTTGAAGTTGTAGGAGCTGTACAGGTTCATTAACACTACACTTTGCCTGACTTATCATGCTCTTTTGAGAGCAGGAACATACTATACCAGGAAGATTGTGGTGATGTGCTGCAGTCTGTTATGTTAATTTATTTAGTCCTAGCTTGGCTGGCTGTGCATGATTTGTGTAGTCCATAGCCTAAAAATCATAGCCAGCCGTGGGCTCCCAGAGAAATCCTGGTCTAGTTAACGTCTCTGTCAGATAAGGGAGTTGAATCACTTGAATGTGATTGTAACACCTGTATGATCCTTATGGATGCTCAGCACCATAGCAAAGGAGGCTTTATGGTAGCCCAATGTTCTGGTGTTCCTGCATCTGTCCCTCGCTATAGACTGCAAAAAATAAAAATTAATTTTCTAAATTGTTTAATAATCTCATAAAGTCCAAATGATGTTGTGGCAAGGGTTTTAATTAGTTCTTGTTCTAATTTGTCTGGTTTTCCTGACTCTGATATTACTTAGCCTTGGAAATTATCTTGTTTCTGATGATAGTGATTTTCAGTTATAACGCTTCGTGCACAATGCCAAAATATTACATGTATTGAGTTGTTACACAAGCTACCTGGTTGTCCAGGACCTCCTTGCAGACAGAGGTATAGATGATGGTAGCCTGTTCAGAAATTAATAATTGTATTCTTTTTTCCCTCTTAGACACTGAATAATTTGGACTGTTACTCAAGTCAGAGTAGTAGAAAATCACATAGGCCAAGGATGCAGGTATTTTTGCTTTTTTGGTAATGAGCTGTTTATAACATTATGTCAGAGTTCAATGTAATTTCTGAAGCTCTTTTTATGCGTGATATCTGTAGGGTAGCTTGGCAGGAATGGAGAATTTGGCTTCAAAATCTAAATTGGTAATACTGTGTTAATAGCAGGTTTTTCTGATGAATCTGTTAGATATAATGTTTTATGACAGTATCACTGCTTTCTTCATGATGCTGTAAATAAGAACTAAACAGCACATGCACTCAAAGAAAATTCACTGAGCTGCAGTCAACTCTTAAAGAGGCAAATGTAAGATAATGAGACTTTTTTTTTTTCACTTACGGTAGAGTTGAATTAGTAGCAAACATCAATACAAACAATCCTTTATACAAACAATCCCATTAAACTCTCATTAAATTTTTAATCTTTTTCTGTCTCACGAGGGTTGAATCCAACCATTCCATCACCATGACAAGCATTTATTCTAGTGGGGCTTGTGTAAACTGACTGCCCCATCTTCTTGCTTACTATTTCCTTTTTCTGACTCGTTGTTTTCAGAATCTTCTTATCCATTTCCATGTGTGTGTCACATCTTACTCATTTTCAGTGTCTGTCATTTCTTACTGCTGTTTATCAATAAGAATCTCAGAGAGAATGCTGTTTTATAATGAGCTCAAGAAGCAGGCAAGTTTTTGTTGTCTACCTGGACTTGTGCAAAGCATTTGACACTCTCCCGCATGACATCCTAGTCTCAAAATTGGAAAGTCATGGATTCGATGGATGGACCACTCAGTGCATAAGGAGATGGCTGGATGGCCACATTCAAAGGGTTGTGGTCATTGCTCAATGTCCAGTTGGCAGCCAGTGACTAGTGGTGTTCCTCAGGGATCTGTACTGGGACCAGTGCTGTTCAGCATCTTTGTTGGAGACATGGACAGTGGGGTAGAGTGCACCCTCACCAAGCTTGCCGATGACACCAGACTCAGTGGTGCGGTTGACATGCTGGAGGGAAGGGATGCCATCCAGAGGGACCTGGACAGGCTTGAGAGGTGGGCTCGTGCAAATTGCATGAAGTTCAACCAAGCCAAGTGCAGGGTCCTGCACCTGGGACGTGGCAATCCCAGGCACAAATACAGGTTGGGCAGAGAATGGCTAGAAAGCAGCCCTGAGGAGAAGGACTTGAGGGTGTTGGTGGATGAGAAGTTTAACATGAGCTGGCAATGTGCGCTGGCAGCCCAGAGAGCCAACCGTATCCTGGGCTGCAAAGTGTGGCCAGCAGGGCAGGGGAGGTGATTCTGCCCCTTTACTCTGCGCTTGTGAGATCCTGCCTGGAGGACTGTGTCCAGCTCTGGAGTCCTCAACACAGGAAGGACATGGATCTGTTGGAACAGGTCCAGCGGAGGGCCACGAGGATGATCGGAGGGATGGAGCCTCTCTCCTATGAGGACAGGCTGAGAGAGCTGGGGTTGTTCAGCCTGGAGGAGAGAATGCTTCTGGGAGACCTTATAATGGTCTTTCAATATCTGAAGGGAGCCTATAGGAGAGCCAGAGAGGGACTCTGTCAGGAAGTGTAGTGACAGGACAAGGGGCATTAAATTGGAAGAGGGGAGATTTAGATTTGATACTAGAAAGAAATTCTTTTCAGTGAGGGTGGTGAGGCACTGGAACAGGTTGCCCAGGGAAGTCGTGGATGCCCCATCCCTGGAAGTGTTCAAGGCC
>JAOQGH010000032.1:9944314-10044221 GCA_025769975.1 Gallinago jamesoni
CAACCTGGTTTGGTGGGAGGTGTCCCTTCCCACGGCAGGTGGATTGGAACTCGATAATCTTTAAGGTCCCTTCCAACCCAAATCATTCTATGATTCTGTGGTCTCCTGTTCATTTTAACAGTCTCAGTATTTACATTTTTAGCATGCTTAAGCATACATATTCGTGCACATGTACATCCTGTCTCTAACATCTTAGGGTTTTCTGATGGCTTTCCTTTTTGTTTTCACAAGATTATCTGATAACACACAGTGTTGGCCTTGGCCTCAGAGAAATGGGGGAGTCTTTTGGTTAAATGTCTTCCTGAATTCCTGAGTTTTGGATGTGGTTCCAGCTTGTGTTACACGCATTGGTGTAACACTGAGCAAGCCACTGCAATTGGCTGTAATTAGGTTTGCTGAGGTACGTGTAAGCAAACATCAGTTTATTCTCCATGTTTATGATTTGGCTTATATGTTGAATATAAACTCTGAGTACAGAAGTAATGTTGGTTTTAGATTAATTTAAAAAAAAATGGCTAAACACTTTCTTTTTTTAGGAAATTAGTATTATTAAGAAGATATCAGTGTATTTCTATTAATTAAAAACTATACTTTATTGCACTACGGTCAGACAGCTATTAGTTCTAGTAAAAGAATAAAAAAAAGAAACAGCTCTAGGGGTCTGGGCAGTGCATTTATTTCTCAGTCTAGGCTCTCAGCGTGTTCCATTTCCACAAGAGAAAACCCTTCAATTATAGGATCCTTAATTTACCCAGGAAATTTCATAAGGAAAATGATTAATTACTTTAAGCAATCAGTTTTACAGATCATCACAGTTCTTTATTTAAACTGAAAAAGCAAAAGGGGATCTTATGAATAAAACATAAAGGGGAAAAGAAGCTTTTAGTGTAATAAATATGAAGTCAGCATTGAAATATTCCTTCAAATAGACAAATCTTGTTAAAATTATACCTCTGTTCATATTAACTATTAATTATGGAATTATTTTGTGTTAATACAGTTGGAATATGGGCTTTAGCACAGTGTAAGCAAGGTTTCTGTTAAAATAGTGCTTTGCTACACTTTCTTGAATATTTTTAATCAGTGCAGTTGACTCTAACAACCAGAAACACATTGCACATGGAAATGCTGAAACGCAGCAGTACTGAAATGCAGAAAGGGGTTCCTGTGGTTATGACACGTGACATGTATTCAGTGACCTGTTGGGTTTTTATACTGTCTGAAACGGTAGTGGGAAAGACTTAATCTTCCTGGGAGAACCATGACCTTGAAGTGAGAGGTGTAAGTTGCATCCACTGAAGCACCTAGCGTTTTCTGTAGCTCTCAAACCAGCACCTTTTTCAGAGTTTGCATGCTAGAGCAAGTTTACGCATGCAGGCAGAAGAATCTTAGCTGGCTATTGCTCAGGTCAATCAAGACCTTTGTGTTAGGAACATGACCGTAATTTTGAAATGCAAACCCAAGGTACTTACGGTGTTGGATGGCAAATAGGCATCCTGCTTCAGAAGTGCTGTTTAGTACTTAAGTGCCTGAATTCTACTGCAGTCCTTTAGCACTGAATTCAGGTAGCCTGAAGAACATTTGAGTGAAGTATTCTAGACACACTGGAAGAAAATAGAGAAAAAACTTTCTTATGTTCTGACCATCAAAATGTCATGCCATCCATGTTTTGTCTGATGTAGCTGAGTAATTCATCTGGTACAGGGTGTATTTGGTAGTGGTATTACTAGTGGACCAGGAGTCTGTGTGGCCAGACAGAACAAACTGTGGTCCTCAGCACTGAAATTTACACTGCTCTTACTGGAACAGAGTATAAGAAACACCGGCTCGTGTCTGAGAGGTTGATACCTGTTAACAGATGCACAGAAGAAAAACTAGTTTCAACTGTATATAGAGGTGCTGCACAGGGGGTAATTTGAAGAGATGTGCTAGATTAGGGGAAGTAGCATTCATAACTACCCAATATGTTTATGCATCTTGGATTGAACATATAGGACTCTTGTTTTGGTTGATAACAGAAGGCAAAGTGGCTGTTTGCAGTGGTAGGTGGCATTGCCATTCTGCTGCAGTGGTGTCCTGCTTGTAAAGCATTCTGAATGTCTTGTTAAAGCAGGCAGGTTTCAGCTGAGAGGCATTTAACTTGTGGCATGGGCATTTGTCATTCTCCAGCTCTGATGGACAGATAATGTTTTTGCCATTATTTAAAATGTTCATCTACAGAGCAATTGTGTCAGTTGATAGGATTTCTTTCTGGAACTGTGGACTCTCAGGGTTTTTTCTTTTAGTAAGAATTGATTATTCTTCTAGCTTTTCCTAGAAGGAGATATTCATATTTAAAACATTTCTTACTAGAATAGATAGCTCCTTTAAGGAATGCTTTGGTTTTCTGTTTTTGTATTGTCTTAGCCCCTGAGGGTAGCACATCTATTTGGAACTAAGGCTCGAGTGGGTTTGTAGGTCCAATTTAAAGGTCAGACTTGAGTGATGGGGTATGACAATGAGGAGACTGGCAAAAAAATTGTCTGAAAGCTGTTAAACATTTTGCAATGGTGATTGCTGCAGTCTCTAAAAGAAGAAGAAAACTACCTGCATTACTTTAAAAAAAGAAAAAACCTCACACCTGTATTCCATGAATTATAGACAATTTTGCATCTATCCATTAATCTTTCCATTCTGGGAATATATGTTAATAGAGACCATGCAATTGATTTCTCAACTGTTTGCATAGCCACCATACCCAGCAATCCTCTTTCCCCCCCCCCCCCCAAGTCCCTCGCTCACAGAATATGTTTGGTCATTCGGTGCTCCCTCTACTTTCTATTCTAGTTTGAGAAACCCTGTGTGCATGCTAGGGAAGAAAGAAGTGCTCGGTGAGTTAATATCCCTCTTGCTTTGAAGGGAAAGAAGAGTATTACTTTGCAAGGAAGTGATGTGCTAATGCATTTTTGATGGGACCTCTTTTAGTCCTTACCCTGCTTGTACCTCAGTTTGCCTGTGCGCTTGAGTCAAATCATCTTATCATTTCCTTGCCAGCCTGAGTTCCTGTCTGTCATAGAGCTACAGTGAGCTGAGGTTGGAAGCATGCAAGGGTCCCGCCAGTTGTCTGAAGAAAGCCTCATCTGCCAGCTCTTCCTGATGAGGCAATCTGTATGAGACAGGCACAGCAGTATCTCCCATGTATCCTGTCTTCCCGTGTTCTCCACGGATGTGGTATGGTAACTTGCGTCTTGGCTCACCTAAGCCTGGTTTGTGTTAGCTTCAGCCAGCCGAGCTCTGCTGATACTCCTGTGCTCCATCTAGGATACGTGCCCTGTGTCCTCACTCACACCACTGCCTTAAGCATCGCTGCATCTAGACCAAGGGTTTTGCAAGTACCAATTCTGCCTAGAGAGATGCTTGCAAAGCAATGGGTGTACATATTACAACATATATATTTAATTCACAGTAAAAGCTGATGAATGTGATGTTTTTGAAATGAGAAATATGAAACTTAATGCTTCTGTGTGATCTCTCTTTGCTGAGCTCTTGTTTTAATTTTTGCTACTGATGCTCTAAAACTTTGCTTTATATTTAATTAAAAAAACCCACAGGAGTGACTGCTAATGATTTGATCTCGATTTTTGTCACTCGGGCCTGGGTGATGCTGCTAAAACCAAAATTAGATGCTAGACTGCATAGATTTTAAATTTCTGTTTTGTCTTCTACTAACATGTACTTTTTGTTGATGGAAGAAAGATAAGAGATGAAAAATCTGAAGGCTTGTATACTAACATTTTAATTTAAAGAGCCTGCATACTGAGCATAGTCTGAAACTACAGTCTGAGACACAGGTTTGTATGGTTTATGCATTAACACACCATCTGTTTTTCATGGAAGAAAAGAGTACAGGAGGCTTTTCTGTAGCAATCATCTTTTTAAACAAAACAAAACATGCTTTATATTGGCTTAGTCCTTTGAGGAAAGATGCAGCATTAAATTGCATAAAGCACCTTACACAACTATTGCTTCAGAATTTTTAGAAGCCTTGGAACCTTATTTGGTGCAAACCATGAAGAAAAATTACTAGAATAAATGGAACTTCATGGAGTCCCATTATTAAGGTCAACCATTTTTTTCCTTTTTTATTTCTTCCACAGAATAGGAAAGAGGGGTAAGGGTTTTTTACTGCTGAAAAAACAGCCCTAGAAAGTTTTGGGGAAAAAAATAATGTAAGGTAAATCACCATAAGCAAAGTGTCATAGAATCAGAGTAGTTAGAGGTGGAAGGGACCTTAAAGGTCATCTAGATCCAACCCCCCTGCCCTGGGCAGGGGCTCCTTCCACTAGACCAGGTTTCTCAAAGCCCCATCCGCTCTGGCCTTGAACACTTCCAGGGACATGGGGCATTCTCGTCTTCTCTGGGAAACCTGTTCCAGTGTTTCACCACCCTCACAGTAAAGAATTTCTTCCTAATATCTAATCTAAATCTCCCCTCTTTCAGTTTAAAACTATTACCCCTTGTCCTATCACTCCATTCCCTGATAAAGAGTGTCCCTCCCCATCTCTCCTGTGGGCCCCCTTTAGGTACTGGAAGAGGCTCTAAGGTCTACCTGGAATCTTCTGTTCTCCAGGCTGAACAACCCCTATTCTCTCAGCCTGTCTTCATAGCAGAGGTGCTCCAGCCTTCTGATCATCTTTGTGGCCCTCCTCTTGCTCCAGCAGGTCCCTGTCTTTCTTATATTGAGGGCTCCAGAGCTGGACTCAGTACTCCAGGGGGCGTCTCACCAAAGCAGAGGGGCAGAATCATCTCCCGCAACCTGCTGGCCACGCTTCCTTTAATGTGGTTGGCTTTCTGGGCTGCCAGCGCACATTTCTGGCTCATGTTGAGCTTCGCATCAACCAACAGCCCCGGTTTAGTGTAGAAATAGCCCTATTTAGTGTACAAATCTGTTTCCTTGGAAGTATTCTACCTGTAAATTGTGGGATGCTGAACTCCCAAAGGATCTTCTGAAAAGCCATGCCCGGGTGAGGACATGGCTTTAGGAGTATACATGACTGTGCCAGGTTAGAATAGCAGAGGAAATGTAACATTGTTATTTTTGAGTACCAGAATTGGGAAGTTCCCAATTCCCATGTCAGTTTATGTGAGTAGCACTGTTTATGTGACATTAAGTATTTCATTAGCAGCAAAATATCAGTTGTAGCTTATGTAAAGTTTCCTGAAGATTTTGGTTTCAGTTTATAGTGTGTTGTAGCTTGCATCAGGCAGTCATTGTTCTAGTTTCCAAAGGTAACAGTGACAGTAACAGACAGACTGTCACAGTACCACATTTATCATGTTCTCATGTATGGAGATGGAAAAAAAAGGTAGAAATAAGCTGTTGTGAAAAGGAGACATGAGAAGCTTATGTATCAAAAAAGGGAATGACCAATGAAGGCTTTTCTTAGGATGTTGTGACAACTGGCTAAGTGTTGTGAAGTGTGGGCAGACAAAGAAGAATGAATTAGGGATTCATTGGCAATTGGAACTGTTGATAAGGAGCTGTCATTTAGGTCCAGAGTGCAATCTGATAGTAGAGTAGCTATTGGTATAGCTCATCACACTCAGTTCATTACCAAAACAAAATACTGATCCGGGGAACTGCTAGGAGGATGGACGTGTTTGCTCACAGTCAAAAAAAAAAAGAAAAAAAAAAAGTAAAAAAAGAGTGTTGCTTAAAGATAATAAAGATAACAGTACAGTGTATGTAGCATAAAAAACAAATGTGCTTTTATCCACACAGCAGAAACGGGAAAAACAAGTGTTTTGTCAGTCAAATATAGGGAAAAAAGAGCACTTTAAAATGCTAAATTATATATGAAGATTTTGTAAGAGATTACAGCAGCATGCTGGGCTACAAAATGCCAAGATTAAAATCATGATGCTGTAACCTCAATTTGACTTCAGTGGAGCTATGATAGTTTACACAGTCTGTAGTCTGACATTTTACATGGTGGTCTGAAACCTACCCCAGAATTTCAAAACAGCTTTGTAGGAATGCACATTTACCACTGTTGTCCTCATGTATGAAAGTGTGCATTTAATGTTTTTATTTCTTTTGCTTCCAAGCAACAACTGAGTCAAGATAGAAGCATGATGTTGAAAATGAACTTTGCACAAAGGTGTGATTTTTGTGAAGAACATGATCCTAATCTGTCGAATTTAATCCTTTGGTCTAGTAAAGTGCCTGTAAGCAGTAATATATCAGATCAAAACCTAAAAGTTCATTTAAGCACTTCTTTCACATCGGTACCTTTGATGAGATTTGAGATTCATCTGGTGAAGTGACCTAGCATGTCCACACAATGCTTTCCAAACGTACTGGCAGAAAAGAGCCGGATTAGTCTGTGAAGCATTGCTCCTCTGCCCCTCTCATGCCCATCAGTAGTAGCCTGGAAGGCTTCCTGGCTCCTGGATCTCTTGTGCTGCCTGTGTCCTGGCCTCACCTTGACTGACCACCAGTTCTCCCACTCCCATAGACAGCAAATTCACTGAAAAGGAAAGAGGTTCTGGTGTGATTGAGTGGGAGATTGGCTTCAGGGTGGCTTTCAGGTGTGCAGCTGCCCTGTTATCTAGGTGGACATGGTGGTGGTGGGCATGCAGAGGGACAACCACAGGAAAAGGTGTATCAGAGCAATGTTCCTCTCTCATCCAAACTTGCACATCTGACACTAAAGACCATGATGTGTTGGAGCACAATTGGGTTCCTAACAGGTCCCCAAGTGCATTGAGGTACAGAAACTCAAAATTTCTGATGATTTTCTCCTTGGCTTTAGCTGAACAGAAGTGAAAGCTACATTATTATTTGTTTATATAGGTATTTCTGAATTTTTTAATATATGTGCGTGTTAACTCTGGCAGGGTAGAGTTTAGTCATTGTTAATTCTGTTTACTTTCTGTAAGGTATCTGTGTGTTAGGTTAGATGGCTGCATATTAGATGGCTGGTCCATTCAACAGGGGTGTGATTATTATTAAACATTAATATGCTGCATAGGTGTTCAGACTACAAAGGTACAAAGAATAAGATGTAATTCCATTTCTTTTGTTTAAGTACTAACTCTATTTGTGTCAAGTGATTGAAATCACTTGCAGTACTATATTGATGACAATCTCTTAAATGATATTTTTATGGGAGTTTTTTTTTCCTTAAAATGCACGGTAAGGGATTAAATTAGTCACACCATCCTGGATAAAGGCAGGAACCTACAAAGGTGCTCTGGATTGTGCAAAGGAAACTCATGACAATTTAAAGTAACTACAGCTTTCCTAGAGGCCAGGTTGCTGTATTTATTTAATTATTCATTTATTTAAGTTTAAGAACTCAACACCAGTAAGTGCCCCTCCAGTGCTCTGATACCCCATGACAGATACTTGAAACAGAATAAAGATGAGTGACACAATTAATCGCTGTTACATCAACAGCATGAGGTATTGAGGAGTTTCCGTGATTGGCTTCTAAAGTTCCTTAATAAAAAAATATCTGTTTGGACATATCTGTTACTGGTCATTTGCCTTATGTACTTTTCTACTGTTTGCACTTAAATTGTTATTTTGAAGTGAAGAAAACAACATTTAAAGCATGAAAACTATTGCCATTGTTCTCCATTAGGCTGTGGATGCTACCCAGCATGTAAAAGTTAGAAAGGGAATAATTATACAATTTATATTGTTTCTGGGTCCAAATTAGCAGGTGCTTTGAGGTAAAACATGGATGAATTTCCCATAATCCGACTGATGTCACAAACAAGATAGCTAAAAAGTGCCTGCAGTTATCTTCAAATGAAGTTATATTACAATTGTGTCCAATATTCTTTATTACAAGGTGAAGACACTCAGAGCAAATAGAAAGTGATGGGGTTTTTCATTCTCCATAGCCTTTGTTCAAGCTTTGCCTTGCAATGTTATTTATACTTATCTTTTGTTTTGTAAAAATTAACTTTTGAGCGTGGTATTTTAAACTGCTTATAACCTTTTACCTCCTAACAGAGTCCACACTTTAAAAGTGCAGGGACTGCGTGCGGTGAGGTTTTTTAGCTCTGAGTACATGGCAGCAGCCAGCTGCATCAAGACTACTGCAATGTTTGTTGCTACCAGCAAATGACCTTGTAACCACAGCCAGCACAGCCTCACACCACCTCCTCTTGTGCATAGTCCACTCTATTTTCCCCTGTCCACAGCTCACATAGTCCACAGTTTTCCCTTGGGTGGTGTTATGGGTTTTTTCACTTCCCAGTGCAACCACTTGAGAAGGCCAGGTCTGATTTACATTTACACTCTTCCTCTAGCAGCAGTTGTCTACAGGGAAGAGTAATATCCCATAGGTCACTATTTTCTTGTCATGTTTCCTGTGGTCAAACCGTATTGCACATCATTCATGTCAAATAGGCTACATCTATGATTACCTGCTTGATTGTACTTTACAAGTTCCCAAGATCCCAGGAATCAATTCATACTTGTGTGCTTAGTTTCATTTCCATAGTGGGAATGGGGCTATTTATTCTCTTGGAGTCTTTTTTTTTTTAACCTGGTTCTACATAGATGCACATTTTAGAGTACAGATTACCCACCCGCCCTTACTTTGGATGTGTAATTGTTCTTTCCTACTTGTGTGTAGACTACTGTTTGTGTGCAAACAGAATTAATTATATTGTTGTAGCGTTATCAAGTCATATAGTTGGTTTACAAGTAACGGAGATTAGGGAGTTACTTTGTTTATCTATAACTGTTTATAATTTTAAACTTTATGCTTTTAAAAACTTTACTATACAAATATATATGATGAAAAGACATGGATAATTTTTCTGTGTGGGTGTATTATTTTCCATACCAGATTTACTGGTTGTTTAAAAATATTTTACGTTGTGCCTTTCATTTTACTTAGTTACAAAAGTTCAGAACACACATGGACAAAGTCTGGTGGTTTGGTCTTACAGAACTGCTCCAAATGAGTGAGTTAGATGCTTATCAAATAAAATACTAAAGTAAACTGAGAAGAAATATATTGAGAATGTCAACATTTTATAACTGAAATTAACAGAGACATTAACTAAAATCAGATTAGATGTGAGTGTATTATAAATTCTGTGGTGTCTATGCAGAATTATTATAAAAAGCACTTAGAAGCATTTAGCCAATGTATATGTCTATATTATTCTCGTAAAAAGCAAAATTTTTCTGTCTTTGAATAAAAACATAGCCATTTTTTGGAAATATATCTGATTAGGCAGTATTTGTCATACAGCATTTACCAGAATACCAGCAACTCTTCTTTGTACAGCTGTCTGCCTCATTCATTCAAATTTGGATTTGTCTAATAGCAATGGTAGATAGTATGTGCTCCTTTTGCAAACTTTGATAAATCTTTTTCACAATCTAGAAAACTCAACATCAGTATTTTCTCTAGTTTTTGCAGAGGCTTTTTCTTATAAAATGATAAATAAGAAACTTATCTTAAATCATATGCAATCCCATGCCCAATCTGCAATCTCAGTGCTGCATTCTTACTTTTTGTGTATCTTGAGTGTTTATTTCATGGTTTAATGCATGTGTGAAGCGGGTGAGGAAAAGAGAGGAAAGGAAGAGGAAAACCATTGCTTGTATAAAGAAGCCTCGGTATATAGAAAAGAAAAGGAGCCATCTTGTTTTGTGTAATTCTGTAAGATTCCTGTGTTGAGTTATACAGCACTTAAATAACAGCAGTTAGGTAAAAGCATAACATAAATACAAAAATATATCATTTCATTATTTGATTTACCGATTTTTCCCATTTTGCAGAAGCAATAATGGTATCAATGAAATCACATCAGAAATACACTGAAAATGTTAAACATCTTTAAGTACCAATGGACGAAAGGAAGATGGAGAAGAAAATTCATGAAGGTGAAAATATATATTATAAAAGAATAATCTCATGTTTAAAGGGAAGAAAATAAACCCCAATATTAGAATGATTTATTTTTTTTATAACTATGTCTATTATTTTCCTTTGCTCCTGCTTAGCTACATAGTAAATGTGCTGAAAATGAAACTAGCTCTGACTTGCCCATCTCGTATCATCTAAATACAAGTTGACATGAAATAGTCAATAGAATCAATTGAATCAATGGTCTGTGCATTTAAAATTCTGCTTAGAAAAACACTGAAGAAAAACTGAGAAATTGAATTATGAAAAGGAAAAGCAGCATTGAAGAATAAGACCAATTTCTAGCTGAAGTCTGAAAGGGCTTCATTATCTGTTTCATCTGCTTATTTTGCAGATGTTTATTTATATTTATGTTCACACTGAAGGAAAACTGCCTTTTAATTCCAATTTATATAGCACTTTCAAGGCAGAGAATTTGTATTAAAATAAGTTGAAGGTCATGCTGAGATGCTGCAGTGATTGACAGCAGCATAAACCACAAATAGAGGCAAAATACCCATTCCTTCTTTCCTAGCCTGTAATAGTCTTGTAAGCTGTTTTGTCATCTCATCTTATTCTCCTGTTCACAAGCATGTTGTGTGAAGCAGCCATGCCAAAATGAAAGGAGAAATGTAGATTGTAAAATGTGCACATAACACTGTGGTATTTTTCCACACTAATTCATCTAGCAGCAGAAAAAAACCCTTGAATTGTCCTGTGAAAAGGGAATAGGGATAAAGAAACATTGGGTCAGAATTCAATGTAATGTAAGAGTCTAAGTTACAGTACACTACTTAAAAATATTTTTTCAGTGTTTTGTTTTTCTAGTTAAAGATTTGAGAATGTCTTCACACTTTCATGTATAGTGGTGATCACATGCTTTCTAAATTTTCCTTACTTCACCTGTTCACACATTCTGTAAAGTTTCTGTTTAATCTTATGTTTTTTCTCACCTCTTTTAATCCATTTTTGTAAAGTTACTTTCTTTTAGATAGGATTTGTTTCAATGCAGGGGAAAATTACTGTTTTTTTGCCTAAAAATCCTAATTCTTACCATGCTTACTATGTTTTTATGTATTTTAGCAGTAAGCCTATTTGAAGCCTTTCAAAAAACCTGATGTCCTTTAAAAACTTATACATATTTCAGGAGAGTGGAAACGAACAAAAATCCTTCATATTAATTCCTTTTTAAAGTCTGATCTCATTGTTAATTTTTATGTACAGTCTAGCTGAAAATCTGTTGCCTTTTTGACTGTAAAACAAAGGAAATTTGCATAGTTGTTTAAAGTGTTTAATAATTCTTGCCTTCCCTGTGAAATTAAGCTGATCTGATTCCTGTTGAAGAAGAGATTGAGTGTTTTGTTATTCTGCGTGACGGTACGCTTGTTCCTTGCAGAGAGACAGGCAGAGTGGTCAAAGAAGGAAGCAAACTCAAACAGCTTACTGCTGTTAATGTGACTGCCCTGAGTGAATGATTTCTTTTCTCTTTTGTTCACTTCACCCTGTTTCCTCTTAGAGTTTTTGTGTGTGCATTGTCCTAAACAAAACAAAATATGTGCTAAGTTTGAGTTACTTTAATAAGAAGCCTTTCCATTTTCTTTTCAGGTGAAAAACAAACAAAACACCCCAAAGATTGAGTAATACATTTCACGTATGCTAAGGAAACATTTAATTGTAACAGAAGATCTGAAGACAATGGTAACAAGCACTTTTGTTTCCTGAAGGCTGTGACACAGATGATGTCTCTCATTATTAAGATCTAGCTGTAACCCATCCATCTGTTAATCTTCTTGTGTGTGGCATAGCAGCTTATTTGTAACTTAAGGCTGAGTCAAAAAAAGACTTGACTTTATTACTTTATAATAACCTTCCATGAACATAGGATAGTCTTTTTATTATTATCTTTTATTTTTGAAAATGAGAGGTTTTGTACATTTATGTGATCTTTCATTTAGAGAAGGAGTCTTGTACTTTCGATGGCTTTTTACATTTACTGGGTCCTAAGAGAATTTAGTCAAAATGAGGCAGCATGCCTAACGTCTGCAAGAAGCATCCTTTAAAATTCATGTTAGTAACTTTAAATTAAAGGCTTCACAGGCATCTGAAGAGGGAAAAAAACAAGTCATGAGCAACAAGCCACAATCTATCAACATATTTTGCATCCCATTCAGGCAGATGTTTGGCCTCAAGACATGTAAAATGGATGGATTTGATTCTCTCTTGATCTCCCTGCAACTTGAACTGCAGAGATGAGAGAAGCTCAGCAGGAAATTAGCTAAATAAAGGAACTAGATAAGCAAAAGCAAAATGCTGAAGAATATTGTAATATGTAAATCTAAGACTAAATATATATTTTTGCCAATTGTATAAATTCTACTAAAACATGGACATGGTAGCAGCTTGTCTCTAAAAGGGTGTGATAACCCTGTCAGGATATAATAAGATACTCCTATTGATGGATGAGATTTTCTTTCATTTGTTTACAAATACGAGACTACAGTCTAGTCTTAAAGTAGTCTGAAGAATTGAAGTCCTTTTTTTCCATGTTGTATTGTATTGTGCAGTTGAATCTGACAGCCAGTTTGCAGACCCAGAGCAAAATCTGAAGCATCTTAATTAAATCCCCCAACTCCATTGTTGCAATGCCTTGAATTTGCACTGTCTACACGAGGCACCCACTGCGCCAGGTCAGGCAGTGACGGTGGTTAAGTACCTTGGAACAAGAATACAAAAATCCCACAAGAGATGAGGAGCAAATCAGTTAGGAAAAGCAGGCACAGGCACATGCCTAATTTCTGGCCTCTATGGAGATGTGAGATATGTGCCCCGCAGCCGGTCATTAACAATCTGCACCCATCTGAAAGCAGAAGATGAAGGCTGTGTGCACACTGCATGCTCTGCAGCGGTAGCTAACTGAGCCTGGCTCAACCTTACTAAAATACAGCCACAGGAAAAAAACACAACCTGTTCATTTGAAGTATAATCGCAAAATGTTTCAATCATTGACTAAAAACGTGGGAGATTTGAATTAATTTCTCTCTGCTGGGAGTAAGGACCAAGATTTTTTTGCTCGCTCTTCCAACTTTCAAATGATCAAATACAAAGGATCAGAATAACAGGTTGTTGGTTTTTTTTTTTCCTTAAATATTTATGTTTAACAGCGATTTGTTATTTTAAGTTATCAAAATATTTTTAGTACAACTTTTTGGGTAACTTTTATTTATGTAATAGCAGCAATAGAGAAACCTGGAAGACAAATTGAAAACACTATACAAGGTGAGAAGAGAATTGCCTTTTTTTGGCGCATCAGCCAAGAATGGCACTCAGACCATGAAAGTTGCCAGCAGAGCCCATCTGTTAAGCAACAGAGTAAATCAGATGCTGCAAGTTCCCAGTGATCTCAGGAAAGGAAAACATTGAGAAGAGGCAAATAAAGTCAGGAAGGTCATTTTCACCTCAAAGGTCTGATGGAGCTTTTTCTGTCTGTAACCTTCTCTTAAGTCGGTCCTTTCCTGCAAAGCACTGTGATTGATCAGTCCACTTAACATGGAACCAGTCTTTGTGTACCTGGGTGTGTCTGGTCAGATTTCAGAAGCTCCATGGGCAATACTCTAGGGTGCAAACAAGCCACCTTTCCTTGGAGCAGGGTTCTTGAAAGATTTCGGTGTCTGGGATCTTCTGAACTCTTCTTGTTCACCTGCAGAGATGTTACCTTGGGACTCTGAGGGGCTGGAAACTTCAGGTCTTTAGTTTGTTTATTTGGACATAATTTAATAAAAGAGTAGAAGTTCTGTCTTGAGCGCAGATACATTAGTTCACAGGCACGTTAGAGATCTCACGGGCACAAGTCCTGAGGAAACCTTGTTTCCAGTGATCCCATTTCTCTTTATTAATCCCGACTCTATCACTTTCAGATCCTGCATTTACAATGAGTGATTATGTGAGTGATGGCTGAAGGGTCAAGCTCTTGTTTGGCTTCTCTGTCTCTCTCAGGTATGTTGTCTGCATTATTGAGTTACATTTACAAGGTAAGAACTCTGTGAAATACTCAAGTGCCATGGAACTAAGTCATTAGTTGACGGATAAGTGAAAACAGTGATTTTAAACTAGTTGATACTTTCTCAGTTGCAGACATTCAGTTAAGAGGTCTTGTACATTCCCCAAATTTGGCCATTGCATGTCCTGGAAAATCTGACTGCAGCTTGGCCTGTGGGACAGTTTTCTACTCACAGGGAAGAAAGAGGGATGTTACACACAGGTATTTTCTATTCCATCACACCATTTTTCTTCTGCAAATGTAGCCAATGCTTGCAGCAGCTGGTGCACGTAGGACTTTATTTTAGGCAAGGGCATCTGTAGAAAGTGTTGTTCAGGAGATACGCTACTGTGTCCCGTGGTACTTCACTGTTTCTGGTACTTCTTTTTAACTCTGATATGACTGACCATTTCAGTACATTGTAAGACAACATCCCATGTTCTTTCCAATGTAAGACTGCACACTGGAGTCTATAATCAGGCAAATGATGGCAGCCTTTTGAGGAGTTTTACAGAGCTTTGCTTTTAAGACTGCCAATTCCTATCTGTTTTTTTTTAGTCTGACACCACTTATCCACAACACACACATCCCATGCCAAAAGCATGCAAGATTGTCAAGACTTTACTGTTGGACTTTGTAAGCTTTTCCTGGCATCCACTTTCAGCTGCTAATTGTCATGAAGAGTTGTAGTCCAAAATAGCTTTTTTATTAAAAGAAAAAAAAAATAAGAAAAAAAAAAAATCAACCCTGCTTGATCAAGTCACAGAAAAGAACCAAGCAGAAAATTTCAGTGCAGAAGAGAGTGAACAGAAACTAATAAATGTATAATTCCCTCAATGCAATGCGTATCTGAGCTTCAAGAAATCTTGGAGTTACATTTAGAATTAGATTCCTTATCTTAATACCTACCAAATTTCAAAAGCTATATTATTGCCTTTTGTATGAAAAATAGTAGCAAGGAAACAGTATGATGCATATGTGGTCTCCCCAATGGAGAAAAAAAGTAATAATGCAGTAGAGCCCTTTTCTATTGAATTGTCTGACACAGTAAGTGTTTCTAAACCCCTAGATACCTTGATTTACCTTTTTTCTGTCTTCCAACAGAAAAAAAGAAATTCCTAGTGCATATTGTGAACAATAATTTTACAGATCGTATTCTAAAGGAGATATCATTCTATGCATTCATAACCTTCTAATTCTCTTTGCAAAATTCAAAAATGCATCAAGCAAAACATAAAAGTAAAAATGGGTGTGTATGTGTGTATATATGTTATATGTACCAATGGAAAATGCATCTTTACTTTTCACTGCAAATGTGTAGATTAATTTTTTTCTTCTATTGCATATCTTTCTCCCTCTGTTATAAGCTATGCTTATGTACTTGTCCTGGACCAGGCTCTCAGAAAAATGTGACCAAAAAAAAGTGGTGCAGCTGAAATGTGGAAGTGCTTGTAAATTATTCTGGGTTTACTAATCCATGGCTGGGGAAAGCTATTCTGCAAAGAAATTCAGAATGAAACTGATTTGACCAACTGTCATTTTGTTCAGATCTTGAAACCATGACTCCCTTTTTACAGAAATAACAAAACTGTTGATTCAGTCAGTCAATTAAACTGAATTATTGGAATGAGTTATTTTCTGTGAATAAACCCAACTGTCTAGTTCCAGGCTAGCTGAAGGGACCACAGACACCAAAGCTCAGTTCTGCATCTCTCTGGCACATTTATTTTTATCTATGTTGAGAGCCCACAGCACAGAGTAGAGTGTGGTTATCAAATGTCTGGCAGAATACCGACTGTCTTTACCTTTCTTTTGCTTTTTGTATGAAAAGTGGAAGTCTTATTTAGCTCACAAAATGTGTATCAGTCCCATGCTGTTTGTCTACCTTGAGCATATGGGCATCAAATACTGAAGTAGTATAGAGGGACTGTCGTGATGTCATAATGCCAGTTTTTGTCTTAAGGACATCTTGTTTTGCGAGGCTTTTATCATTCAGTGAATGCACAATATAAACATACAGTACCAAGTATCTTACAATTCAAAATCAGATTGTGCAGAGTGTGTAGAAATTGTTACTAGCCATGCTTGTCATAGTTAACCAATCTAGAATTTTACAGTTCAGCGCACCTACCATTTATATCTCTGCCTATGAAGTGCAATTTTTAGCTGTTTTTCAGGAATGTGTACACAGTATGCATTTAGAAAATTGCTAATGGAATGAGGTTCAGGCTCATATGGTTTAACATTGAGCTTATTATTACGTTTGTAAGAAATTTAAAAATTGTCTCAACCTAGATGATCTGGAGCAGCTGCTTGTATCTGTCTGGCAATAATAAAAGTTATAAATCGTGTAAGTTTATGGGCAAAGGGCTTGAGTAAATGAAAGGTGAAATTAAAAGAGAATTGTTTAGACTGTATTCACTATATTGAAGTGTGTAAGGATGGATTAGCAATGTTTGTTACCAGTCTCTGTTCATACTATTTGACATTTTGCTAGAAAATGCTCTTTCAGAGTTTTAAATCACTTAAGTAATCATTTAATGATGAGATATTGAAGGATATTGTAGAAAAAAGATAAATATTTAAAATCTTTTCAGTAAGCAAATGGATTTCTAAATTTTTTTATAGATCTGAAAAAGTTTCTATTAAACAGTAAGCTAATTTTAATTAAAATATACTACAGTAAAACAGGAAAGGCCATATGATACAAATGCATTTAAAATACGAATAAAAATGTATATACTTTAAAAGGAACCTTGAAAAGGCAAATATTGACTCATATACATTTAGATGAATAAAAATTAACACCTGTGAAGATTTTTTTAAGCAGTCTTCCTTTCATGGATAACTGTTGGGCCTTAGCTGAACAATCAGTAAAAACAGGAGGAAAAAAGTGAACAGTGCGGCTCTATTGAAAGTGCAACTTTCCCGTCCCTTCTCTAGGTGCATGTATTTTGTTCCTCTTGTGTGAGGCGCCAGTGGCTTCTACAGCAGAGACTTCTCCTGGAGTGAAAGGTATAGCTCTCAGATCTATCTATCTAGAAAATTCAAATAGACTTTCCTGATCAGCTGTCACTCTCCATCTCCTATTCCTAAACACTGAAAAGTCTTTGAGAAGATGGAGTGCAATGTCTGTGGTTTCAGGGGAAACACTTTGTGATAGCAAATCGAGGTGGTTAAGTTCAGCTGTGTGTAATGCTGTATTGTAAATAAACTTAGACTTGTCTGAAGTATCCAAAGCATGCATGTAGATGCTTGTATGGTAACAGGCATGACTCAATGCTATTATGCATGTTTAAAAGTTCTTCCTCTTGCTAAGGAAGCTCCAAGGAAAATACATTTGAATGCTGGTAGTTCTAGGCCACTGTTTTTTATTAAAGTGGTTACAAACAGGACCTGTGTGCATTCTCACCCCTCTGAACAGCACCTATATCAGTACTGCTCAGTCTCATGAATTTAGGCTGAAGTGCAGGACTGGTGTACCCAGTGTGATGTGCTCCTTGCTTTGAGTGCATTCATGCTTATGAGCATGACACCAATAGCAGCAGTCCTGTCAGTGTGTCTACCCTTAGTGGCTTCTGAGAGACCTTCAACATCTTAGGGATTTGCTTATTTTCATGGTTGATTTCCACATCTTGTTGGGCTGCAAAAGATTTCTTTCCCCAGAGCAAGGCTTATCTAGAGTCTAGTAATTTTTGCATATGTAAGAATGAATCTTGAAGAAAAGACTGCAAGGCATTGCATATGACTCCATAACCATAACACCTTTAAACATAAATATCCTTGGAAAAAAAACCCTAATCATTAAAGGCCCAAAATAATTTCTCACTTTGCAGTACACCTAGCAAGTATATGTGCCTGTGCTTGATTATCTGTCTGAGGCTTTTATTTTACTATTAAAATTAAAAGCAGGATACCTTTTGGTAGTAGTAAAGATTTTATAATACATTTAACTTTACATCAGCACACTTCGTATTCTGAATCTCAGTCCAAGCAGTTCTACTTGAGGGCATAAAGATGATCAGTTTGTGTCTTCCTAGGGCATAAGATTGATCAAAGTAAACCATTAATCAAATAGATATGAAAATTAGAAATAATAATATGAGGTGTTAGATAACACAGTCTGCATGCAATAGCAGCTTGATCTCTCAGGAAATTAAAATTATTTAACAAAAAGGCAATATTTAACAGACTGCATGATGGAATTAAGAATTAAAATCTAGCCTATTAATCATGCAAGAAATTACAATTAAATTATATTTGTTAATTTCATAGTGAAGAGTTTTTAAATTAAATCGTTAAGCACTTGCTGGAATCTTCACCTATGCAATTATAATTCAGATGTCAGTGAAAACCAGTTTTTTTAGGGGTTAAAAACTGTTTTCTTTACAGTTTATTTAATTTCTTATAAAGTACTTGCTTTGTAAAAAAAAAAAAAAAGAAAAAAAATGGCACACATCTCAAGTTATGTGTCAGTTTGTCTCTCCCGGTATTTTTTCTTGGTTCTTTTGGTTCTTTGTATCTCATCTACCCTAAGCAGAATGGTACTTTTGTCTGATTCAGTATGCTTTTATTTCAAATACAGAAAAATTGAGCTTTGTCCAGATTTTGATTCCTTTGTGATTGAAGTATTTGAATTGCCTATGTATATTTGAGAACAGGATTTTTAACATATGGATGGAAGAATGAAGGGTACTGTATTTGTAATAGCAAGTGCTACTCTTGAGCCAGTCTCAGTAGCTACTGTGCATTTTTTTAAGGCATCAACATTATTTTTAAACTTTGCCACTACAACCTGAACGTTTCAAATGTAAACTGGAAACTACCCTAAATTCCATTTCAGCTTCGAATATAAAATGAAAGAATAACTGGCAAATAAGCATCTGATCTCAATATTTCTGTTGGAACGTTCTATGATGTCATTGCTAACAAATCAGTCATCTTCAGTCTTTAGGGAGAGCTCTGAAATCCCATTCCTACTAATTTAACTGGAGATAAGATTACACAGATGAGACCAGAGAGATGTAAATTTCTGATGAGGGATTAAGTTAGTGTATGATCTCCGAAGAACTTTAAGACTAGCCCCGATCTGACATGCAAAAAAAAGCTGAATTTGTGCTAACAGCATTAATGTAGAACATCTATTTTTCCACTTGTTTTCACAAAATATCTGGGAACTGGTTATCTCTGAAACCTCAGCCTCATGGATGTTTTGTTTAATTTGAGCTCGGACACTACATTTGAAAGGTTTTTTGAGAGTAAGAGAAGGACAAAGAGACAGATAGGCGTGCGCACAAAAAACCCCTCAGATTGTGATTATAAATTTCTCATTTATTTAGGAAACAAAGCTTAAAATCCATAATTGCATGCACCACTAGTCCACATAAGTTTTACTGACTGTTCAAATCTTTTAGGTGTTAGATACTCACAAAAGAAGTTGAAGAGTCTGATGTCCGACTCTGGCTTGTGTGATAAGAAGGGTTTTTCCAGTAAGATGTACAGAAACTCACAGCACAAGTCCAAGATACAATTGACAATCTTTGTCATCAGTATGTAATTCAGGCCGTAACAAAGCCTGAGATGGGATGGTAGATTGATTAACAAAAGCTTGATGTACTTAGCAAAACAAAGGCTGAGGGGGCAAGTGTTTTCTTTACAAATACAGCCTTGGGATAAACATTTTCCCTCCCTGTCTGATATCTTCCCATTCAGAATAAAAGAAGTAATGAAACTAAAACATAAGAGATTTTTATATTTTAAACTTATTGATTAGATATCGTTCTCATTAGGAGTCAGTGTGAATTTAGTTCTTTGCTGACTTTAGCTACCTTGAAATTGTGAATCTAGTATAAGCAATTGATGGTGTACTTTATCTAGATAATACCTCAAGGTAGATTCTTCCCTAGACAGTGCTTACGTGTTTATTTTAGGGTGGGAGAAAATGTTTCTGTGAGGTGCTCTGACTAAGAAGAGAGTCTGGCAATGAAAGGAAGGTGCTTAAGTTTTTAGTTAGCATAAATTAGGTGAGATTACTACTTCCGTTAAGGCAAAAAGTAAAAAAAATATTTTCAAGACCAGAATCTGACCCAACTTCCTCATTAATTTGAGGTTTACCTTGGACTGTTTCCAGTTTTACCTGTCAGTTGTACACATGTATATTCCAAATACTAACGGAATCTGATGGGAAAAAAAAATCTCATCAAATTGCAATAGTAAGATGATACTTCACTAGGAAATTGAATTTTCATATAGGGCACGAAGTTGGAGTCTTACATAAATATAATGAAAGAAACTTGTGACTATGTTATGAAGGTTTGTTATATTTGCCTTCTGAAACAGTTGCCAAACCTTTACAGTATACTAGGAAGTCCAATATTATTTGCTTAAAAGAATATATTTGTTCCATCTTATCTATCATGTTATTTTAAAACATGGTAATTTTTTTCATTTGCTTGTTTCTAATGGCAAATGGTACTATTGAGGGAACCTTGGAGCTCTAATTTCATATTTATAAAATAGAACTAAGTTATAGAACTAAGTTATAACATGTATTTTTAAGATAGACGATTTCTAAAGATACACCTTATTTTCCTTCTTACAATATTCTCCAATGAGTTTTGATTCAGAGCAACTGTTTACTACTAAGTGATTTCTTGTTTTAGTAATGGAATGTGAAGATTAGGTTTCATAACATTCTCAAATATCTTCCGTCTGGATTTTGTTTAAGGAGTATTCCCAATTTTCTCAGCACCAACATAATTTACACATTTTTGTTATGCTAATAGGAGTGTAGCATTATGTATTGTATCCTTTATCCCAGTGGATTTTGTTCCATCCATTTTGCTTGTGTTTCTAATCTGATAACAGAATATATTAAAAACATCTGTCCTTGTGTTACAAGTATTTGTTATTTGTAGGAGATAGAACATAAAAATATGAAATTAATTTCCATTATGAATTGTACTTGCCCTCAAAAGAAGTTGCTAGAGACTGCATGTTTTTCTGCTTCAGAGTAAGAAATGAGATTATATCATATTACATTGATTAGAAATTCACTGCTAATATGAAACCTGTACTTACTAGAAAAAAAACCAAACCACCTAACATTTGTTTTTATGCATTGAAAGCGTTAGGATTTCTCTGTCTCTTTGAAGGCAAGTACAGTCAGGATTTCAATCAATTTTAGCATATATGGCAATTGAAGTGTATCAAAAGTTATATGAAACAAGTCAGACAATGGTTTGTTTTATTAGATTAAATTTATGCATCAGTTATATTTGTATGTGTCTGGAATCTTTTAATATCAAAGAAGTTAAAACAAGTTTAGGTAAGCCATTATCATTTTTGGTCAAAACAAAGAGTGCCTTCTTGCTTTTGTTGTTGGTTCGCAAAGATTAATAAAAAATTAGTTTCTGTTGCAAAATTTTGGAAACTTTTTGAAAGCACAGTCAAGCCTAGTAATACCTATGCTAACTGTTTTTATACTAGTCAAACTTTGCAGTCTTTCTCAACAACCCGATTGAAAGGAAGTTGAGAGTGTTTCTGAGCTGTAGGGGATCTTTAATTGTAAAGAAATAATTGAAGATCTAGATCAGTGAGATTTGGAAGATTGTTTCAGTTTTCAAGTTTTCCTTCATTTAGGGTTTGGTTTTGGTTTATTTTGTGGTGGGGTATTTTTTAACTCAAATTCTGTGGCTGCTTTTCTTGAGGAAAGAAACATTTCCAGTATCCTGGAAGAGTTTGAGAAACCATCAGACCTAGTGGTAAACTGGCTATACTTATCCTATGGGGGTTCTAGTGTTTTGAGTTTTTTTTATTTCCTGCAGAAGAAAATACATAAGATTGATTAGCTCCACCCTCGTGGCCTTCAAATAATGACAGGTTTCCTGAAATGAAGTTGTGGATAGTGTGAAGAAACAGAACTCTAACTCCTCTGTAGGAGAAAGTAAGACTTTTTTTTCTAGCAAAAAGAACTCATTATCCCTTTCCCTCTTAAGACTTTTAATTTCCGTATCGAATTTATGCATGGCAACAGAGCCACATGAATACTTTTCTAACGCAAGAAGCCATGAAAGACAGGCTGGGTTTTTTTTTTTTTCCGTAAGAAGTTTGTTGTGCTCAAAAGAATGGATGTTCCAGTCTTTTTCCAGGAAAGCCTTTTTATCTAAGAGTTAAATTTTGTTGCTGTTATCTGACTTCAAGAGATTATTCAGAGTATATCAACCCAAAGATATTGAAGCAGTAAAAATGACAACTATGCTGCCTGATCGACAGTGGAAATTCTAGCATTAAAATGTTCTAAAATGCTCTAAAATTCCAAATTAACTAGACTTCTATATTATATGATTTGATAGAGTTTATTGCTTAGAATTTTGCAATAAGTCTTAATCCTTTCATGCACACCATCATACAATAGGAATAATGTTTTAAAAATCCTATCATTCAAATCTTTAATTCATGTAAGTGATGCCGGTCATATTGCTGTGCTGTCCTGGGAAATAGCTACGGTTTCCTAAGTTTATGTAATAACCACCATCACAGAAAATTCTTTGCCTGTTAATATGGAAATATTCATATTCTATCTAAGATTAATATAAATGTAATCTTTCTGTGTAATCTAAGGCAAGGTGTTGCAAGAGGAGAGTACAAAAATAATGTAGATTCTTGATTATAGTAAGTAAATCTTTTTGTTCTATTTGAACAGATTTTACATCCCAAAATTCTCATTTTATAGGCTGGAAAACTTACAGTATTTGCTCCCTATTTTTTGGTTGCAAGACAGACTTCAAACCTAAACCAATACCCAATCTACCTAAATGGGGCCAGAGAACTTCAGTGTCCATTGTATTCTGCATGTTAGTCTACTGCTTTGGGAGAATAGAAGACAGTAGTCAATCTAATTTCTGTTTGACATACTAAGTCAAACTGCAAATTTGAAGTCAGTTTGCAAAGGGATTCCTTGTGGATACTGCTTAGGTCAGGAGCTGTCCTGCACAGTGTGGTGCTTTCCCAGAAGCTCATGAATTCAACCCTGAAAGGAAGGAATTAGGGAATGTGCTAGCAAAAGTTACCTTCAATTAATCCCCTTTGACTTGCAGTCCCACCAGTGCCACTGACCAGTGTCCGTATATGTGTGCGTGAATGTGAGCACAGACAAAGGAAGAGGAAACACTTTCCATCTCTCCAGAGGTACCTGCCGTGGTGTGTCCTGCTCCCCAAATATCCTAAAACATTAGAATAGTTGTACTCTACTGTCATATGGAGATATGGATGAGGAGAAAAGTCCTGAAGTTCCAGTTCCCTCTTTATGTATCTGTGAGGTGATTTAGGACAAATTGTGCTTGCACTGAGTTAGCGGGCAAGTGGATGGGTAGGAGCAGGGCTGAAATGGAGAAGATTTCTAAAGAGGAAGAGAAATTCATACAAAGTGAAATATGGATGCCCAGGCACATTTACTTACTATATTAGCTGTTATTCTGGATGAAACTGCTGTAACTAAAAACATTTATGGCTAAAAACATTTAGTTGCACAATTAATTGCAAAATAATCTGATTTAAAGTAGGAAAAACTGCATAAATAAATCTAACTCACAGTTCAAATGAAAGAAACTGCTTTCTTACTCTGGCACTTCCAGTTTACTTAATACTTTGTAACAACAATATTTTCATAATATACTGTAGCATGTTCTTATTGTCTCAGCTCTAAAGGTCAAATGTTTTACATGACCTCAGTATTTTCATGTTGTTTAAAGCACAAGAAAAACATTTAATATATAAATAACAGAAGTATCTTCATGTAAGCCCAAAGGAGTGCATGAAGAGAGGAAGATAAAGATCCTGACAAGACTGCAAATTATGAGGACATACATGGCTCAGTCCTGCAGTTTTTAGTTAATAACAATCTAGTATCTTCAGAGACTGAAGTTTCAAAGAAAAATATTAGAGTAGTTGATCATTTATTAGCAGTTAACTGATGCAAATGGAAAATATCTAAGGGTTATTCTATTCTTCAAATATAAAGTGAACCGATAGTAAAAATATCGAACTTTCATTAAGAAACATAACAATATATCAGCTTTGAGTTAAGACTACAGACATTTTCTGGGGAATTACAGATTTGTATGCTTATAATGGAGTTAATGTCAATCCAATATGTACATTGTGAAGTGGGCTTCAATCTGTGACAGCAAGTGAAGGACCAAAGATCCAGCTCCCAGTGTCAGCTAATTGATTGACCATTTATATTTGGGATATAAGATTTCACTCATGGCAGAAAAACGCAGCTGCCAGAGAGACTGAGAACTGCCCTGAGGGTGAGCATAGGCAGGAGACTGGCAGAAAAATGACTGAGTACCGAGACTGCCAGAAACAGAAGGACGGAAGAAAAGCTGCTTTCCTCAGCTTTGCACGTCTTTCCAATGCATCTCATTTCACATGGGCTTGGTAGCCCTACTGATGCTCTTCCCATTAGGATGTTCTTTTTGTTCCAAAGGCAGTTGACTATGGGATACATCCCAAATACACTACCAAAGAACAGCAGCAGGAATAACAGATGCACACACGGATGCCAGATACCAAGTCAAACAAGTCAAACAGACACAAAACAATGGAATGTGGAGCTTTTGTCACATTACAGGAACAGTTCTACAGAAAGTGACGTGATGGCAGCGTAACACTGAGCAATCGAGCAGCAGACAGTCTTGAACTTGATGGCAGAGTATGACCTCTGCTCAGAATGGCTAAGGAAAGGCTTGGCAGCTTTTTTCTTTGGGTTTGGTTTTTTTTTTTTTTTGATTCTGTGTTTGATTTAGGGATCTATATTAGCCCAACTGTAGTCCTATGCTTTTCTTGAAGGTTTTCCTGGAAGCTTTCTTCCTTACCAGTTCTATCCTGAATTAGAGACTCTTCATTTGATTGCAGAAATAGAGACAAAGGTGTGAAAAAAACAGGCAGATGTTGTTGATGTTTAGCAAAAAAAAGTTAATGCTTGTAAATAAGATCAGGGTAAATAGAGAAATGTACAAATATGGTATATTCAAAATAACAAAGTGGAAAATCTATAATGGATTCATTACTTTGCTGTTTCAAAGGTTTTTAGACCTCAGTTAATGCAGGTGAAATTAAATGTGGTCCTGTTTATTAACAGAATTGATTCCTATTCTCATAGCAGAGTTCAAGGATACATATCATAAATCATAATCCATCATCATAATCCCTCATAAATCAGTGGAGCTGTATTACATCAGTGAGGTTATGTAGGTTTTTTGCCTTTTTTTTAATCAGACCTATTTCTAACTCTTAAAAGTGTTGTTAAAAATTACAGTAAGTTCTCTTTGAAGGATCATTTGCTCCTATTGTTAGAGATGCATGCCTTGCCTTAGCTGAGTCCCAGGAGAAAAAGAGAGGGAACAAAAGAATATAGAAAAACTAATGGATATCAAGATTGTGATGGGTGACAGACACTTATAAAGCTGCTATAGAATTCAGACTGCAAAATTATTTTCCAGCATCTTGATTCTTCATCATATGTTGGCTTTTCCAGGTAGAAGCAGAATACAGTAGAGAAGCACAGAATAAAGAATTGTGCCAATGAATGTAACAGGATAGTAACAGCTTTTATGACTAGAGAAGTGGTCTTTCTCAGCTTGTCCTGGAAATTTCCCTGCTTGAATTTAAGATGGAACATCTTGTTAAATAGTTAAACCAATCTACTTCTGAAAGTATTCTTGGAAGGAATTATTAGCATTAGCATACCAAAATCTCTGGAGTGACATTTAAGGTAAGAAAACATGCTGTCATATTTACTCTTCTGTTTACTTTTTTCAAGTGATTAGGTGAAGGTGATTAGTTTTTCTGCCATCTTGGCAATTTGCTGGAGACGTTCTTGCTGATATCTACAAGGATGCCGTGACTTCTTCATAAACAGGTGATAGACTAAAAGTCCCATTACAATAGAGAATATAATAGTCCTATAATAGAGAAAGCCCTATGTGCAAGAGGTCTGAAGTATGAAAGTAGTGGTGTTCAGTTTGAAAGAATAAGAAGGATCAAACAATTAAAGATGTTTGCATTATTATGTCAATGGAGAACACTAAGGTTTTATGGAAGATTCGTAGTTTTCAGTCTGTCCTTTCTAATTCCCATAGCAAGCTAGTGGCCTTAAAAAAATCATTAACCTTTCATAGCAGCCCATATGATGCTGTGTTTTGTATCTGTGGCTAAAATAGTGGGATAACACACCAATGTTTTGGCTATTGAACACTTGCAGTGTCAAGGAGTTCTCTCTCCTCTCCCCATCCCCAAAGAGTAGACTGGGAATGAGCAAAAGGTTGGGAGGGGGCATAGCTGGGACAGTTGGTCCAAGATGAGTGAAGGGATGATCCATACCACATAATGGTGCGTTCAGTGGTAAAATATCAAGGAAAGGAGGAGGAAGAGGGGATGTTTGTGGTTATGGTGTTTGTTGTCCCAGGCAATCATTCCCTGTGCTGAGGCTGTGCTTTTCAGGAAGTAGCTAAACGCCTGTCTGCCGGTAGGAAGCAGCAAATTCTCTGCTTTGCTTTGCTTGTGTACACAGCTTTTGCCTTCTGTTTTAAACTGTCATTATTTTGTTCCATGAATCTTCTCACTTGCCTTCTGTTTTCTTCCTGTCCCGCAGGAGATGCAAAAGAATGAGAGGCTGGCTGGGTGTTTGGCTGTTGTTTCAGTCTCCCCACCAGACCTTTTGTGAGCATTATGGAAGGAGGAATGAGAAACAAAACCAAAGTCCCTGAAATGTAAAGGTTTAAGTGATATTTCCATTGTAATAGCAGCAGAGTACTTTAATAAAGTCCTGATTGCAGTGTTCACTGGCATGCAGGGGGAAAAGTGGTGGAGCTAAGACAGTTGATGTGTTAGAGCTGCTGTTGCTACTATTGTTGTCTGAGTCCGATCTTCATTTCTTGAAAATGGACAAAACAAAGAGTTTGTATGTGGCTAGGAAGACTGAGGAGTAACACAGAGGATACACAGAGGATACACAGCTTCTGTTTCTGGACTCATGCTGATAGCGTGGTACTGAAACATAGGAGTCATAGAGGATACTCTTACAAGACTGCAAGATATGGCAAATTCACAGGACCATCAAGGTTCTTCAGGCATTGATTTTTAGCTCGCTTTAGTGACAGGTTCACAGCAGCAATGCAAGGAATCATTCTTTGATTGTTAAACCTGATTGTCTTTAAAGAGAAGGCAAAGGAGGAGGAAGAAATAGTATAAAAAGAATGAGCTTAGGTGATAGAAAAGAGCAGAAATCCAATTCTGTCAATGTATGCCTACAGACCTTGTGCAACTGTGGTAATCTTTCCCTCTGGACCAGTAAGATGAGGTTGTCCCTGAAGAATAGGATGGCAGAGGTTCAATCACAGTGTATTAAAGGAAAATAAGCTTGCTGCTTGCTAGTGGTTTCCTAGGATTGTCTTGAAATTAAGAATACAAAATAGATACCACTTTTTTCACTAAATAGTCCTAGTTTCAGCTTCACTGTTATATTTAATTTTGGTTGGGGTTTTTTTTACACTAGTTTTGCACTATCATCAAATGCTTCGGTAACTCACAGACTCGATTTCAGTGTTTGGTCTGTTTCAGTGCTCTCTCTGAATTTTACAGACATTTAAAGGTAGTGGAGTGAACTTATAATTGTTCTGCATTGAAGAAGTTAAGGTGTAGATCCCCTAAGAGAAAGCTGCACTGACAACTAATACACCCTTGTTACCATTTCTTTCTTGTCACCTTTGGCTACAGCACAGGAATTAAATTTGTAATGATCTTTCTGAGGCATAAGAGAGAGGAGGAGTGGACTCGGTCTCTCATTCAGTGCGTTATTTGGATTTCATGTAAATCTGTAAGAACTGAGAAATTCTTTTTTTCTACACCTGGGGAAATCATAACAAGATAAAGGCAGCTGGTGAATGGAAAGTACCTCTTATTTTAGGGGTTTTAAATGAAAAATACTTTATGTGGATAAGCTATTACTGTTGTTGAAGGATTTGGGGAGATGAGCTGAAATTGCCTGGAAACAGAATCAGGCCAATAAGAGTACAGCTTTCAGTATGGACTGTCCTGTGTTCTGCTTGATCCACAAGCCAGAGGAATTTGCAGTTGTTGTCACCTATACATATATCTTAGAGCATAATCTCAAACAGTTTGGATGAGATGGGAATAAGGGCAAGCTTTTTACTATTTCCCTACTGAGAAGTTTGACATATGTTTTCTGAAGCATCTTGGGTTGGTAACTCTCAAAAACATGGTCCTCAATTAGATGAATGAGGATGGCAAAACCATTAATGTGTAATATATTATTGCATAAATGGGATTCATCTCATGTTAATACTTTAATATATTAATCATTATTAAAAACCTGAAATTAATTATTTTCAACCTTTAAGCAAAGGGAATGGCTTGTGAAAGTACAAAAAGTAGGTAGAAAAAATGTCTTCAGCTATACTTTCATTTCACAGACTGCCAATTACTGCAAAGTAGTTCTTATTTTAATCAGCAGGAAAACATAGTTACTAAGCTTAAGCTTAGAGTGCCTAAGAAACAAGATTGTTTTTTTCTAGAACGAATAGCTGATCATTATTTATATTTCCATATAATCTTTAATCACTGTGGAAAGAATTTTCAATGATAAAAGATCTTAAAATAGAATAATTTATATCAATGTTCCTTAATAGGATGAATCAAGTATTATATAGTATAGAAGCTGGTTTCACAGTTACTGTGAGAACACAATGAGCACAAGACCGTATTTATAAAACATAAATTATAATACCAAAGTAGTGACATTATCACGTTAATTTAGTCTTTGTGTAAATGGCCAAAAATGTCAGCATTTAGCAATGGCTGCACCTGGCCTTCTTAGACATAAATTAGATTCCCTCTAATATTGTTTGTTTTATGTAGCTCCAGGGAGTGCACAAATCTGAAGCCATAGGCTACTATCATACTAGATCTCCTAAACCAGGATAAGTTTAGAGGGTACCTCATGTAGAAAACTCAACGTTAATGGGATTGTGTGCTGTTGATACAGCCTTTTTAATGAGTATAAACAGTCAGTAAAAGTAATGTTTTAAATGTTAGTTCATATATTTTGATATTCTTTAATGGAAGAACTTATTCAGTTCTGTTTCGTGGTGTAGTTTTCCTTCTCAGAAAATGTATTGTTTCATCAGGTTTGGAGGAGATTGTTAGCTTATAATATCCAGATAAAGTAGGATGGGACTGCACAAAGTAGAAGCAGCTGGTTAAGAAAGATAAATAGGTTGTTCTGCTCTTCCTTGTTCATTCATCAGGAAGAGAGCCCTTTTTCACCTTCCTTTCTGCCATGCAGTTTGGAAAATGTTTAAAGTCTGGGTGTTGGAATCTATCACCTGTTTTCGAAAATAAAATTTTCTCTTTGAGACATATTTATCAGGGGCTGCCTTTTGGCATCCGAGAGACAGGATGTGTGATAAAGTATAAGGAGGCAACTTAACAAGATTTTAACTTAGCAATACTGATGAGTCTGCAATACTGATGTACCAGTGCAGATCAGTGTTGAAAAAAATGGCTTATGGCACAAATCTAAATGGTAGTGCTGAGAGATAAGTAGTAGATCATGTATGTCTTCCATATAGAAAAAATATATAGAAACGTGTTTACTGTCTTTTCCTTCCAAGTGATTGGAGAATGAAGTAATACAGATGTAGAATAATTCATAGATGTTTCTCTGAAGGAAACCTAGTATCAGTAGCGTTAGTAAAACGTCATACACTGCAATACTCTGCTAAACCCAAGAAATACCGAGACCAGGGAAAGGATTTTGAGATTGAGTGTCATAATTTCTATCATACATTGATGGATTGCTATACGACATTTTATTTTAATCTAAAACACTCTGGCATTAAGGGCAAGACAATTTGTCTAGGGCTCAGACAAGGTGAGATTTAGTCTGATCTCCATCAAGGATCTGAGAAGACTGGAAAAGAGTCTTTTAATTGACTTAAAATAATTTAGAATAAATGAGGACATGGCATGAATCGACATAAGAAGTTTAAAGGCGAATGAGCACAGACTTGGAAATAATCTGAAGAACAATTAGGTTTCTCAATATGGTGAACTGGAAAAAAAAAAGCGCTCACCTTACTGTCTTTGACAGTTGAAGTGAGCTAATCATGTAACGGCAATGTAATGTCATTGCACAAAGCCTAAATGTAATAACAGCAGTCTTAATAGGAACATACAAGAAGGGATGATCTCAAGGCAATTTTGGACCCCTTGCATTGCTGAATTCTGATCCTGCAGAATGAATTTTGAAAGTGGGGCTTTCAATTGTGATGATTTTTTCTGTGGGCAGTAGAATTTTTAGACTTCAATGTACTCTAAGAAAATTGGAGTCAGCAGTGCATTGTGGCTTTGCTCCACAAGAAGGAAGCTGTGAAAGTGATCAGTTTTAGTTCTTTGTATGTGTTTTATTTATTCATTACTGAAAAGAGAAATTGTATTATTTGCCTTTCATTGGATTTAAGCATGTTGGTATTTTGCACAGGTTGTTTTAGTTCCTAAGTTCACAGAAATAATGTGACTTCAGATGTACTGTTCTATATATGGAGTTTTGATCACTAGATGCTGTCAGTTGTTTAGTCTTTTAGATTGACTATTTTTTCGTTTTTGTAATTTTTTGGTATTCTGCCATATTATGTTTTTTATTATTTTTGTGTTCTGTTGGCTATTTCATTTTGACTGTTTCAGTGGAAATTCAGAATAGCAATTTCTGTGCATTGGATTTGATTTCTTTACAGTTAATCTTTACTGTGATTTTTGGTTTTGTAGCAGTTTTGAGAATAGTTTATGTTTTCTATAGTGTGAGAGTATTCATACTGGAAGATCATTAATCTGGAACCTGAGAAAGTTGTTCTAATTCCTTTTGATAACTAATTGCTTGTTATTCTGTTCTTGATAAATGGTTTTATAGTAATGATCGAAAGATGAGCTGTGGATCTTTATTCCTGTACTTGTGCACTGAGTTTGTTTCAGGTGGAATGCTGTTGAGGAATTGAAGTTAAAAATTACAGTTGTGTCAATGGAAAGATTTTCTGTCTGAATCCTCTCTTTTCTTAGGTTTCACTGTATGAAGTGGCATACAGACTTCTTAGGCATGCATTACAAACAGGGGTGCGGACAAAAGCCTTAGGTTTTGTTATGGATTTTATTATGTATTTTCCTGTTTGATTTTTCTGATACCTCATTTTAACATAGTGATATAACAGTGATTCCAATTAAAGAAGAATTGCTTTGTAATGAGATATAACAAAAAAATCCTAAATTACTCATCATCTTTTGATGCAGTCATTGTCAAGAAAAAGATACAAGGTGAAAAGGTGTTAATTGGAATTTTTGTAATTCGTTTGATGCCATTGTAGTCTGTCCATATCTGTGAGGAGAAGGAAGGACAGTTCTCTGCTACAGCTGGAGAAAGAGTATTTTTCTGTCTCTTTTTATTTCCCATAAGTCATAGGGTGCATAATGTACCTCTGCATTAATTCATTACATGGGAAGTAAGGGTTGTAACTTTCACTTGCTCCCAGTGAAACTGTGTTCAAGGACGTAGGACTAAGATGGCTGTGGAGTCCTTAGCAAACATGAATTTTCCCATTCTTATTCTTATTTCAGTAGCTAACATTTCACTGTTGTACAAGTTGTACTCTTCTGTTTTGTTAAAAAAAAATACAACACGTCTTTTTTTGTTTCAGAAAAATACATAACATAGAGAAGGAGAAGAGAATAGTACTTTATTTATGAAGACATCAAGCTCACTGAAATGTATTTCTCTTTACATGCTGGAAAATGCAGAAATCTTCTGTTTTTTTCCCATATGAAAACTGAGAAGTTTCAGTGCAGTAAGTCAGTGAAAATGGTAAATCTGAATTCTCTGATAACCAAACACATAAATAAACAAAACCCCTCTCAGTTAAACTCAATAACTCTATACCATTTTAATTTCAAATACAAAGGAAACAAAAGCAGTTGTCACTAGTGTATTTTGAGAAGAAAATCAGTTGGGCCCTGGTTTCTTTCTTGATAACTAAAATCCTAATAATCTTTAAGTATATCTAAATTATTGAGACCTGATCCATGGTCAGTAGAAGCTTCATAACAACCTGAAACTTTTTTTTTTTCTAATTGCATCATCTGAAAAGGAAAGACATGAAAAAGTGCTTTGGAGAATGGTTTCATAATTTCCTTTTCATTTCCTTGATTTGACACTTGTATAAACAGCCTAAGTGTTGGAGCTAGCTGGATGCTTGCAGGTCTTAAGCAAATATAGCACTGGGTTTTGTTGGTTTTTTGGAGATTTTTGCTTGTTGTTGTTGGGATTTTTTGTGAGGTTCGTTTGTTTTTTTTTTTTAAACTATGAGAACATGCTGCAGGAGGAGACCTGATGTTTCCCTCTCATTTTGGAAATGGGTAACTTGGCAGTGTGGTACAGCGGTGCACGGTCACAGGCAGCTCACCTCAACCTGATGTCATGTGAACACATGCACTCCTGATTGTGGTAAGGTTTTGTGATCTATCTGTAGCAGACCATGTACAGCAGGAAAACTGTGAAACTGTGGCAATGGGAACAGTCTTTTTTTTGGTGTTATATTTCTACATGCTTCTCTTAGCATAGGATAGACAGTTATGGCAAAGCAGAGAGAAAATTAGAAACCTTATCTTGCTCACTGTTCCTTAAGTCATGTTTATGTATGTATTGCTAACTTCAATCAGACAGTCCCCTTGAAGTTGACGTTTCTTTTTTGTTTCTTCCTTTGTACTTCGAGTATTTTGCTAATTAATTGCTGGACAGATTCCTACCCGCAACATCTTATCAAGAGAGCAAATGGTTCTGCATTGTGTTGTTTATATTTTGTGTTAATTAACTAAAGATGTTATGAACCTTCAGTATTGGATTATAGGGCAATCTGTGACAGAGTGGCTGTACTAAAATTGAAGAGCTTTTTCTATTTTTATCTTACCTCATTTACCTGCTGTCTGATGTTAAATCAAGTAAGTGAAACTGGTAATGCCCTTGTGATAAGAATGCATGGGTAGCATGCTTAAACACCTTGTTTTCTGAAGAGATATTTTATGGAGAGCAGCTTGTTCTCTAGCTGCACAGAAAATAGATTAAATGAAGGGATACTATTTTCACCATTGTTTCTTCCCTCCTACACCACTTTGCTTTCTACCTACTCAAAAAGGATCATACACTATGTAAGTACATTTTATGCATTTATGTTTTCTCAATCTGCTAAAATGAACATGACTTAATGATCTTTTCAGTGCCCCACTGCTGAACTTCAGGTGAAGTCCAAAAGAATAATTTTGATCCAATTGCAAAATAATATGATTGCTGTAGGAAACCTTTACCAGCTACCCTGTGTCTGACAAGAAAATTTTTTTTAACCATCTAGTAGACCCTTCTGGACCATAGTGTACCTGCAAAGATGTTTTGGGATGTTTTCTTGAAAGCTTTGCTGAAATGAAGATAGGTGACTTCTACTGCTGTCTCCTTGTCCACAGACGTAGTCATTTTATTATAGAAGGCAGGTTGGTCGAGGATGATTGATTTTTTTCCAAAGAAGTAATAATGGTACCAAAGTTCAAGAACCGAATCATGGTGAAGCACTTGAGGTCTCAGTGTTATAATTTCCCAGCCAAATAAAATTATGAATTATTAAATAATTTATAGAAAACTGGAAAAGCTTCAATTCTTCCCTTTCTCTACATAGTATAGATGTTCTTCTTAGAACATTGCTATGGAAGATGAAAAATGCTACTTTGAAAAAACGAACCATCACTATCTTTATTCTGAGTGCTGTGTGTAGTGAGTGGTAATATTTAGGGGCACTTCCTCTGTTAAGTGTATACCCATGTGAATAGTATGAGCTTCAAATAGCTTTTTAAGTCTAAAACAAAATGGAATTTAAGTTTTCAAAGTTCCCCTTCTGATTGATTTCTAGTTTTACTTGCAAAGTATTCTCACTTAATGGAGGTGCCTATCAGTGTGCTGGACAGGTTGTTATCCTGGTGTGGCCCATTATCCAGTGGCTGGGATTCCACTCTGGGTGCTGGATGCTTGAAATATATATATTGCAATACCCAGTGGGTTTATGTCTAAGCCATATTTTCAAAATAGGTCTATATTCCTAATATATGTTACAGATGAAATGATGTTTTAACATTCCTAGCAAACTTTCTGTATAACTCAGATAAAAAATTGAAGGCATTTAAAAAAGAATAATCAGTTCTAAGTTTATCATGACAACCCTGTGAAACTGTTAGTGCAATGATTTGTTAAACCTTGAGCTTAAAAACATGCATAACTTGGAAAATGCAATCCAAGACTAGAGCTAGGTAAATGATGTTTTATGGTGAATACAAAAACTGTATAAATGTTCAGTGAATTTGCTTCCATAGGCTTAAAAATTGCTAAGATACTCATACAGACCTTCAGAGTTGTGAAGCTTGCAGTAACATAAAAGATCAGAATCTCCTGATGACGCATAAGAGAAGGGATGAATGTCAATTACATGCATCTGCGTGTGACAGCAACCCCACAAATGGAGTAGAAGGGTGAAAAGTGGTGGCGTTTATTAAACATTAGATATAGTACTCAATATAGTCATATATTAAACACAGATTTTTCAGTTAGTGCCTTAAAAATCACTGACAAAATTATAGTAGGTGCCTGTTTCATTATTGAAGAATTTTTGAGGTTTTCCCCAAGTCGGTGCTCAACCATCTCATTAAAACACATAGAAAAAAAAAAGTGATATAGGTTGAAGTAAGGACATTTTAACTTAAATTTCTTAATTGGTTTTATATTCTTAAAGAAGGACACAAATACTTGATAATGTTAACACATGAAATAGCATGAAGAAAACAATTTGTTTGAGCCCTTGGGATTTAAAATGTTCAAATAACCAATACTGACCAATTTTTTAGGGGAGGAATTATAAGTACACTGAGGTCTGTATGGTAAATCTCATCCTGAAAAAACTTAGATGGATGAGTCATAAGCCTCTGAAAATGAGATTTGTAATGGAAACACCAAATCAACTTTTACTATAGTGTCAGGAATATGACATTATAATAAAGTACACTGATGTATCTGTATTTGCCTTTTGCAAACATAATGAAACTGACTTCAGCATAGAAGGTGCCAGAGTATTCCATCCACAGCTGCTGTTTTACAGTATAATATAGCAATATTCAGACATATAATGCTAGGTGTTATGTATTTGCAGTAGGATGGAAGACAACCATGATTTTTTTTTTTAATCATGACTAGAATAACAACTCTGCAAATTGCTGTATGAAATATGGCATCTACTCTTGTCCATGTGGGGACAAGTTGGAAGTTATCAGTGCTTTTTATAGCACATATTAATGAGAATACCAGTAGTGCATACTGGGGTGCTGTTTGACTCGTCTTTTGTCTGATCTAGGATAGGCTCAGTGTGAACCCACCCATCCTGGGCTACTTTATTGCTGGCATTTAGTTTTGAATGTCTGCCACTGCTCTTGACAGGACTCAGGCTTTTCATTGTCCCATGCTGTGAACTAGGGAGTTCCTGTGTACAGGAACCTGAGTCCAGGACTTGGGTGAACAGCTGTGTTGGGGCAAACTAATCCAAATGGGCAAAGAAGAGGAACTGAAGACGTATTTGCCCAGTGTCCTCTTCTCATCCTGCACTGACCTGTGCCTCAAGAATTTCTAGTAACATCTTTCTGTTTGAGAGCTTTTGATAATTTATTTCTTCTGTCTAATCACATTTTATTTGACAGAAGGACTTGGAGCTGTGCCCAGAAGACATAGAGAAGGTCAGCACCCCATGAAGCGAGGGAATCACTGGAGAGGGTGAATGGCTCCATATTGGCTGCTTGGAGAGCTCAGGCCCTTTGCCACCATCTGGAGGGATCTTCACTGTCTGCTGCATATTTGTCTCCTCAGGGCCAACCCACTGCTGCACCCATGGGACATAGCTGAGTCTGCCCGTGCTGCTGCTGCAGTATTAAAATTTTCCACTTTCAGGGATGGGGATGTAATGCTGTTGTCTCTTTTGTGGCAGAAAAAAAGTCATTTTTGCTTGCATGAAAGAAGGGCTTGAGCCAGCCATCTGATGAAATTTCTTCTGCTTTGTTGTGAGCTATGTCCTATGCCAAAAGCATGGTAGAACTTCTTCTGACGGAGTCTGTCTCCACTGTTCAAACATGGGCTGTCATCCAGTCTAGGCCAGGCATTGCAGACATTCCTCTAACTTCTTCCTCAGACAGCAAGATGAGCAGAGACAGCAAGACAGGCAGATCCTAAGCCAAGCTAATGGTCTACAGGTTAAACAGGCTGAAAAACCATGGGGGCTTAATGGAGTGAGCGTTTATCTAGAGTACTAAACACAGTACAAACCAAACTTTTTAGCAAAAGATGTTGGGAGATGGGTCACATTTGTTTTATTTATAAGTCATTTCCGTTAAACAGAATTCAATTAGTGAATATTAAACTTAGTAGTATTTTCCTGCTGCCATCTCCATACTTACTTTGGCTTTCCTTCTTAACAAACTATCAGTGATTTACATTATCCATTTTCATTTTCTGCAACATATTTCTCTGTTTGCTTTACAGAGAAATGGAGGATTTCTATTACATGTCTGAAATGGTACTTTGGTACATAAAATCAACAAAAAAAATGAGGTAAATAGGTAAGAACATCTGCAGTTATGGATATCTGAGAAGTTTAGAAATTACTGTACTAATTAATCGTGCAAAATAAAAAAATAAGTAAAAACTGCATTGTAATGGTTTAGCGAAGAGTCTACTTCAATTAATGCACTGAAAATAAATTTAAGCCAGATGATATTTTACACCAACAGGTGCTGGCCTATTACAATCACAGCACAAAAGACTCTGAGCTAGTGCTACAAAGAAAGGGAGACTAGATAATCCCATGTTCTTTTAAATACTGGGAACCCCACGGTGCTACCAAATGTGTGTCCCATCAGGGTGCAGCACACCATGTGGATCATATCCCTGGATAGAGCTGCCCCATTTTGGTCATTAGAGCTCTTACAGGATTTTCACACAAGATTGGTCATTTCTACTGTAAAATAACAAAGATCCTTGCACGGGAACTTGTGCCAACTTGGTAATTTTAAACAGTTTTCTTAAGAAATTTGTATACTAAACTGAGATTGAAAATCTGATAGAGTAATTGCATTCTTTATAGTTTTTTATTCTTGGAAAAGAAAAAAATAGCACGTTATAGATTTCTGTTCTCCAGAATGAATCCTGCCCATGAAGCGGGCATATAGACTATGTGAACATCTATGGAACTACAGCAAACAGCTGTTCAGTGAGAGGAGAACCATCCAGTCCTTCTTTATTTTGGTCTAGGTAATTTAGTTTTCCCTCCTAGCTAATAGATCCTGATGAACAACTATAAAAATAGCTTTAAAGGTGTGTTAGATTGGAAACCAAAATGTATGGACTTTCTTTTAAAGGAATCCCAACCTTCAAACATGATTTATTCTTTTTTATAATTTCAGAAACCCTTGGAGTGATTTAGGTACCTACATATTTTAATTTTTCAAATGGCGTGGGGCGTGCCAGATATCACACAGACCTGACAGAACGTGATCAACCTCTACATTCAAGCACCTAAACTGCCCCCCACACAGTGTGCTCATTAGCATTTCTGTTTAACCAAGTAGAATATTTTCACCAATGTATACAATTGAGTTTTTCAAATCAAGCCACTATATATTGTACACTGAAACTTTGAAAATTGTAGTAGGGGATCCAAGTTTGGCAAAAGTCTGGTTTCCTTTCAAAAATCCATCTATATAATGGTTATAAGGGACTTAATCCATTGCCCGTTGGTTGTAATGCGTGTTGGATTGTGTCTCAAAGTGCTTGTGCCCTTTTTAGTCATTTTTGTGGTTAGCTTAATCTTTGCACAGCAATGATCCAGGTACAAAATTCCCATTGGTTAAAATAAAAGCATCTTTTAAAAAAAGGTAAAATATGTCAAAGATCCTTAGCTAGCGTGTTTCCTCTTATAAAGAAAAAATCAGAAGCGCTGCCTTGTTGTCCCCTTTTCATTAATGTCTGTACTGAAAGAGTTTGCTTTTCAAAGAATTTATTTATATACACATAAGCATAAAAATGATACCCGAGAACAAAATGTCAAAAGAAATATTTTCCCTATGCACACAAACATTCAGAGCCATTTCTTGAATTCAAATCCACATGAGAACCAATAAAAGATATCTGGAAGGCAGCGAATGCAATTACTCCTTAACACCCCTTCTTCTGGCTCCAAATGTCAAAGATACATAGAGACAAATGTTTAAATTAACTGAGAAATATCTTCACTTGTTCTGAAATATTAACTTTTAGACCTTTACTCATTCTCTTATTACATTATTATTTTATTTGTTTGGAAGCTCTGGAAAAGGCATTTTTATGATCAAAATTTTCAGATCTTAAGTAATATATTCTAGGCAGGAGCTGTCACAATGTATTAGCCTGAGTATGACAATGTTATTCAACTAGAGATCTGAAGCATGATGTTATTCAACTGCTTTCCTATTAGTGAATTTAATTGTGCCCAAAATCATGAGACAGTTGGGTAATTCAGACACTTTGATAATGCTGTGGAATAATTTATATTTGATTCTATTTTTATGGCTTCACATTGGCCATACTTGCCTTTTATAGTTGATTAAAGCATGGGATTTCTATATTGCAGGAACTTTTTCATATTAAAAACAGAACAAAAATATACCTTTTCAAAATAAAAAAGTAACTTTTAAAAAATTTCTTGAAGAAGCAAAGATTAGGAATTGTGTATAATTTAATAAAATTATACGTGTTTTATTTTTTCATACTAAGTAGACGTCCTGGTATTACAACCCAGTACAACAACTGTGGTCTTGGAAAATGCTGTGTCAGACCTCACCAAGATTTATCTTCTTGGTCATGGTTTTATGCTGATCTTTGCCTGTCTCATCCCTCTACTTCTATGAGTGTGTTCAGAAGCTTGGGTAGGTCACGATGAGAAGACCCTATCAAGATAGTGCTCCATACGCAACACACATGCATTAATTCTGTCTCTCTGCAGTAACTAGCTCAATCTCTCAGTAGTAGCTATCTGTTTCCAGCATGCAGGGGGCAATTTTCCACAAATCTGCCACAGCTGTGAGGAGCAAGATTGCTCAGATGCTTTGAGAGTAGCCCGTTAACTTCTTTTTCCAATCTTCAGCTGTGCATCAGTACAGCTGGAAAGGTAGCAGTGGGGGAAAGTGCATAAATTAGCAACAAATTAGTCGCTTAGCCATTTGAACAGACAGGCATTAACCTTTGGTCCACTTTTTGGATATGATTTGGCACTGCAAAAAACAGGTAATACTCTCCATGGCATTAGCCCCTGACCCAAGGAATCTGACTGTGGTTCTCTGTGGTGCTCCTGCATGTGCTTCTTTCCAGGGTCGGCTGGAGTCTGCATTTGGGTGCTGAAGCTCCTGAGGCTTCCATCCCTTTTGCTGCAACCTGGATGGAGAGGCTGTAACTCTGCACGTGGTTTTTGTTACCTTAACCCCCAGAGCTCCTGAGGAAGGTAAGTCACAAGTAGGGACTTTTTTCATGAGTAAACCAAGCCAAAGGAATCATGCTTGTATGATTCTGCTGCCTCTAGGTTGCTATCTTTTAAAACTTCTGAAGGTAGTTCTTCACAATTTAGGCCTAACAAGAGTCACAATAACTATACTTTTCATTTGATTATTGTACCACATAATAATGAGGTTTATAATAACTTCTGTGCCCTGTGAATATAACTTACAAACATAGATTCCTTACTTCTATTCCATCCTTACTCCTATCATGTCTTGATAAATTTGACATGCCTGCTCTTGCTAAAATAATGGAATTTCCACTTTTACTAGTAGAATGAACTTTAGAAAGTGTTTAATCATAGATGTTGTGCTCTGGAGGACCTTCAGAACTCAACTAATTTGGAAAGTTGATATTCTGAAGACAAAATAGCGTCTTAGTTATTAAAGGAAATTATCTGTACAGGAGGAAAAAAAGCTTTAAGTCTTTTCCTTCCATATCTCAAGTGGTTAATGCATGACTCTGCATGCATCAGAAGGATTCATTTGATTCCCATGCTGACCTATTCCAGAAAATTTAATTTCTCCATCTCAAACATATTATTTTTCTCTAATACAAAAGAGCACTAACCTGAACCTTATTGTGCCCCTTTTACAATTAGTTACCCTTTTGTTGCATTAATCTTTTAAAGTAAATGGAAGGATTAGTTTTTGAACACCATACAAAGGGAAGTCTGAATGCAAAATAATTGTGGACGTTTTCTGTATTTTAGTTTGTGTTATAGTGGGCTACTGATAAGTTTTTTACTTCATTTAATCTGTGATTTTGGTTTTGATCCCAGGGGTCAAGAAATAAAACAAGTATTCTGTTTATAGACTTAGTAGAGATCAGGGTTATGTTGTAATTGCATCTGAGAATAGGAGATAAGCTTTTATCCTTAATAAGGGTGATTATTAAAAGGATGCATATGGCTAATTCTCTAATGATAATTCTAAAATATGTGTGTCTGCTTGAAGTGAAGACTGGGACACCTTTGGCTCCAGTTCCTTCCAGAAAGGTCCAGAGTAAGAGTTTGCTTACATAAATCATTCCAGAGGCAAATTGGTATAGTTAATGTCAGAATCTTTTTTTGTTCTGCTTTTTGAGAAAAAAGGGTTTTTTTTAAAAAAATGGATCTAAAGTGAAAAGCTAGAAATTATGATAGAAATATTTTTAAAAGGTAAAAAAAAACCTGTAATGGTGGGTCTGATCTCAGTACACCTTTATGAAGCTAATTCCAAATGCCAGCCTTTGTTAGTTAATGCTGAGAAAGAAGGAATTTTAAAACATGAGTGATGGCACTAGATTTTTGGTTTTCATCTCCTTTTTTGCTGTTTTGATACTGTTTGATAGGAAACTCTAGATTGCAAGAACTTGTTATATGTGCTTATTTTGGCTTGACTGTAAATGGTTTTCTATTTCTGGTATAACAAAGGCTTTGAAAATAATCTCTGTTTGATTTCAAAGTGTTTTCCTGTTTCACGCATTGGGAAAGTGAGCCCATATTTCACAAATTCCAATTCCATGATGATGTTGCTAGGTGTTAGCTGATGACACTGTAGAGCAACTATAGTGACTAGTACAATTCTGAAAATCTGTTTTTATATATAACAAGTAATTTACAGGCTTGCAGTTTTCTGTATACAGTACAATGTAGTAGCTGCAACAATATAAATTTAAATCAGAAACTGAGTGAAGTTCTGTTGAACTTCATATGAATATGGTGAGCAAATCTTTTAAGAATTGTAGCAGATCTTCGAACTGATGAAGACATCACAAAAATGACTGAGTTTGTTTGAATTCGGCATCAGCCCTTCTCATATTCCTTATTGATTGTAAAATTTGAGGTCAAGTTTACTTCAGGAGGTTAATTAGGGTTGTATTTTGCCTGCTAAAGGAGGTACCTTTATTCCCTGGAGTGCTGGAGAGAACTTCCCTGTTCAAACTAATATGAGTAAGACAGTTAACATTAGAATGTGCATTTATACTAAAAGCTATAAACATTAGCTTTTCAGGGAATATAATGAACTGCTGCTTTAGTGATCCAAATGAAGAATTAGGATTGTAGAAAAATAACCAGAAAGATCAGGAGATCTATTCAGAGTAGTGGAATGATTGTGAATTGTGAACTAATTCATAAAAGCTGTGTACCGTTTGTAGAAAATTATAAGAAACAAAACAATTGCATTCATGAAATGAATCATTTGGCAAATCTGTTTCCAAAGAATGGGTATCGTTAGAAGAAATGAGTACAGATGATTGAATACAGTGCAGATATACAGAAATTATAAATAGTGACATGAGTTCATCATTTTAATGAACTGCATTGAATATGTTCCAACAAATTAGATTGTTTGACTTAGCATACTCTACTGTATTATTATAGCTTGTTATTGATATGTGCAACTGAAAGACAGGGAAAAGATATCAAAGAATAGTAATCCTCACTGAAATGTAGAAAGTACAGTTCCTGCCAGTACAGTCAGTTATAATGCCTGCCTGTTGATTTTTTTTTTTATTTTTATGTATTAGAGAACAACTTAACAGATAAAAGTGAGAGCCAAATTGTAAAAAGTTTGGAGGCAGTAAGAGGCACTGAGTGTTACAATCAGTTGTGAACCTGCTAAAGCAAAGTTTAAATACTAGAAATACTGTAAATTCAAGCATCATATTGATCACTCACCATTAAGAATTAGCTAAGAAGACCTTTTTCATTCATTTGGTCAATTGAATTCCAGAACATATACTAATAATGTTAATATCCCATTTACCTATTGAGTTTCCATTTGTGAAGTTGCCTGCCTTTTCTCTTGAACCTCTTAAAAAGACTATGTACATTTAGAAAAAATCTATGAACATTCATGTCAGACAAATATTCTTCAATTCATACCCAATCCTCTATGCAATATTATTACCAGAAAGGCTGCTAGTACTCAGATAAATGATGCCATTTTCTGTAATAATGTATACTGAACTCTTTACAAGAAAGATAGTGTATTAAATGGTCACTTCTGTGACCAATATGTAATACTTTATTATTTCTAAAAGCTCTCTCTGAGTTCAGCCTTGGAGGAATAAGCAATCCAAAGAAACACTAACTCGCTTCCAGGAAAAGAGAGAACTGCTCTATTACATTTAACTTGTTTAAATAAACAAATAACGACTACAAGCATGTTCAAAGCAATCAGCTATCATGACTATAACTTCCCAGGGGTGAGGGTGAGATCTGTGATCACTGAACTTTCTCACTTAATCACCTAGTCTGCCGTGTCCTCTGGCTAATCATATTATACTAGTTTAATCTCAGCTGGCTAGATCATTGCAAAACTCCAGAAGGCAGCGCTGGGATAACTGTTCTCTTGCCTTCCAAAGTCGAGTGAAGTTTAAAAAACAAACAAAAAAAAGTGTAGTCAAAGTCTTTCAAGAGAATTAGTGTGGTTTTGACCTGAAGAGAAGATTTAGGGTGGATCCAGCTACTCGGTGTAATAATCCTTAACACTTGAGGGCTGCTAGGAGAGTTGAGATAGTGGCATTTGTTTCTGGAGGTGAGAAGTTTTGTGTTTGGAAGTGTTAATATCAGTGTGGATGGTGATACTCTGTGCTGATGCTCAAAGTCTCTTGCTAAAACTCTCAGTTGTCGCAAATATATATTTAGTTTTGCCAAGGCGTTTCACAGTGGGCGAATGAAAGAAAGGCCAAAAGCGCTGACCTTCCTGATGAGATTGCTTCTTCCTCCACCAGAGGAGTTCCCCCTCCACCACTCCCCACACTTTTAGTGTTGCACAATAGGTAGAATTAGCAAAGCACACCTATCCCCCACCCCAAATTGCACGTTTCCATATAAACTACTATCTGAAGGAATACCTTGTTATAGCAGATGTTCCCTCACAACAGCCAGAGGTGCTCTGATAATGAAGCATTTTCTTTTACAGATGTCTAAAGGCTATTGTGAGCCAAAAGCTGGACAAGCTAAAATTTGGACTTTAGGTATTTGACTTTGAATTTTCTCAAAAAAAAATTTAAAAAAAATATTGAAGGAATTGATTCTGTAGCAAAAGTGCGGTCTCATTTCCTTTGACTTAGGAGTAACATATTCTGAACATTCCCCAGCATTAGTTATCTCTCCAATTAAGGTGAGAGTGATCAAAAGATCCTTTTCTGAGGGCTTGTATTCCTGGGTCCTTCTATGAAAGAGAATTTGTTAACTTTATAGCTCTACATTTCAAGAACTCACAAGAATGCCCCGAGAAAGTCTAGCATCTACTTAAACAAGCTGTGCTGATTATATTTGTTCCTTCATTTTACCATTACTAAAGATGTTTTATCAACATGATAACTTATAGAATAGAATGGTCAATTGATAAAAATTCACTTTACATGAAATACTAAAGAATTTGCATATAAATAGGTTTTTATACTTAAATGCCCTGTGGGTGAATGTGATCCAATATCCTTCAGAAATCAAAATCCTGAACTGTCTCATTTAAAGTTTGCCTGCTAAAAATATGGTGAAGTTGGACAGCTTTTGATTAGCATGACATTCCTTTCTGGAGAGTGCTTACAAGACCAACAAATCACAATTCAATTAAACTGTGCCCTGTATAGTAGTTTCAATGTATTCTTTGCGGTTTCTTTTTCCGGCATTCACACTTACCCTGTTTTTTTCTTGATTCATTTGGCAAGACTTTGCATGTAAATTCCCATGAGAGAGACAAATGAGGAACATTTTAAAAACTTGATTGCAGTTCTTGCTGCTTAAGACACAGGCATTATCCCATGTCTGCCATTATGTCAGCTGGCTCTTTAACAATGAAATAAAGAAGTAACCATTAGGCTGTATTTACATTTCTCTAGTGACATTGTTTGCTCCCCTATAATTAAAGGATCTGCCAGATTTTCAATTATGAACTCCTATTTTTAGGGCAGTAAAAACTTAACACACAAATCCACACTGGGCTTTTCAAGCAGTGAAACCCAGCCCACACTGTGCAGATGATAAACTGATTTAAAGCTGGGGTGCCGCTGCCCAACGCGGGCGAGCACCCGAGCAGTCATGGTGTCTCCAGACCCTGCTCTGGCCATGGCAGGGAAGCCCTTGGGCACTGCAGCCCTATTCTTGCTTGCAGCCGTGGCACGGAGCCGGGCTATGGCATGGCACGTAGGACGTATCCCTCGTGTTCTCCCACGTTCTTAATGTTGACCACCTCTGCTGTAGCTTGTACCTTTTGGTGTTACACTGCAAATTCTTCAATATATTTTTGTAAGGTGCATGTGTGCACTCACGTGTGCACTCTGAATTATATTTGCTCTAGGGTAGTTCCCTTAAAGAGTGATCTTTGCAGCAGCAGCAGCCCATTCCCCATCCAGAAGCAGTCTGCCAATGTGTCCCAGTGAGCCTCACAAACACTGAGCAGCTACATGTTCTGTGGGATCTTCTCTGGGTGTACCTCTCCTTTTTTTAAAACATCTGAAGATGAGAAAAATAACTGTGAGAAAAATAACTTCTCTAGAGTGAGTAGCTTAATGTGGCATGACAATTGCATTTAAATTTTAACACTAAACAAAGTCATATCAGTTGAATTAATACCCTGAATGTTTTAAGGTATCACAAAGCAAATCTAAGTGGAAAACCAGCAGCCAAGGAGAGATCCTAGGAAATTTCCACAAAGAGGTTTTCTAAGAGGAATGACGCTCAGTGTTATGGTTGATTATCTTGAGGATATACGCTTTTCTAGTGAGCTGGTTAGAAATGCATTTCCTATATAACTGTCAACAAGTGGGGGTGCAGGGAGCTGGGTCTCCAAGGAGCTCTGGTTCTAAGAGCCATTCTGACTAGCTCCGGGGTGCATCGAAGCCCACAGATAGTGCCAGTGCTCAGCACAGGGGAATAAACCTGGAGAGAATCATCAGTAGGAAGCACCCTTTCTTCTGCAGACAAAATTTCCAAATGCATTTGAAGTGCCCTTAGGTCAGATAAAGTGCAAAATGATGCAGGAGCAGGTGCTGAGGGCTTGTCACTATCTGTGGTGGGAGTCTGGCAAAAACCAGCAGGACTGGGGATAAGCATCTCCCCCTGTTTGTCTATGGAAGGAATGCTTGCAGAAAGGAGGCAGAAAAGTGAAATTATTCATTTGCAAATTAATGAATTGCATACAATTATTTTTCGTTCAACTCCAGTAGGCCATTAGGTACTGGAGTCTGTGATGCACCCTGGATGGACTCCTTTAAATGGATGCAGAACATGGCATGCGTCTTTAATCTCTGAGTCTATATTAATGCTTTTTTTTCACTAGGTATGTGCTGTGTATACTGGAAGCACTCAAGCTTTGATTAAACTAAATTCAATGCTTGAGTCTTTCTAATAAACTGTAAAAACTCACTCTAATTTACATTCAAACATCACTATGCTCTCCATACTGTAATTATATTAATAATGATCTATCTGAAGGCTTCTTAATTTTTATAGGACTTTTACTTGTAATTATAAAAATATGCAAAAGAGATAAGAGAGAGAAAATAAGGGAGTAAGAAAAAATGGAAAGAAAAAGAAGAAAGCTAGGAGAGGAGAACAGAAAAGAATCTGGAAGGACAGCAAAAGCAGAAAGCTTGCTAGTAGCATGGCAATGTAATTGTAAAGAATCACTTGTCAGAATCACTTTCTTGCATGAATAAATTAAGACATCAGAAGAAAAAATCGTATTGTTTTATGAAAGTAGCAACCTTTCCATTTAAAGTTCATGTCATTAAAGAATAAATACATTTACTGTTTTTTCTTCCTCTTGTGTGAACAGTATGAGAGCTACCATTTAGAATCTACAAGGAGTTAAATTCTAGCTGGCTATGAAATTATCTCAATTTTAAGTCAAGCTCCTGGGATAGGTTTAAAATGCTAATCCTTTTTTTTTTTTTTCTCTCTGCTTTTGATGAACAATTTCTCATGCTCATTTCAATGAGAAATAATATGAAAGTGTTCAAAAAACAAGCTTTTCAATTCTAAGCATATCCCTGGAGATAACACTGATATAAAAGTAATTTTTTATCCAGTTAGGATTTGAATTGTAACTCTTTGTCGTTTTTAAATCAAAAGTCGAAAACACATAGTAATAGTTATTATGGTATCTTGGCAGGTTAATGTAGTATGTCATATCATATTTGTGTCCTGTGGTACGACATACAATACACATTGAATTTCATTGTTATTTAAAATTGTTCTGGTGCTTTATGATGTGCATTACATTGCACGTGGAGTTAAACCATGCACAATGGGAGTTAAACATTAACAAAATTACAAAAATACAAGCCTTTTCTGGCTCATTGTAAAGTAATATGATAAAAATTCAAAACATAGTATTATTTTCAGACTCGTGTTTGTTTAGATTTTTTTTCTCTGTAGAATATTCTCTTATTGTTTATATGAACACATACAATGATAGATTAGGCTTTACTTTGAAATGGATTTCCTTCTTCTGCAATTCCCTCCTTCTGTTTTTTGAGTAGGTGTTTGAAAATTCTGTTTCTGAATTAAAATTTGGGGTTTGTTTCCCTGTAAGCACTTTGCAAGCATGACATGAATAGTACCATGGCAAAAAAAAAAAATCAGTGAAAAGAAAAATTATCATGTTTTGATAACACTTTTGGTGGGGTTTTTTTTGAGGGTTTATACAAACCTTTCATTATCAGTGATATTATTACGCTCCCAGTGATTTGCCCTGTCATCTTATTTCTTGTTACCAGTTACTAAGAGACAAAGCAGCTCTTAAGAATCAACATAGCATACTTTCTCAAATTATTAGTCTTATTTTCTTCTTTATTACGTTTTCATTCTCCTAAACTTTGCAGTGAAAAGGGCTATTATTTTTGTGACAATAAGATGGGATAAGGAAAAATATCCAAAGTTGCAGCAAGGGTTTAAGGAGAGGTTGTCACAGTGAAATGGACTGACAAGGAAAATGAATGTAGTTAGAGAGTGTTGAATGCATAGGAAGATGAACATAAGAATTGGGAAGGCTACATAATTTACAATAATAACTTGTGTAAATAATGTGTGACTGAAATATAAGACAGGTCTCTACCCTCAGGCACTTACAAGCTTTCAGACATAGGACAGCAAATAATGGTACATAACTTGCTCTTCAGGGAGAATGATTAACACCATGTGATGTCTAATGAGAGGCTGGCATGTTGAAAATCCCCTGTTATGATTATAGCTGTATTTAAAAAATAAGGACTGAATAAAATGTGAATAAAGGCACAAGAGAAGATGTGAAACAGACAGCAATGTTAAAAGGGTAAGCGTAAATGTGTGCAGGAAAGAAGGATTCTGTGCTACCCAAGGAACGTGGTTCCAGCATAGGGAGGTGGTTTTAGCTGAGGTTGTCCAAGAAGTTGTTTCAATCTAGGAGGTTTTTTTGATTGTGGGAAGAGGAAGTGAGATGCAACAAAACTGCATGCAAAGCTTAAGAAGCAATTACTTACTAGGTGTTGTGTATAGAAAAAAGGAAATAAAGCAAGAGTTCAGTGAAGGGTTGATACAGCAAAAGGACTGTAAGGGTATGCTTTGCAGCCAAGAAATGAACTTCAGTTGAGAAGAACTGTTACATGGCATGAGAGATGGCCAAGAGTGGACAAGAGCAGCATTAGTAATTAGAAGGGGGTGATTTGGGAAGCAGTGGCCCTTATTCAGGTCTCTGTCACCTAGGCAAGTCCAGGGTATCTTCACTGATGTAGGGGAGGAAACAGTGAGATTAAATAAACAAGATATTTGGACTATACTGCTTCTATGAATAATGAAGTGAAACAAAAGAGAAAGAATAGTCATTCTAATGCTCTGACTTTTTTGTCCATTTCTGTTTCATGGGTAGTTAAAACAGTTGTTGAAGTTATATTTAAATATAGAATATTATTAATAAAAAGTATTTATTTTTTCAATGCTACTTTAGTAGCATAATGAAAACTTCATTAGTTTTTCAATGCTACTTTACGTTAGTGTTGGGAATTTACCTGTTAAATTGAGGTACATAGAAGACTAAAGCAAATAGAGGCTGTCTTCAGTTCTGCTGAAATAATTTACAGCTGTCTCTGCAATTGGCTTCATTTCTTTAAGATGACGGTGCCCTTTTTATAACTGTTATCATACATCATTATGTAAATCCACAATGCCATATAGAAGGATAAATGACAACATGCACTTTCTCTTAGGCTAAAATAAATACTAGTTATTGGCACATGCATTTTGTTCATCCCTGAACTCACCTCTCTGGGAATAAAGGAAAGATGAGACTTCTTGTCTAAACAGTTAATAAATAATTTAAAAGCAGAGTAGCAAGAACATTATCCAAAAATCCACATACAAATAGAAATCAAATTTGTGTACAAATACAAATTAACTTTTGAGGCACCTGTATTTCATGAACAAATACCAGTATTTGTTTATACTGACGTGTAGCAATTTGTAGTTCAAATTATAGGAGCAGAAAAATAATTTGAATTGGCAGCAACACATTCTGCCTTCAACTTGGGTCAATTTGGTAAAGCCTCAAAGTCGAGTATGATTGTCTTGAGATCTTAGAGGCATTGCTTAAAAGTCGAAGAATAGACATCAAGACTTAACACACTACTTGGAGGGACTGGAACACCTCCATGAAAAATAACACCTTAACTAAGGGGTTTTTTTAATTGAATACTTGGTAGGTGGAGTAAGGGGAAGTTTAGATGTCTTACTGAAGTAAGCACAGATCACTGGCAGGTTGAGAGAGAATAACCAAGTCTTCTGGTTCTTTATACTTCAAGAGACAACATGTTAACTTGGGGTCAATTTTGAGGATAGTTACTGTTAAAAGCAGGAAGAGAATGTTAATATTTAGGGATCCAGTTTCATATTTCTTATTGCATAGAATTTGGTACCAGAGCCGTATTTCCAAAATAAAAAGATTAACTGCTCTGACAGCTAGACTGTAAACCAATTAGATCCTCTTTTATATTTTTTAATTCCTTTGTCATCTTCAGCCAAAATCAACAGTGTGTTAGAGGTCTCAAAGGTGTGCAATTCTTTCAGTTTCAATGAGAAATAATATGTACATAGAAATGAGGGCCCACAGTCTGGAAAAGCCCGCAAGATGAGTTTATTTTTCCCATGTGATGCATTAGTTCTCCAGACAGCAAGTGCACAGTGATAGATTGAGGAATGCTGTACTTCACATAAGGAAGGGACATGTATGAGAATTCAATGCTCAAATTCAATCATTCAAGGCTGAAGGTAATGACATTTTCTGGTGCTGTGGTCCAAAGTGCATGACTGAGATATGGGTACAAACAGCTGAGGGAGAAAGAAAGACTACTGCAAAAATGAGGATTAATGCCTTACAAAAGCAGTTTGAGTTTGCCGAACAACCATTCTGAAATCACCGAGGTCATGGAGGCTGATGTGTAGGAGATGTTATGAAGGGCAGATCTCAGACTTCTAGTGTGGTAGGCATGATTGAGGACCCAAAGTACTCTCTGTCCTTAAGACATTGCATCAGCAGTGTCTGGGCCTTTAAACTGGAGTTCTTAAAAAATTAGCTTATACGAGCTCAAACACTTCAGCACAGGCAAGACTTGTATTTGAAAAAAAAAAAAAAAGGAAATAAGAAATGTGGTGGATTGCAACTTGTAAAAACATTTTCAAGTGTTCTGAAATAATTATTTTCATAATTCTTCCAAATATAGGACAGAGAGGTTTGACTCCATTTGCTGCCTGAAGGCTGCAGCGCTCGTGTCCTGCAGACTGCCCATGGACAGGCTCTGTCCATCAGGATGCTTTGTGGGGAGCAAAGCCCACACGTGACCCTCTCTGGAGGGCATGGTCCAGCCCAGCCTCCATAACCAGAAATTTAGTCTTGAAAACAGCTTCCATGGTCCTTGCTCTAGTCAGTGTGGCCCCATGCACATACAGCAACGCCTGCTCAAGCAGTTCTTGGGTTAAGTACTCATGGGATAGTAGCTATTTTTGAAATGTATAATTTTGGGGAGTGCTGTGTATTCAAAGCAGTGCTATAAGCATGACTGGCATGATTGTGAGTTAATTAAAGATACTTAAGTCACTGATGAGATCATAACAATCGCAATAAACAATAATCTAACCTTGCATCTTCGATTCTAAGCATTCTCTACTGTTTCCTTCCTTTTAATAGTTGCTGCCTATGTATTTAAAACTGTTTTTTCATGTTCAGTAATGGGAAACCTCAGGCAGACTTCTCCCGTTTATTCTGAAACCGAGCTAACAAAAATCTTCTTTCCTTTTCAGACCTTACGTGCCTATCTTTATGTCAGAATCTGAACTTAGCCACACAGTGGGGCCAGAAAGACTCATTCCCCAGTAAGCTGCAATACCGTTGAGACTGACACTGTTTTAACTGCATGTCTCAGAACTGCTGGTGGGGCAAATGGATCATAGTGTGGGTTTAATGCTTTGCTTTGTTGGTTTATGGATTAGTTCTGGAACAAAGCCACCCATACTGTAAGTCAAATTATCAGTCCAACAGAGAGCACCAAATAGCTCCGAGAGACCAGGTTTGAATAAGATTCTCTCATAATCTAGATATAATAGTCCAGCTGAAGCATATATTGAAAGGATTCTGCCTTTGAGGTTTGATTTTTGTAGATTGAAGCTAAAGAAAATTCTGCGTGTCATAAAGTCGGTGTATAATAAATAGTGTAATATTTGTGTAAATTAGGTTTCGCTAGATACATTTTCACATCTTCAGCTTTAGATATTATGTGAATTCTTTGCCCTAGCTTAAAACTAATTATAAAACCCTGTACAAGTGGTAGCAGGAGTAGTTTAAAATCAAAAAGACATTCTATCTGTATCTGTGTAGCAGTGACTGAATAACAATACAGAAAGTATAAAATCAGAAAGACATTACATCTTTGCAGGTTATACGTTACTAACATCTCTGTGTGACTAATTTGATGTGACTCAGACTTCTCATAAAAAGATTTGTCATTCTGTCAATTGCATTTCAGCTGCATTAAGTGACAAAGCTAGTAAGCTGTCTGTTAATGGTTGGAAAGAACATGTTGTGATTCTGTGATTGAATTCTGGAAATACTGACTAAACATTTTTTCATATCTTCATAGCTGGTTAAATGGAGTGATAAATGTCTCTAATTTCAAAACTGCAGTTTCAGGAAGATTAAAAACGTAGCAATACTCCATCGGTTACCAATTATAACATAAGCTGTGTGCAGGGTGACTTTGTGACCTGAAGCCTGCAAAACGGAAATACAGAATAATTTTTATATACTACCTTCTTTAAATAAGAAGTCGTGCAAAAAACAAGCAATTAGATGATAGCTACTTTAGATAAGGCCAATTTCAGATAATTTTTTTAACCATTTCTTCACTGAAATAGTTCAAGGTAAAAATGATCTTTAAAGTCAGACCCTTTTTACTTTTATGCGTGCCTTACAATTCAAATTCAAAACAATATAATGAAACTACTGTTTTCTGCAGTGATTGCTAATTCCAAATTATTTCCATAATGTTTAGCTGGAATAGCTGACTTTAACTTCTGTGGCTGTATGATAAAATCATTTTGCAGCCTAGAGATGGATAGGCTGGAGAGATCTAACTTAAGATGCAGAAGGACACTGTGGCGTCATAATGCATGTGTTAAGTACTTCTTTAGAACTACAGTAATTATACAATACAAATAAAAATTATTCAAGTGAAAAGTTCCAATACTGAAAATAAGGACATGGAGAAATGTCCTTATTCCCCCCAAAATGAGGAAAGGACTGAGTGCTCACAACTGACATATTTGGTGTCCAAAAAAAAACCCCAAAATCCCAGAGGAATTAGTTCTATAATTTCCTTGCATATTGTGAATTAGATACCGCTTTAGTCAGATGGCCTAATCAAGACTAGTCCAGATATTAAAATGGGGCTTACATATGAAGGGTTCGTGCAGACTTGTCATTCAGAAGGTAAATCATTGTCTTTAGGAACCATGGTAGAAGTCAATGTAATTTGAATTATAGCGTAGCAAATTAAGCCTATGTAAGCAGTAGGGAAATTCAGTAGGCAAAAGGAAAATCTGATACAAATGTAAGGCCTGGCTGGGAAGGGGAGCAAAGTATCCTTCTGCCTTTGAGATCTGGGGGGTTACTTAGGGAATTGGAGAGTGATTTAAATCCCCGTATTTGAGAAAAATGAAGGGTGGCAAGGAAGAGGCTTCCTCTTCATGTCCCTGAAAATCATGAAGACCTATTTTTGGATATCATTCTGAGTTCAGTCAGGAGCCTGGTTTTTGAAGATTCATTGGTATATACCTTGCAATTATTTCTTCTGAGCTGTTGTTTGCAAAATTCTGGTGCCTTGGAATAAAGGCCAGAAAGAGAAAAATGGACAAAGTCCTTATTGGTAAAAGTGACTTAATATCAACATAGCTTTGCTTCCTTTAAAAGTAACTGAGAAGCTTGTGAACTTGACAAGCCTATGCATTATTTTATAATATGTAATGTGCTCATGTGCAAGATTGCTTATTAGCAGTGAAAAGAGCTGAATTATTTCAAAAAAAATGGGGATCTTTTGTGCACTAAAGGAGAGGAACATTTCTCCTCTTGCTCAAGTTTCAGACATCCGTAGGGATTTTACATGGGATAGCCATGCTTATGGTGGGATGGGGCCTCGAGTGTAATACTATATGCCTTGCTGCAATATGGGAGCTAGAAAAGTCTCTGTAATGTTATATGGAAGATTTTCATGGCTTTTGATGGTTAATCTGCCTTTTTTGCCATCACTTCTTTCTCTAGCAATGCTAAATGTATTCCCTAATTTTACAGTTTTTTATATCTATGAGTTGAGCTATTATTCAAGACTTCTGCTTGTGCTCACTTACTAATTGCAGTACCCATAAAAAGCTCCTACTAACTGCAAATTACCTATCATTGTACTCAGTTGTTTGAAATTACTGAAGCATTTCTCAATTTATGAGATCTGCAAGGGCTTAAATTCAAATACTTTAAAGAAGTTATAACCAGTCCAACAGCATTCATCATAACTTGCTCATCAGGTGGCTTATGGCACCACCTGTTACATTTACTCTACTTTTATAAATCTAGATAAATAATTATCATGTCTTTATATTGTGGCATGTGCCATTTAATAGTAGCTCATTTCTCTTGGAAATCCTAATAGCATCAGGCTCCTTTAGCATTCACACACTTCCAAAAGCATAAGTGCTACAGATCTGGATTTATGATTTATAACTTCAGTCCTCTCATACTGTGGCAGTGATGGCATTATAGTTCAATTAAAAGTCACCTATCAAAACAAAAATCTGGCATGTTACATATGACAAAAGATTTTCCTGAAAACACAGGCTGCATGGCAAAATGATGAATTGCTGCTCTGTGAGGAGCAGAGTTATAGCCTAGAGTTCAGTGTCCGCAGTTTAATTAGGCAGGCAGAGATCCGTCAGCAAACAGGGATTCAGATTATGCTGAAGGCAACTTATCTCAAGTCACTGGTAGGTGTTACAGTTTGGGGCTCTTTTTTTTGTTTGTTCCCCCTTCCCAGGCAAAGGATTAATTTGGAAAAAAATGAAAGGTTTATTACAGTGCACAGGAGAGAAATACTTAAAAAGGCTCAGGAGAAATTTTCCTTTACTGCCTTAATGACTACATAAGAAAGATGGAAGCTTCCCTGCTTTGCGTTAGGGGGCTAAAGTGCTTGAATTTGTAAGAAATGTGAAAACCATTAAGTCAACAAACACATCATACAGAGGCATGGAAATTGGGCTGCTGGATTGTTATATGATTATATAATGGGGATGATGTGTCATAAGGTGGGGTTAGCATGGGCTTGAAACTGTTGCTAATGAGTGTTTTAAGTGACTTCTAGTTTAAACGTACTTGGATGTAAAACAGACTTTGGGCCTCTAGGTTCAAGATATTTCTAAGTTCTTTTCAGAGCAATGGCTGAAGGAGACAACAGTCTAGATCTTAGCACTTTCATCTGAAGTCCCTTTGCCTTTAATGCCACCGTAATTTATACTGCAGGCAGAGAAAGCAAAAATGCCACTGAAAGTTGTGACAGCTGAATGAAGACACTCTTTGCAGGGTGTATTTCAAAGCAAGACTTGTAAGGGAATGCATTGTTGCATGTTTACTGAGTAAAACTGGAGCAGCTTTTGGATGGTTGTAGACTAGCGCAGATCTGAAAGCATTCTGAGGTGATGATGGTGCAATCCTCCCACTCAGTATCAGTCTCCACGTGCTCAGCTCCTCTTAAGGGGACTGTGCAGCTAATGTCTTCTTTCAATAGCACAGCTTTAAAGTTAATATCAGGCCAAATCAATGCATTTATATTGTTTTACAACAGATTTAAATGTAGTCCTAAGATTTCATGAGTTCAAAATTGAAGAGACTTCTTTCTTCTCCTTACATCTACTTAGAAGCTGCAGGATTATGTTCTCTTCTGGGATGTCACAGCCTGCCATTCGGCTTTAGGTGTTTCTGTAGTGTTTCTCATTTATTTTTGTTGGATATTGCTAGTATACTGTTGTTTCTGTTTTATATTCGCTTTTTGATAGCAGTCCATGTGGAAAGTTCCTCCACGCTTGACAGCTCAGTTGACGGGACAGCCAGCACCTGAGTAGGACAAGTCCCATTCTGGGGAAAGCTTTTTAGTGGTGCTGAACCTTCTTTGGAAATACAGAGAGGCTTCTCCCTGCCGACTCCTCTTCTGCCTGCCTCAGTTTGGTGCTGTTCATCTTAAGACTCTTCCAGTGTCTTATTTGTCGGTGACAAAGTAGGTGGAGGAAGGGCACTGAAATGACAGATGATGAGTGGATGGGAAGCCTGGCTCAGGTGCAGTACTGCTGGCGGCTCGATGCAGCACGCTACAGTGATTTGATTTGATGGCAATCCCTGTTAGATAGTTAGAAGATTTTCTCGCTTGTCAGTTTGAGTAGAGCTGGCCAGAATTTTTCTGATGGAGTATTTCTCAGTTAGAAAATGCTGATTCATTTAAAGTGAAATGTTTTGTGGAAATGTGGCAATCTCAAGAGAATTTCATTAAAAAATGAGAATGCTCCATTTTCACTTTTAGAAAGTAGTGGAATTTTCCATTTCAAAAAACCCATCTTTTTGCATTTTTTTATACTTTATATGGTACATATGTGATTCCATTGTTTAAAAATATAAAAATGAAAATATAAAAAACGAAACTGGTGTGAAATATTTTGTTTACCAAAATGAGATGTTTTGAATAATCAAAATATTTCCAGAATTTTATTTCAGTAAAAAATTCTGCTTTTTGGTATTTTTCCATTTAAAATTATTTTTGGTAGAATTGTATTACAGTTTAAGTCTCATAATTACTCTGAGACCAAAAAATAAGTTAACCATTCCATTATTGAGCCTTGTAACTGATCCTTGAAAAATACTAGTACCTTTTATTATTTATGAGATTTCATCTTTCTCAGCGTGTTCGACAAAGTAGTTCAGTTCAAGGTTTCGTGACTCATTTCATATTTTTCCTCTTTGAGGGTGATCTAAAAAATGGTTTGTGGTTATTTTTATAATATCCAGAGGTCACCCTCTTAAATAAAATGGGTTCATAGTAGTTTCACACCAGAGGTTACTTTATGGATTATTTTCATTTCCATTTCCATGAGGTATGGGCTCTCCTCATGGGACCTCTCCTGTTGAAGCTCTAGCACGTCTCACCCAGGTCCTGTTGTTCTTGGCGAGATGCTTTTAGAGGTGAGGCTGTCTATTGAACTTACTGTGGCTGCATGTTAAATGTTTCTTTCTCCACAAATAGCAAAATTAGGGGCATATCAAGTGAAAACAGAAGGGAATGTTCAGCTTATTGAGCACACGCTATGGGCTCAACTATGAAGCTACAGCAGAAGTCACTGCAAAGTCAGTGTTTGCTGGTTATTACTGTTTGCCAGACAGCAGCAGTAGCTGACCTTATGGTGAACAAAGACTATTATAAAGTGAACCTTGTCTTTCCATGGTATAAAGATCTGGAAGGACAACATGAGTTATTCTTTTTCTCATGCAAGAAAGAAAATGTTACAATCTAAGGCACAGATACTTCTCGCTTCTCTCCCTTACGCTAGCATATTGTTCCAAGGACATTAGAGAGATGGGCTCCATGAGCCATGATATCAAATGCCAGGCATGCTGTGGAGGAATTGGATGCATCATTTGCTTACTTCTGGCACCTCTTTGAATGCCTGGAGAGGAGCTGTGCCATTCCCAGTTTTCTCAGGGGAACTGTAGATTTGTTACTCTCTGAGCAGTATGATGGAGCCCTGACTTTAACATTATGAAAACTCTTTCTTAAAAAGTATAAATAATTAAGAGACTCTCATAATTAGAGATTATGCTGATCTCAAGTACAGCCATTTCTTTTAACCTAAGAATTTTAAAAGGGGATTTTGGTTTTGGCTATATGTATAAATTCTTGTTATTTCTTTTTAACTTGGAGCAAAGTATAGCTGTAAACAGGAAACATCCTTATTAAACACCACTGAAGAAGCATTGGTCAAGAAGGTTTGTTGCACTTTTCAACATTTTCATTTATCCATGAGGTAAAAATTTTTTTGACTGGCAATATTTCTAGAGAATGGCGTATCTAGCTATTTTCCCCAACGATATCCCTACATACTCTATATAATCTGCCCTACTTCCTGGTGTATTCTTTTATTGAATAGAAAAGACACATTTAGCTTAAGTTTTCTTTTTAAATATGATAGTTCTTAGTTTCTTTTCTTTCCCTTCCTCTTAGAGTGCCCTTCCTTCTCCCAGTTTTTTTGAATAACCACACTATATTGTTCCATTGCTGTTTGTTCATCTGAAAAATAATGGCTTGATGGCCTTGCCATTGGCCAGGTACTAAAAGGAAGTACTATCTGTAAATCTATCTGTAAAATGAGGGGAGGTACTTAAGGGAGCTACTTAAAATACTTTTATTATTTCTTCTTGCATCTAAGTAGAGAGGCAAATGAGTTAGTTGAGAGCATCACTGGGCTAACGTAGCCATATTGAAATACTGCTAAAGGCTGGAAATGTTCAATGAGAATTGTGTTTATAAATGTTTGGAAGAGCTGTTTCTAATTCTGAACTTCTAGGTTCTTGGTGGCATTTCAATTTCTATTAAGAAATATGTGAATGTTTATTGTGTTTCTCTTAAGGTATTTCTGGCGTATTTATAAAATGTGATTTTGTGTTTGCTCTTGTTTAAGATGGCTTGGATGTGTGAGGCTGGATCATGCAACCCATGGAAGACACAGCTTTTGCTTTGAATTTGAATGTCATACATGAGAGAGTGCAGTTTTTCTTATGTGAGTTTGAACCAAAGAAAATATGTTTCCCTGTATCAAAGGATTAAATTGATTGCAAAGATAATATCTTCTAAAGTGGCATTTATGATCTTATCCTTTTATCACTTTCAAAGAGATTTGTGCCACTATCTTTTGTAGTGTGGTTATAATCCATGCAATGAAACTAAATTAGTAAATTAATAAGGCCATTCCCCTCCAATTTGATCTGCAGTGGGTCAAATTTATAATGAATAGCGTTTTGCAAGGAAGTGATGGTTTAAAGTCCATAGAAAAACAACTTCGCTAATGCTGCTCAATTCAAGATGTGAGGGTTACATGATACATTTTTTTAATTGCTTTATTTAATGAACTAATACAAAGAGACCCTCGAAGCTAGTAAATGAAATATGTTTATTTAAATATGTTTGTTTATATATATTCTGCTTTGCTTTAATATCAGTTAACAACATTCCATGTTATATTATGTATTTTGTTCTTTTAGGTGAGGTAAATTAATTATTTGAGCTGGATGCAGAGTATAAGTACAAGACAAATAGTTAAAGGATAAAGGTAAATCCCTTATTATAAGAAATCCTTAGAAATGCTGACTTCAAAATAAATTTTACAGTGATATTATGAAGGAATAATAACGTATTTGAAATAAAATTAACAGTTAAAATATGCAAATTACTTTAAAATATTGATAAATATTCTGAAGACAACTAACAAATTATCTGGAGTGCTATATTTTAAAAAAATGTTTTCTTTGTATCAAGATATTTCTCATTTATTTGGTAGTCAGTTTCATATCATGTCATCTGTTAACATCAAATGTATACAATACATAAGGTCTTCAGCATGCCTACACAATTCTTTCTTTAATGTTAACTTACCAAATAAACTTAATATTCCCCTTTGGATTAATTAGTGTAAATCTGAGCAACCCTGCCTGGTTAGGCAGGTCCTCTCTATGGTCATCTTCTTGTGGAGATGCTCCTGGAAAGTAGTAAAACATGGGATCAATCACAGGGAAGTGGAAGATACAAACGTATCTGGAATACAGGCAAATCTGGGCAAGATTAGCTTGTTAGCAAATCTGGACAAGCCAATATTTCTTTAGGTATATAGTTCGAAATATCAAATTTCTTTAGGTAGTTTGTGCTGTATTTGCATCTGTTATTTGATCACATATGGGTGAGGGAAGAACCTTTGCAGCTGATACAGAAAGGTTAGGAATGGCATTACCTACATAACCTTACCAGAGTGTGTGTATATCTATTATATAATAAATATTATTTTATTATGCATTTATTAGATAGTATTTATATATATATAAATTTATATTCATATAAAGAGCTACTGATAGTCTTCAGTTCAACTGGACTAAAAAAATTACGTGCTTTAATTGTGTGTGTTAACTTAGTGCCAGTGACCCAGGTCCACAAACTTCAGGACAATAATCAATTTCCTTGTTTGTATTTCAGATAACCTCATTGTAAAACACAGAGAAAATCCTTTGGTTACAGTGGAAGTAGGGACTAGGGAGGGTGGGGAGTGGGAGTTGGAAGTTGAGTGTGTACTCACAGTACTCCTCACGCTAGGCTCTGGATAAAAAACATAAAAAGAAAGCCCTCTTCTTGGTTAAAAAAATAAATAAAAAATAAATAATTGTGCTAATTCTCCCTTTCTTAAGACTTTAGTTGTGGACCTATTTTATAAATTTTCATACTGTTAAAATTTTAGTATCCATGGTATACATGATATAGTGTCAACAATATGCTGTAGTCATTATTACAGTAGTTTAATAGGCATTGTTTTATCATTTCTTAGTGGTATTTTCTCAGGTTTGTTTTTTTTTCTTAATTCTCTATGATGCTTTTGGTACTTCTTCCACATAGGATTTCTGTGGGGAAAAAAATAACACCAAAACTTCAGAGTCTATGCAACCTAATTTGTGAAGGCCAAAATATTACTTCCAAAGCACATATGGGCGATTAAAGCTGGGTAATGTTTTTAGTACCTTGAGAATCAGTATCTGTGCAGACAGAATTTGCCATAGAGCATGGCAGAAAGAATTGGACAGCTGAATTATATGAACCTGGTGTGATTTAATCACTGTTCAGTTGCAAGAAAATTGTTGGTATTAGCAGATGACTATGCTCACCAATAGATCTAAATTTGTGTGTAAGCTGGTATGGATGGTCTTGTTTTGGAAAGCCAGCTAGCAGTAAGCAGCTGTTCAGGCCCCACTGCAATTTCCCAACAAAACACACTTGTTCTTTCAAGACTTCTCAGCTGGATGAATTTATGCCATAAATTAATAACTGCAGGCATCCATGCTTGTACCACAGTCACTGTGAATAATTGATAGTGCTTACAAGTTCTGATGATTTAGTATCTGGGTAGGCAAATATGCAGAATGTCATACGTTTTTAAGGCAAAGATTTATTTAAAGACTGAAATTTACTGGGATCTTCAAAATGATAAATTCAGTACAAAAATATTTTAAGAAAGCATTGTTTGTCCTTCTCTGTATCGAGTGTATCATATTCTAAAAGTAGCAGAAAGCACTTTGAGTAGACACTATGAACATCGTATCATCTTGTAACAGGATCCCTTGTACACCAGCTCCGGTGTTCAATTAGATATTTTGGGGTTTAAGGTTCATGTAGAAGTAGTTTGTGCCGCTTTCCAGTTGACTTTCCACAAACTGTATGCCATTTGATGTACATGACTTCTACTTATTGGTTTTCTTATCTGCAAAAACACATCCTCAGATACAAGTGCCCTGCAGTTACTCTCCTAGGAGGAAGGATTGCTTCCACTCAAGAATGCAATACAGACCAACTCTTTGGAGCCCACCAAAACTGCTGTTACTAATCTTGGGAGTTTCTTTATTTGCAGTTTAAGCATAAGCTTGATCTGCGGAGCAGAGACTGTTCAATATCATCCAGTAATTGTGAGGCTAGTTTGGGAAACTAGTATTGCATAACACCGTTAGGATTCACCTAAGCTGCATCTTCCACAATTTCCTTATGTTTGCTCTGTGCCAGGCTTCAGTGCGGCAGTGCATTGTTTGTTTTTAACTATAGGAATGGAATGGTCTCTCCTGTTGGTTTTTTAAAGTTATTTATGTGTCTTGAACTTAAATGTCTCTGAAGATGAACAGGAGTAGTTTTCTGAGTGTGTTTTTCTGATGATATGCAAAAAATATTGGGCAAGGTTACTTAGTGCTTCCTCCCATCTGAGCTAAATCAAATTGGTCCCATAGTTTCCTGAGATGGAATGAATTTTCATTTTCCGCTCTCAGGTTTTTATTCTCATCTTGGCTGTAATTCTTCTAGCAGTCTGAGACATTATTGAAAGGACCACATCACAAAAAATATGCTGGTTAAAGCCCAAAGGTTACTTGTACACTTATGCTTCAGTACTTTTTCTGATGAAAAAGGCTAATGAAACATTAACTTTAAAATAGAAAGTTTCATGGTTATACAAATGAATACAGTTTTGGAGGGAAGAAATTACTGTTCTCCATCAGCATGTCCACTTGAGAAACGTTATGGCTCTCAGTGTTTCCCGTATCTACCAGCCATTGTGGTTCTGAGTGTGAGTATGCTGTAGATAAAGCGTTGACATATGAAGTTGTCCTGCTTTGGGGTGGAGCAGAGCCAAATTTCTGTCGAGTGAAAGAGACTCTGGCTTATACTTGTTGCTGTGGCAACCAGGGTCAACTGACAGCTTCCTCAAAGCAAGCATCATTTTGATCACCTGAGGGGAGGAGTGGACAAGTCAGGTGGCCCAAAACTGAGGGTATTCCATCCCATCTGCCATGCTCAGTATAAAAGCTGAAGCATCACAGGGCTGGGCTTCTTCGATACTTTGTCTTTTTCAATGGCTCTCATTCTTCAATGACTGAGGAGGACCCTGTCAGTTCATCTACCTTTGATCCTGGTCTGTGGGTTCCTGAACAGTGACGTCATCCTGGGAGCTTGATACACATTTTGTATATATTGTATCTATTTCACTACTTCCTTTTTAATTTTATTATTAATATTTCATTAAAGTAGTTTAGTTTTTCCTAAAGTCATAAATCTCTTCTTCATCTCCTTAGAGCGAGAGGTGGGGGAGAGCAACTGTAATCTTATCATTGAGCATCCCGGCCCAAACTGCAACAAATGTTTGTTTTGTTTTGTTTTGTATCTGTGATACAAAAGGAAACTTGGAAAATGTCTTCCTTTTGCAATTTGCTTTTATTTATTTTGTTTATGTTTGTCTAATAATGCTAAATTTACAGTTCTTTTTTTTTTTTAATGCTGCTACTTTCCAAGGAGAAAAAACTAACACTGGGAATGTGTTTTCAGCTCTGATTTTTCAGAGAGACAGAAAAAGAAAATGGGCATTTTCAGTGATCAAAATGATGCTTGCTTTAAGGAAGCAACAGAGACTACTTATGAAAAATGATTAAAACATATTTTGAAAGCAAAAAAAAAACAAAAGCAAGGCTGAAAAATACGTGTTCTTGTCAGTATGTAGCCTGAGTTCAATTTGTTAAAATACTTTCTAGCACTAGGAAGGTGCAGATAAACTGAGTTAACGTTCTAATTAAAGCCTTGACACTTATCTGGGAAAAAGCATCTTTTACTTGAAAGATGATTTCATGACCAGAAGCTACATTCAGGTTGAAAGCCATCTAGATTAACAGAGCAGACACTTTGCTTCTGTTTACAGGGTTGGGGCTCTGTTCGAGCAATTGATGAGAGATCAATGTTAATAAGCAATTTTTTGACAGTAAACTGTACAGCAAGTTGAGTGCAAGTCAAGATACAGTTTAAAAAAAAACACTGAAGAGTAAGGATTATTTTTAAATGGTAACAAAAAAAAAAACACCTGAAACTGAATGTCCTCCTGTGTCTCAGTTTTCATGAACTATTCCAATAATGGTTTAGGAATCAGTAGGTTTCTCTAGAATAAACTAACAGAGCTCATAGTTAACAGCTAAAAGGGAAAAAAGTATTTGCTTTTACTGCCTTATGCCATGGCACTTCAGGGTTGAATGTGCTCCTATAACTGCCATCATTATAACTTGGATGTATTACAAAATCACAGGGTGGTTTGGGTGGGAAGGAACCTTTAAAGATCTAGTCCAACTCCTGCCACAGGCAGGGACATCTTTCACCAGATCAGGTTGCTTAAACCCCCATCCAGCCTGACCTTGCACACTTGCAATGATGGAGCATCCACAACTTCTCTGGGCAACCTGTTTTGCCTGTATCTCACCATGTTGATCATAAAAAATGTCTTCCTTGCATCCAATCTAAATCTATGCTCTCTCAGTTTAAAACAGTTGCTCCTTGTCCTGTCAGTACAAACCTTGGTAAAAAGACTCTATCTTTCTTATAAGCCCTCTTTATATATTGAAGAGTTGCAAAATGGTCTCACCGGAGCCTTTTTGTCTCCAAACTGAACAACCCCAAATCTCTTGGCCTTTCTTCACAGGAGATGTATTCCAGCCCTCTGACCATTTTTGTGGCCCTCTTTGAACCTGCTCTAAGAAGTCTTTTTCTGTCTTCTGCTGGCGGACCCAGAGCTGGACGCGGTATTCCAGGTGGGGTATCATGAGAGTGCAGTAGAGGTGGGGTGGAGAACTACAAATTTAGAGAAGTGATAGGACTGGGACAGAGATATGATGTTGATTGGAGCTTTATATGTCACAGGTAAGTACACCAAAAGGGAGATAAAGTAGGATTAGGTATTACCTGCCATAACAAAGAAATCTGGCCATTTTGTCACACAGCTGTTGCTCTCAAATGTTCCTCAGAAACTTTAGAGAGATAATATGTTTAAAAGTGAAGGTACAAGATAACTCATTCTCCTAATCACCCACTTTTCCTTATCCCTTCAGTGATAATATTAGAGACTTGATTTAAAAAAAAAGAAAGGAAATATTAATTTTATAAAGTATATATGCTAATGCAGATCTGTAATAGTGCAAGACTCAAAATGGAAATAAAGGGTTGGGAAAATTGTTTAAAAGGGCAATTTAGACTGTGGCTACTTGGGCTGTGTCTCAACAGTCAAAGAGAGCAGAGAAGTCAGCAAAGGCAGTAGAATCGTGTCTGGAGAAGGAGTACATTTTTTGAAATAAATTTACTTTGTGGATATCAGAAAGTAAAGAGCTCACTTATCTTTCTAAATTGAAGAAAGGATCTCAATTTGAGCTGATCAAGGGCTAATCAGATCAATGAGCCAGTCCAAGAATTGCATATTGAATTGAACCAGCTGTTCAAGCAAGCAGCTGTGTACATTGTAGTACAAGAGCTACATGCTTCAACAAAAGCCTTTCCAACATCATATGAAGTTAGCTGAGTACCTTATTTGAAGAGAAGAATCTGAATCTCAATCCAGAGAGAGAGGAGTTATCTCTGTTGGTTGCAATGAATAGACTGCACCATTTGCATGGGCACCTGGCACGGAGAGTAGTAGATGATATTTTTGTATCAAGAGTGGAAAATAACCTTTATCTAGTCATAAATTGATGTCCCATTGCTCAGATACTTAAATATAAGTGTTTGTCAAAGTACATAAAGCTCCTATATTTGACTCAGTTGAACAAAGAGCCTTTATTAGAAAATCATCTGATATACTATCTTCTATTAACCTAAGAAAACTCTTAAAGTCACTGACAGTTATTCTTTTGTACAAATGACTGCTGTAAGTAAGTATGTGTCATATGTAATAAAGTGTTGCTAAAGGTTGTTCTCGTGAGATAATTTTTGCTATCTTTATTTCACTGTTACCAAAAAGGTTATGTGATGCGCTCTTTGGGTCAAGGACTGAGACTGCAAGATTTCTGGATACATGGGGCAACTATCCAATGCTTGTGAATTTCAAGGGAAAAAACCCTACTTCTGGTGTTAACCTACTTATTAGTCCTTTAGATTCATCTGAAAGGTTATAGATGATAGCTAATTCTTGTTCCATAATGATTTTATGTTAATATTATTGGAGAAGAAGAAAAGTGTGTGGTTTGTGTGTCCTGGTGCATGTAAAGATACACCTGCATATTGATGTGTGAATGTTTCGAAGGAAGAATGGTTGCTGAAACTAGAAGTCTGGTATGTATCTGGGTGTGTATTCCTAGAGAAAAGACAGAAGCCAGATACCTGCATTGCATATACTCTAATATGATTTAGTTTGCAATGACCCTATGAAATTAACCTAGCTTTTATTTAATAGGGATATGATTAATACTGTGTTATTTGAATCTGTCATTGTTGTGCAGCAGGTACACCAGCTAGTGGTTTAGTCAGCTGGAATTCTAAGAAGGTGTTTGTAAGGCAAACACTATTGCTACAAGCTCCCTGCATTCCTGCCCAGTTAGGATATGGTGCTCAGAGAGGTCTGGTATCCCAGCGGGAGCCGAGCTTTTTATTATCCTGCTGGAATATCTGCAATGAGTTGTAAAGCAGTAGATAGTGAGGCTGTGGAGATAACTCTTGCTGTCATCTGAGTTACCAGTTACAATCAAAGCTTTTAAGATATTCATCCCAGTACCCTAAACAGATCCTCCCCACAAATGGCTGTCTGTGGCAAGTGATGCTTAAAACACTGCGACAGGGTGGGGGTTTCCAGTATGAATTTGCCCATAGAAGCTAAATGAAGACTTAAGATAAAGAGTGACTTCAGTAATCATAGTAATAATTTTCACAAACTTCCCTGTGGTCACATTTCGTAGCTATCTCTAGGTAATCTCTGCAACATGGGTCTCTCTCAGACTGTTCAAATTGTTCGTATGCCATTTTGAGACATCATTTATGCTCAGGATTCATTCTAGTGTTCTTCATCACCTCATTCTCTACTCCTCTCTGGACCTCTCCATGGCTGATTTCTCTGTGTTCTCTACATTTTCTGTGCCAGTATCCAACAGAGTTGTGTCCATAATTATCAACAAAGTAAATCCAGTACGAGATAGATGAAAATCAGGGTTTTTTCCATCTGAATTATCCATATTATGTGCAGATCATTGTATTTAAAATACATTAACATTCTATTGAATAAATTTTTATTCAATGGTTCTTAATTACTATTTGGAAAAGGAAGAAAAAGAATATCAAATGAAATATGGCTAGAGATACACATGTATGTTCCAATTAAGGTCTGTCAGGATCTGTTAAGATACTGCTTATTATTAGCCAATATGTGGCTAATGAACACGTATTTGCTCCAATGAAATAGAGCTGAAAGATTTAGTATTCTATTTAATATTTATTTCAAGATCATTGCACATAGCCTCTTCCCCATAGAAAGGAAGAGTTTGCTCTCTCTTTTGTTGGATCGCAATGTGGCGTTGAGGAAGTCTGGGCAGAGAACAAAAATTAAGTGTCATGGAGGCTTTCAGGACTTCAATTCAGGAATAGATCTTTAAAATCTTAAATTCTCTGCAGAAACTACCTCGAAGGAGGGGGATTCCATGCAATTCTCCGTGTAGTCTGCCAGAGGGCATGGCAGGCTGATTAACAGGAAGTCAAGATGCATTTGCATCAGAGAAATATCTGCTTTCCAGAAAAATTTGTGGCATCTAAGTTGATTTTAACATCTGGCAGTGGTATGGGTTTAGGATGTGTCTCTACCAATGCTCTAGTTCAGTTTAAGGGTGCGCTCTTACAGTGTATCTTGGTCACATCTACTTAAGCGTGTCCCTGCCCATGGCAAGGAGCTTGGAACTCGATAATCTTGAAGGTTGCTTCTAACCTGAACCATTCGATGATCTTGGAGAGCATGGTCTGTATTCTTGGCATACAGAAGTAAAATAAAAGACGTGCTCCACAAGCTCACCTTATAACTGTCAGCCCCTACTGGGCAGCCATTCTACATAACTAGGCTGGCCAGAAGTAAAATCTGCCAAGTGAGGCCATCAGCTCCTTGCACAATGCCTTTTTTTGGTCTAGAGATCTCCTCCTGTATGTGGACTTAGCCTTCGTACTGCACAAAGAGCCTTCACTGGAGACTCACTGCTACTCCAGGTGTGCTGCAGAGCAGACGGCAGCCCACCAGCGAGGCTGCGTGATGGGAGGTGGCTGCAATATTTGACACTGCTTGTGTTTACGCTCCTGTGGATGGACCGTTCAGGGGACACATTTGGATCCGCGTAAAATTTTTAAAAGGCCAAATCCAACATGGTATTGAAATAAGTTTAAATAGATTTCTATTCGGCATCCACTAATCAGAATGACAAGAACTTCTGTGTCACAATCGCAACAATATAGAAGCCTATCAGGAGGACAGATATTATTATGTTTCATCTTCTTTAATGCCAAGATAGTGGAAAAAATATCTAGTACTTAGTTTGAGGATGTTCCAAACATGCATATGAGGAGGAAACTAATTTTTAAATGTATTAATTTTTTAAATTAATTTTATAAAGTTGGTTAAAGCTTACTTAGTTTCCACTTACCTTTTCATAACCCTTACCAGGCTTTATCAAGCGCACACATACACCTCTCTAGTTAGCTTTCTTTGAAATTTTCCCATGCATGTAAACATTCTCAAAAACATTTTAAGTAATACAAAGTAATTATAAAACTTCTGTGCTATACAATGCAAAACTGTTTCATTCATAACTAGAATTAACAGAAGATCACTTCAATTTTTGGCAACGAATGGATTAAAGACTCTGTAGAGCTTCTGTTCCATAGTTTGCAAGTCTACATTTATAAATTTTTCTAATGAATTATCACATTATAATTGTTTTGGGGAATAAAGTTTTTCAAATATTAAAACCCAGCAGAAGCCATTTTTGACTAAGCCAATCCAAGTTGCAGCACAAAAAGAAAAGGGGAAGTTAATATATTTCTACAAAGATATAGCACTTGGAAAGAATAATTACCTGTGAGAGAGATTTCTAGGAGCGTGTGCATGAACCCTTCAAGATAAGCAGTTCCTCCTTCAGGAGCTTCAAATAAAATTAAAAAAAAAAAAAAAATCCCGTTACAGAGGTAGACTCTGTTCCAGTCAGAAAGCTCATTACAAAGCCTACTGACTTTCCCCCCCCCTACCTGGGTAGCTTTAAATCTATTCCTTTGACTGAAGGAAATCCCACAAAAGATTCTCACCTCTACGTGACTGTTCCAAATAGCCTTTGCTAATCCAGAATGTCATAAATGAATCTTGTGTTAGAGGCTCGGGATATAATTTAGGCGTCCTCTCTTTAGGCTGCATTTTTCTCTGATGGAATTTTGTATTATGTTGGATTAACTGGGGTGGATCACACTTAACAATATTCACCCTACCACTTCTGCGAGCTATGAAATTTGGGTTACTATGCAAAAGCAGCATTCTGTCATGAAATTATTATGCTATTTTATATTTTTTTCTAAAACACTGACAAAAATAACAGGGGCTTGACAGAAAAAAGTAGTACTTGCAGAAGTGTTAAAGGAGACAATACTTTTAATATTAAATGAACTATAAAATAAATTTAAACAAGAAAGTGATATAGCTGCACTGCTTGGGAAATATACTTTCATTTAGTTAACAAAACTCTATCCTAAGCAAGAAAGAAATAATTCTATTTGGGAGAAAAAAAGTGTCTAGTAGTTTTCACACACTTGGTTCAACCCAGGTTAATCTTTTTAGTGAGATGTTATTTTTCAGACACTGAGACTATTGTAGCTATGTCGTAAGCCATGTTACCTTAGCAATTACATTATAGAATAGTAGGTGTACTTCCCTAAGGTTTTGAAGAAAAGCTTCCCAGCAAGGCATCTGCAGTGGGAAAAAATACTCAATACTGTAATCACAATGGAGTCACAGGTAGTGACACTCCAGCGTGAACCACGGCTTGTCTGCTTGCCTCAGCCTTTAAAGCAGGCACATCCTCAGTACCTGTCTTCAGAGGTAAATCAATTCCCTGTGAAATACATGAACATCCACCTCTGAAGTCCTGAGTGCAAAGGCACAATATTTATGGCTCTGGTTTTGGGATCCCAAGCCTACTGTGGAGGCTGCGGGCGGCAGCGCAGCCGTTCCCTGAGGCAGGTTCTCGGTGACAAAACGCTGTTCTGTGGCTCTGTTCCCATTGGGTTTGTGAAAGGGGAAGGAAAAGGTACTTTCTGCAGCTACACCAGCTTATATCAATACAAAAATGCTTTTTTAAGTGATCTCAGATACTGTATTGTGTCCCCTGAGATACTGAAAACACAGCAGTAACTCTGTGCTGAAAGTATGGATTTTTGAAGAAAATTGTGTAGAGAAAGGAAGTCAAATGCCTTCAAAACCAGCTTGATGTTTGAGGGGGTTGCATCTTCATTCACTCTGCCTGTGTTCTAACCCTTAGTGGAAGTAAGTGATCGTGTTAACAGTTTGAACCCCTTTACAGGAAAATACAAGATTTCCATTAACGTTCACTTTGCTTTCTCAGTCTCACTGTTGCTCTTCATGGTCAAGGTCAGCCCTTGCCCTTGTCCTCATCCCAGTTCAGGTTTCTGATATCCAGTGAGTGGCTTTTTGTATTTTTCTGTGTGTAATGTAGTTTTCGTGTCATTATTTTCGGCTTTTCTCTCCATCATCGTTGTTGGGCTCAGTGCACACAGGTCATGTTTCTGAAATAAAGCCTTCAGCCTTTCCCTGACTTCAAGCTGGGACTACTCAGATGAGTTTTCTACGATGCCCTAAACCTAATACTCTGTCTGGAAAACTGTATGTTTTCTCGCCTGAGTTTCGTCAGAATGTGGGTTCCCATTGCTTTACTCTGTCCCTCTGTAATTTCTAGTTCATCAATTTTCAGTCCTAATGCGTGCACCAGCAGTGATGGGGACAAGGTTCTGTGGGACCTGGAGGTGGGGTGTTGGCTTTTGTGGCTTACAAAGGATTTTACAAACAGGAATTTTCCTGTTTGACCTTACAGAAGCTGTGGTGGGATACGAAACTGGCTCTGAATTACAGACATACACTCATGTAGTCTGGCTCACTTGATTTTCACTGTTTTGGGGTTTCATCCCCAGACCCCGTGTGTAGCTTGTGGTGAGGATGAACAGTTTTCACTTTTAAAGGATAAATTAATGGTTACTGAGCTGCTTAATAGAGAATGCCTTTCAATACTGTTTTTAAATCAGGTATGGAACAATCATCAAAATCACGCAACATTTCTAGTTAAAGATTTTGATTGAAGAATTTAGTTTCTTGTGCTAACTACGGCTAATATTTTTGTTTAATAATGGACTGAATAATGCACTATTTTTTTTTAATCTGTAAGCAAATAAATTATAGATACTCTAGAATTCCTCTTTCACTTATTTTAATTGCAGGTTGCAAACATGTAAAAATAGTTGGGTGTAAATGACAGGTGAAAGATGAGTCAAACCTGATTTACAGGAGCAAGGTGAAGTCAAGTTTGGATTTTGTGTCAGAATTTGGTAGATGTTTCCATAAGAAATCATTCACTGGTCTTGATATGCTTACTTTGTGTGTTTATACTTACAAGGCTGTACTTGTATGCTCATATGTAAATCTACAGACGTGTGTGGAGGACATTTATATAACTTGCATACAGGTGATGAGAGAGGTGCATGCCTAGTTCCTAAGTAGTACTGGTGAGCTGGCAGCACAGTGTTCCCCGTGGAAATGTTGGCTGATTTGAAAGGACTGCTCAGCACCTGCCATTCAGCGGCTGGTGTGCTCAGGGGCTACCTTCCCAGACTTAATTGTTGGGGTTTCTTGGTGGTTTGTTTTGTTTTTTTTTTTTTACCTGAACACATATTCATGTCCAGGTGAATGACTTTTTTCCTCTCATATCTTAGTATTCATGACAGAAGGCCTACTTGCCCATCTTGCGTATGTCGGTATACTCGGCAATCAGCGTTTTAGGAAGCAAGGAAGGGGAACGCTTTTTCAAAGGACAGCATTTCCTAAATGAAAGAAGCAAGTGCAGGAGCACTGTAGGATATTGATGTGCAGTTGTACCACACGTTGCACAGATGTGCAGATACATCTGCACGACTCCATCGACTCTCCAGGCCAGCTGTGAGACAGTGCCACCCCAGAAGCCATGCAACTCTGGCAGCTTTATTCAAAGTAAATTGAAATTCAAAGTGCATTTACTGCCCAGAGGGAAGGGAAACCTACCAATCTTTTTTAAAGAGAATATACCCTGATTTTTCTTTTCATGGAATGTATTGTTATGCAAGAGAAAAGCCACTGATTTTTTTTTTTTTTTTGTTGGTCACATTATAAAAGCAGCTCCTAACAGTGAATCTCTTGCTGCTGTCATTAAGGGAAGACAAATACAAGTATGAACACTGCCATGCTGGGACTCAGCGGCACCATTCTGGAAAAACACACAAGACCTATTTTAATCTCCGCTGTTCCAGTGTCTTTTAGTTCATTTAATCAAATAGTGGAAGTCAAGATACATAACACTACTCACAGCTAATATATTTGGCAAAACGCTGCTACAGCCTGCTCAAAATGTTTTAAGCAGTTAAGCACACAAAGGGTATATAAAAGGGCATATACTTAAATGGGTACATAAATTAGATTTAAGAACATGTAGCTCTACAGATTTTGGAATGCTTGTTAAACTGCTTCTTCCTCTGTTAATTAAAAGCTTGCATTGCCAGTTGTGTCCCCATTTTATGAAAGTGCTCGAGTGATTGGAACCTCTCCATGAAAAAAATAAATATAAGCAACGTTCACATGTAAAAATACGTATGTGTGTGTATATATATTTTGCATATATCTATTTTAAAATGTCATTCGATAAGATAACTCTTTACTTAGTAACCTACGACCAAATACTAATGTACTGGAATGCTGTTTCTGAAATGTTTCTGCTGATGAATTGCTTTCTTATACAATCTCCACAATATAGTCTGATGCAAGATTCTCTATACAGATATAAAGCTACATGCATTTTTGCTAAGAATTGTGGTCCACGTATTTTGTAACTGCAATGTGTTTTAAACTTTTTTGAAATGTACATAATTTGTATATCACAACTAGAAGTAATTCTCTTTTTCTTGTTTTCCTCCAGAATACAGAAAAATAAAGGTAGAATATTAATCATGATAACAAGCTACTGTGTTATACACAGACACTGTAGGCTCCAGCACGCATCTTTCCAGGTACGTTCATAAAAGTATGCTAGCCATGGATCTGGTTTATGTTTAGCAAAGCACACTGCGATATGTGTGATTTGTGTGTCATATTCAAAAGAACAGGAAAACATTCAGTTGCTGAGCAAAGGCTTATGGTGCTTTGTGCTTCATATGTGATGAAAAAGGGTGATCAAAAGATGGTAGTTATTGTAACATAGTGGTGTTATTTATGAATACTAGACCTCTCAGCTCCTTTTTTTGTGTGTGCGGTTTGTTGGGTTTTTTTTTTTTCCCCAAGTGTCTCAGCTGGAAGATAAAGAGATGGGCTCTTGCCGGGAAGTCAGTGGAGATAACCAGCACAGCAACACCATGGATATATACTGAAGTGTTGGATACAAACATGCTGCACGTTCAGGTCTGTCCTTGTCATTAATTTTCAGCAATGGGGCTACAGACCAGCCTAGGTAAACACAGTGACCCTGTTGCCATGCTACCTGCCTGCTATCTGCCTTACAATTAGTATTTTTTGAATGCTTTTATAATTGATTAAAAAAAAAAGAGGTATAATAACATCTTCCTGCACGCACAGAATACCTTGCTTATACCTTACTAGACTTAGTAGGAGACACTTTACATGATTATCTTAAATGCAATGACACAGAGATTAGCTGGACATTTTTCATTTTGCTGGTGAAATTCACCTTCCACATTTAACATTTTAAAACTGAGGATTTTGCCATTTCCAGAGTTGCTCAATTTATTGCCTGGCTCTTCAAAAAGCTGATATCACCAGAATTTTTCATTAGTGGCATTACCATTACCATTTCTTTCCCTCAAGGTTTCTTCATAAAACCAAAGACAAATTCATTTAAAACCACTTCTTAGTCTCAGTTTCACTGCAAGAAAAAAGTTATCGTTTTTCTAGCCAAGAATATAAAGTTCTCTCTTGATATATTCAGACATGCAAGTAGAAGTGAAATTTCTGGGCATAACCAAGGGCAGAGCTTGGTTCCATGTAGTTCAAGATAGAATTTACAAAAATAACTCTGGGATTTTCCATCTGCTTGCTATTAAGGAGCACAAAACCCTCTGTCCCTCTAAGCTTAGGTCTGTTGGTTATGATTGCTTATTATTTAATGGTATCTTGTGAAGGACTCCGTTACCTTAATGCTGTCTGAGGTATAAATGTCTGTATAGGTGAGTGGGAGATAAGACAAAGCCTCTGTTTTCCTGGTTTAATCCTGATATACTAACAACATTGTCACACATGCTAATGTGTAAATAAAATTGGTTAAAAATCCAGAAATTTTAGAACAGCAAAACATATACTTCCACATATGTGCATCTGAGAAAACTGGCAAAAAGCATACCCATTTAGTGTTAAAGCTACAACCTGCTCCGTTTAATTTCAAGTGATACTAAACACAATTTTCTTCCATTTTTCAGTGTCCATCAACAGTCTCACGTTGCATCCAAAGCACTGTTCTTGTAATTTTAGAAGAGTCTAGCCCTATTCCCAGGACATGACACCTGGACTGCAAGGTATGTGGTCATAAAAGTGTCAGAAGACTGAAATAAAAGGCCTCTAGGAGGAAGAGAAAGAAAAGTTTTGAAATAACTGTGCGAGTAATTTCAATGAACAAGGTTATTGGTAGGAGAAAAATAAGAAATCTTATATGGAGGCATTTTGTTCTCACTGCTTTCTCAAATTTCCTAAATCATATCTTTCATAAGAAGGAGTGGGGAGATGCATTTTTTTCAGAATTAGTTATTAAGGGAGCTGTTTGGGTCCACTTAATGAAAATGAGAGGCAGCCCTAATGGCATAGCTGTTTCAAATTACTCTGAAGGTGCAAATAATTTTTTTTATATTTTTTTTTTGGCATAGAATCCTGCTTTCCTTTTTTCACTGACTTTGATGTAAGAAGTTTTTTGGTCAACTCAACAGTTCTTGTTACAGTTAAACTCCCCATGATAGTTTGAACAAAAAAAAATGGATATCATCACAAATCCAACATGGGAATCATGAAAAACACCCCTCCACAACTCAACCCCAAAATTTCCACAGGGCCTCTGGCTGAACAAAGCACAGAAAACAGAGCTTTATTTATGAGGAACTCATAATCTTCTGGGACTTGAGATTCCTTTTACACATTCTTTACGCATTTCTTGACAATTAATATTGAGAAGTTTCTACGTAAAGTATTAGCATAATTACTGTCTCTTCTTCTTGTGAAAATGGGACTATTTAATAATGTAGTATGTGAACCAGGCTTTTAATAATAACTGGAAAGGCCTTCAAAAATAATTTTATGAAAATGTGGGCTGTCAAGAAGTATTGTCAATCTCTGATTGACTTGTGTCACATCTCTTTAGTTACACCTCTTTAAAGGGCTTCTTAGGGGTGTCTAAGTCATGTTAGATTTTGGGTTTAGTTTATCCTCACAGAAAATCACATAAGCTAAATATTTTAGTATTAAAATCTAGTCTTAAAATGTCATTCACATAAAAATCGCTTCACTATTTTGCATTGTAAACTTTATGGTGAAGATACTAACTAAAGTGTTCTGTATCTTAGTCTTTCATGAATAGTGGTCTTTATCTGCCAATAGAAGGAATTTTAGTTTCCAGCTAAACCAGCTCATGTGAAACATCTATTTGCCAGTACGTGTCCTGGAAGAATTTTGGAGAACAACAAATTCATTCACAAAATTTGAAGGAAAAAGAATATGCATTTAGCACTGAAGGAAACAGTCCAACAAAGCTAACTCAGAAATATATTTCCAAGATCTTTTTGAACTTGCACTGCAGAGATTTGTTTTTCTCTGAAATTATACATCACTGTCCAGGACCTTAATTATGCTGTTTTATAATGTGTGACTCCTATCATCTTTAATACGGACTGTGCCCATGAAGTCAATGTCCTAATTTCTTTTTGGAAATGGGGATGAAATTGGTGATGCACTGAATACAGAGAACTACAGGAGAAAGTTTCCTATCGTAACAACCACACCAATTGGTGTAATCAGCTCTGGCCCAACAAGGATGCTAAATTTGGTTAAAGCTGTTCCTGCAGAGATCCACATGAATTCCCTATTATTTCTCTCTTGCCTCTGGAGGTTATTTCTCTCTAACCTCTGAAGGTTACAATATCTTCCATCCCCTGTAAACCCTGTGTGCCTTAATATGTAAATTGTTGGTTATCGTAACCAAGCTGGGGGGCAAAATTATTTGGAAAAGAGATTTTAATGCACATTTTTGGGGATATTTTGATATTTTTTTTCTGTAAATATGCCAGTGAAAACCTCCTAGTAAAGAGGAGTTTTTAAATTGATTTCTGTTTGTCTCAGATTCATCCCTTGAATTCAGTGGTGCAGTAAGACATTGCCTAACATTGGTAAAGTATTAGAATGCGAATCTGCAGCTACTGTAAGGTATACTTTAGGAACTGCGCACATATATTTAGTAGCAGAAAGATTGGCAGTTTAACCAGTTCTAAGACAAAAAAAATAGAGTATTCTTAGAACAGAGGAAAACTGAACAGTATCATCTATGATGATTTTAATGATAGACTAACCTGAAGTAACTTCAGCAGATCTTGGTGTCTCCTTCCAAGTACTCTGATTTACTTATTTTCAAAAATTCCACGATCCACTGTAAACTAATTCCTGAGCTGAAGATAACTGGCCGTGTTCCCCACCCGCCTTCTCTATGTTCACATCTACTGTTCACTGTGTGATTTTACTTTCTTTGGGGTTCTAATTTGGGAAGATACAATTGGTTCATGAGCAAGTGCTGCAGTCCTCTGGTTCAGATGAAAAGAAACTGATTTTTTGTTTGTTTGGCTTTTTTTTCCCCCCCAGAAAAGTATATCCAGTAAGTTTGTAGCAAACTCCCAGATGTATGCATTTATTTTTGAAGTCTAACAGCTATAAATATGTACCCACAGGACTCGGGGACTAAACTGGATAAACACCTGAGTCTTTCTCATGCTTTGCAAGTGTCAAAAATCCCTTTAATGTGCTTCTCCCTTCATTTAACTCCTGATTTGTTTCTGCCTTCGACCACTTTTACATCTGTCTCTCCATCTGCCAGTGCTCTTACAGCACCAAAAAGCCCGGTTGTCTGACTTTAAATGCCGTAGAGAGATTTGACAAAATGGAAGCAGATCAAAATTTGGGTGCTAGCTGCTGCTGCAGCTCGGCAAACGTGATTGTTTGGGATTTTACTAAAGGCCACGTGCTGTGCATTAACTCACCGGTGCTGGCCTCGGGACTTGCCGGGGCTCGCCTTGGCTGGAGTTCATTTTAGCTTGTTTCCAGCTGCGATAGCAATTGTCCGTCTGTCAGGAGACTATTAACTACCTTGTTTAAGCTTATCTCTGTGCATACCAAATGTGGTAAAGGTCTAGAAAATCCGCACAGTCCCTGCATAACAAGCAGAAGACCTTTCCAGACAACCAGGGCTGTGGGAGGCGGTTGTGTGTCTTTAACAGAGAAGGGGTGAGGATCGTCAACCTGTAGTTGGGGTCCAGTGGGGAAAAAAGTACAAGTTGGCAGAATGCCTTAAGAAAACATGAGATAATATCCCTGGGAGGATTCAAGACTGAAGAGAAATAAATCCCTACCATGAACACTGTTCTCCTCCCAGCAAAGCCCTCACGTTGCTAACAAGTTGATGTAATACCTCCCTCTTCAAATTTCTTTGGCACTGGGGACCTTGGGACCCAGAGGACACCCCCAAGGGTGAACATAACACTTGAGAAAAGGAGCAGATACTAGAAAGTGTCTGTATTACTAAATAATTTTAAATATAATGGAATTGTATTAATTTGGACTTCCCGTAGTCCTCAATATGCTGCGCATTTCACTGGGCAAAGTACGGCACCAGCCACCAGCTTTCTAGATCCAGCTCCACGGAGCTGGTAGAAGATCAAGGGAGTGTAGAGGGGAAAGTGTGGACCAAAGGAAGAAAAGCCAAATGAACAGACGCGAGGTTTTGTGAGATCACTGAAATAGTTCCAGGGAACTACAAAATCACTGAAATCTGGCAAAAAGAAAAATTCCTATTTTTTTTTTCCTTTTGTTGAAGGCTTTGAAATAACTAGCTTTACTAAAATTGTTTTGAGAAATTATTGTATATAGTTTTGCAATACTGTCTAACAAAATTGGTTTGCAGCAAGACTGCTTTCCCTGTGAAGAGCACAAGGTGTGCAACTCAGTCTCAGGGGCATCATGGTAGGAACAAAGTCAGGAAGAGCTTGCAGTCTTTGAAGTGGATAACCAGACTGTAGGGTGATTCCAGTCCCAAACAGAAGGCACATAAAACAACTAGTGTATCATGGCAGTAAGAATGTTGCCAACAGCTGATGAAGGACATAGGCTTTTAAAATAACAAAAGAAATTGCTTAAAATTCAAGACCTGAGTAGAATAGACTTTTAGTTTACCTAAGTTATTAAAATTTTAACTTCTCACTGATTTCAGGTTTACTTTTTAGTTTAAATTGAGGTTTAACTCCCTAAGGTAGGCATTTATTTGGGGGAAAGCTGAATTGTCTAAGCACCTGTATTTACTGGGGGCGGGGGGGGGGGAAGACAAGTGATGCATCTAGATTATTTTCCTGAGGCCAATACAAATACCAATAGTTGTAAATTTTAGAAAATTCATATTATCTATTCTGCAGTTGAAGTGGGATGGCAGGGAAATCATTAACTATGGTATTTCAGATTTAATGTGAATTATGCAACTCTGTAATGTTTCCTTCAGTTCTTAGCATAATGGCTATCAAAGACCTATGGAACTATTTTATTCTGAAGTAGCTACGCATAACCCTGTTTGTTTTGATATCAAGCAACATCTACACTTTGGATGGGGAAATGTAATCCTAGATGATGCACAATCCCAGGGTTTGCATTGGTGGCATACGTCTGTTTAAATGTGTGCAGCTCCACCAGGTGTTTTCTTTCTTTGCCGAGGATCCATCCCGCACTGGTCTCACCCATCCCGCACTGGTCTCACCCATCCCGCACTGGTCTCACCCATCCCGCACTGGTCTCATCTATCCCGCACTGGTCTCATCCATCCCACACTGATTTCACCCAGCAGACTGAGCCTGCTCCACCAGCAGAGCGATGTGCAGGCACAGGGGAGGTGTCCCTCCCCAGCTCCAGCTCCTGCCAGCTTCTCTGCAGCCGATCAGCCTAAAGGCATAACCACGTCTCCCCGCTTTATTCTTGTCTGCGCGCAGATAACAGGCTCTGGATCACAGGGCTTTTAGCAACTAAGGGTCAATAAATTTTATACAGTATGTGCCATGACAGGAACAGGGTTACTGCGTGTGTATATCTTTTCTAAGGGCTGCCTATACAAAGCCCTTTGGCGATTAACAACCACTGTAATGTCCCCTGTCAGGAATTTTACCGCTTTGACATCGAGCACTTTGGCCTTCAAACAGTTGTGCACCAAAGGTTCAGAACAGAGTTAGTTCTTTCAAAGAGTGAATCATTTTCTGGTTTGTTTTGTACTAGAGAAGAATTAGTTAGAGTGTTTCTCTCTTCTCCTCTTAATGCTTTCCGTTCCCTACAGAAGCTTGTGCAGCCATTCAAGCACGAGTTTATCAGGGCAGGGATTGAAAGGAGGGGTGGTCTGTTCCAGGGACAGCATCAGTGTCACTCCGCAGGGATTCCTTGGAGGAAGATCCAACATAAGAAAAACAACATCAGTTGCTGGAAACTTCCCCCCCCCCCGCTGCAGCTGTATTTCTGCTTCTCTTCATATATCCATAATTCTTTTTAATAAACTAGACTAATTCAAGGAGTCCTGGCTCAGAAATTTAAAAAAAAAAATCAAGGTTAGGAGAAAGCTGAAAAATGTTTTCTGTTTTCCTGCAGCCAGAATAAAATAACCAGAAAACGCCGTGGGCAATCTATCCTCAAGAGAGGAAGGACAAAAAGCTTTGTCCTTTGAGAAGTATATTCATGACTCAACAATAAAAGTCATGCTGGGCTTCAATATTGTATGAAGACACCAGGAAATCTCATCATGATCTTCTGCTGCTCTAGTCAGTCACTTTATACTGCTGATTGAAGGATATTCGTGAGGTATACCTTCAGGTTATATTTTCATCCAACATAAACATTGTTTTCCCTGAGAGCTTTAAAATGTCTGTTTGAAACAGTATACTCAGTTTAATCTATCCCAGCAATATGGGTGGAGAGATATATATCTCTGGAAATATATATCTCTGAAATTTATACTCAAGCATTCTGCGAATTTTAATGTAGTATTTTAAAAAGTAGATTTCTGTAACTGAAAAATATCAAATTCTTTCTATAAAAGTTGAATAGTCCATGAATAAAAGCACTTCTGTGGACAGCTTGATGCAGTTTGCAATCTACGGTTCAGAGAGTTAGTTACTCTCTTCCACTCTTTTGTTCAAAGAACAACTGTAACTTAGGTAGATTGGAATATGGAAGATAGTTTATGTGCTTGCAAAAATGAAATTATAGGTCAATAATTTTCTAATATAAAATTGGGAATAGTTGACCAGTAATGGACAGATGTCAGAAGAGATGAGATGAGCAATATTTTGTTGTTTATAGCAGAGAAAGCCTAGTTCAAATGAGAGGTAGGAAGCTAACGCAGGGCAGTTATTTGCCCAGAGATGCAGCTTAAAGGCAGAGATTGGTATATACCACAAATTTCAGAATTCCCTGCTGTCGAATAGGCATGTCACTTTGTGTAATCCAAGATACTGTTTTTCATTTACACATCCTGAAGTGTTAGTTCCTAGGATGTGAAGTGTGTCTCTTAAGAGTATATGATAAATTCCCACCCTTTACTATCTATTTTCTCATAATTTATAATGTATTAAATATAAAATTAAATTTATTTGGATGAATTATATATTAAATTTAATTTTAATTCTGTTATTGAGAAAAAAACCCAAGGAATAAAATTGGTCTGGCTTATCTTAATGATTGAAACTGACGTACTACTCAAGAAAAAAGGAGCCAGTTCCTCTAGATTCCCTTTGTAGAACTGGGTTCTCTCTGCAATGAAGACAAAACATAAACACCTCATTTCATAAACTTGGAAAATGCAAATGCATCCGTGGTTTCACAGCAGTTTTTAAATTATGGCTTCTATGTGTTGCTAATGATTTTTAATAATACAAGAAAAATTAAAAAAATCACACAATCCTCTTTGATTACGTCAGGAGATGTTGGGAAACTGGTAGCCATTGCATGTCTGGAATCTACGTGTGCTCATCACAGGAATACTGGTAAATGTACTGCTGTACAATCATCTTTTCGCTATGTTGCTGTAGCAAAATAACGCAATAATTTGTTTAAGATTCTTCAAGAACTTATTATTAAGTGTAGGTGATTGCAAGGTGTTGCTAGTAAAGAATTTATGATACTTCAGCTGCCCTTTGGCCTGTCTGGTAACTTATAATTTTTCTGTTTTCTACAAGCTGAAATGCTAGTTCCCCAAATCCCTGTTTCTTCCAGATGCATTGTCAATACGTGTAAATAATGCAAAAGGCACTTGCAAAATTCGAATTCCATCACATCACCATTTTGCTTGTGGAATTACTTTATCTGAAATACATTTTCCTTCGCAACTGGAATTGGAAATGGTCTTCAGATTTCTGAGGGCAACAGGTGATGAGGCAACAGGTTTTTCTTCATTCTTTCCCAATTTCATAGTTGGTACCAGACACTCGTCTTCAAAAATAAAATTAAGAAATTACAGCATTTCATGCTGATTATTCCCTTTTAACAAAACAAGGCTGACATGCGTTGGCTGTTGTTAGCATCACATTATGCCCGTGACAGGGGAAGGGAATGACTTCACGTGTCAGAATTAGCGATGCGTTCAACTTAGATGTACGCTGTAAGTTGTCAGAGCACCAGTAGAACAGTAATGGCAATTTTCCAGCATGAAATGCAGTTGTTTTCAAGCATTTAATCTGCTCAATCAGTTTTGCGTATATGCACAGAGGAAACTCTGCTTTTGTTTTTTAACATACCTGAAGTGGTTTATCAAAATTGTGTGTAAACAGCTCATACTGGTGGTAGGAGTTTGTGGGATACCCAAAGATGCTGACTTTTGAACATCTATGTACAATAAATAATGAATGAAACATCCTACACTAAAATGCGATGCAGATAAGTCATCTGAGTACAAAAATTAAATGTGAACCAGATGCTTTTAGGTTTCAAAGAGTTGCCAGGATGACAGCGCTATAGTACAAGGACACTGTCGGGACAGCTGTTCTACACGCTGGGTCCCAGCTGCAAATGTGATGTACCTTTCTGAAAGCAATTCAAAAATGCCATAAATCCTCTGCTAATAAGTTTCTCTATGGCTTCAAAAGGACTCTGGCAATGATTAGATTTCTGATATAACAAGATTTACTTACTGACAGTGTCTAATATAAAACGTATATGAGAAGTGAAATTTATAGTGAATGGTCACTCTTAAAATTTTTTCATTTGTCATTGCCTTGGTCATCAGGCTATCACATTACTTCTGTATCATTCATTTATTTTTAGTAGAAGAGTACTGTAATAATTGTGTCTGGTGATGGAAGATGAGGCTAGACAGTAACTCCTTTGAAACAGAAAATGGAGCAGGGATGAAAAAAAAGGCTAAAAATTGTTTATCTTTTGAGACAAGATTTTTATAACATTGAGCAAGTCATGTGTGTGTCTTACTTCAAGCACTTATGGTATTACTTAAATATCTTATTAAATGAGACCCACATCAGATTTTAAGTCTTAGTGTTGATAGATTAAAAGTATTACAAAAGAATACAAAGCTTTTCATATTCCTCCTCCTTTGGGGATTTTTTTTTGGTACAAACTGTACTCCTTCTGTTTGTTATTTTAGCTTATCTATTTGTCTGTGGAATCTTTTCTTTTTTCTTTTTTCTAAATTATTCTGTTTGGGTAGCTTTTGGGCATGAATCATTGCAAAGAGAACAAACAGAAGACAACAAATGGCAGTCCTTCATCAGCTGAAACAAAAGATCCTGAGTCTCTCAAAGGACAAACTTTAAACTTACATTCTTTCATCAGGAAAATCATGACCAAAATAGATTAATTTTAAATGTGTACTGAAGGGAATTTGCAAAGTACACAGACCAATAGAAAATAAGGTTCGTTTATTCCCCAAGGGGTGATGCTTCATTCATGGCATTGTAACCCTAGAGAACTTGTTGCTCATGTGAATAAAAAAGGAAAAGAGCAGAAATAATGCAAGAGGGGATGATATGAGTTAAGGGTGAACAACACAATGGATTCCTGTCAAAGCATGCTGGTCGTTACGAAGGGTACCCCGGCTTCAGGCATTTCGAGACCGTGTAGCTCAGGTTTTGTATGAGCTATCAACCTTGCAAGAACCTGCTGAAGCAACTTGTTATTTGCTGTGTACTTCGTTTGAATTATGTAGATTTTCCCACTTCCATTTTTCTAAGTACTACCAGCCCTTCAGCAGCAGCTTTTAACTCATGCCAAAGAAAATGTGTTCCTGTTCCTGGCTTTTGCAATTGCTAACCGTCTGTTTGGTCTACAATTTTGCATGTAATTCCCTAAATTCCACCCAAATGTCATGGTTCCTAAACTCCCCATAGGAGCTGTCCATAATGTTTATGTTTAATAGCACATTTTTTAGGAAAGAGATTTTATTTAAATTGGCTGTGGCATAGAACATAGTGTCCTGTCCGTTCATGTAATGCCATAATGTATATTAAGAACCCTATGTTTCTTACCCAACAAGAAAACCAACTGTGTTTTTTAGTAAACTTTATTACTATTTGTATAAAAAGACAAAATACATCTGATATCTTTACAGGGAAGGGAAATTTATGACAGCTAAAGCAGAGCGGTTGACCTTCTAATAAGGCTCAGCCAGAATCCTCAAATTGAAAAGGAAACAGAAAAAGGAAAATGAAAGAAAAGATGGAACAGCCTTGTCACAACCTACTGCTAGAATGACAACTTTCCCCTGTGAAATACTGTTAAAGGCGGAAAGAAAGACAACAAAGAGGAGTAGTTAAATATTTACCATCTGAACCTTGTGAAGAGCTCAACCATACAACAGGTATGATTGCCCTTGATGGCTTGCTTCAGGAAGAGTCAGATTCCTTGGAACCAGACTATAATTCTCCTTTGTAAGGTGGCAATGTTTAAGGGTCAAGACACTAGGGGAGGCACAGGACTGCATTTGTCTGGACTGTTGAAAGATTAGTGGGGGAAAGAAGCAGTCATATATACCATATGGCCAAAAAAAGCATAGAGTAAAAAAAAAACCCTCAACTGTACATAATACATAGACAGAACAAAACACATAGCAGAAAAACTTAACCATTATATTTGTCATGAGCCTGATTACAGAGACACTTGTTTAACATTAATACGGAGGACACGAAATCAGCCAGCCATAGCACTTAAGTGACCACCATCTTGTTGCAAACGTTATTTTAATAGGATTGTCAAATAACAGAAATCATGTAAATAGAAACTTTCTATGGATTTTGGTTTTTTACACTAGCAAATTTTGTGTATGCGTGGAGGCCCATTCCACAAGATGCTAAGCATCTTTTGTTTGAATAAAGCCCAAAGGACTAGAAATAATCAGCATTCACAATTACATGCTGATAGATAGACAGACTGACAATTAATGCACTGAAGATGTGAATCCATAGCCATCTTGGTACAAAATTAATAACTGAAATTCCTATGCCTCTATTGCCAGATCCATCAAGGCATGCAATATTTCTCAATTCCCAGATATTCAAAAGTAACGTATCTCAAGATCTGTTTGCAGGCATGCCAAGAATGCAGAAGCTTTTTAAAACATTTACCAATTATGTGTCCATACTTAACCCAGGGAGAAGTTCTCTGATATATCTGCCGAACTCATATATCAGTTATGTGAGCTGTTACAGTTAATGTTGATTTCTACTCAATTACCTTTCCTTCTGGGAAGAACTGAAAACTCTTTTTATTTTTTTTTTAGGCTCTATCAACAAAGTGATGAAGTCTGGACTAGGGGAGATAATGCTCACAGTCGCTCCAGCTGTCATTTTTCTTCTTTGTATGGAGCAGGGACGTATTCTTCACATAAGAGCATCTCCAAGGCCCAACAAGAGTGAGGGGGGCAGGTTGTTCAGGTGAGTGTTCTGTAAAGAACAAAGTTACAGCTTTCAAGTCTTCAAAGAATCATTAATATTAACTGCCAACAAACACTAATACTTCATTCTTTGCTATAATATCTGTGCAAAGTTGCAGACTAAAGCACGCAGGTCTGCAAAGAGGTTTGGAGTTTAAAATGCTGGCTGGAGGGAGGCCACTCTTACAGTACATAATTCAAACCAGAAATTTTCAGGCCAGCTTTCTGATATATTTACTGCAAATAAAATCTCAAACTGATTGCAAAGTATTATGCTGATGGAAAAAATATATATGCCATTTCAGGAACTGGCTATAAAATTGATAAGTAAAGAAAAAAAAGGTTTGAAAGAATGTTCTAACATTCCTTCATAGCGACATTAAAAAAAACAGTGGGGCCAATTGCTGTGGATTCAAAATGCTATGAAAATATGTAATGAAATATGGAAGGAACTTGGTCTCAGTTTTCGTGTAACCCTAGTATTTAAAACTAGGTAATCAAGCTGGGACTAAGTACAAGCTGGTAGGCAGCCTGACTGACTTCTTAGAGTCAGCTAAGGAGTATAGTTTCTGAAGACAAAGCTTTATATTATTTGAGAAAATGAATAATTTTGTGTGTGTATGAGGCCCAAATGTTGCACAGAGTTTTATTATACTGAGTCATTAACTTTTTTTGTTATTTCAAGGTCCAATGGAATATTGTAGTAAACACAAAAGTATTAAGTGTAAGACTATAACATAATGGATTATTTTTTTTTTTTGCAAAGCAGCACCATAGTCTTCATTCATGTAGTGAAAAAGCAATTCTGGAAGTTCTCAAAACAGTTTGTACTGCTGTCATATGGCATTGCCTGGTGGGATGAAAAAGAAGTGAATGCAAAGCCCTGATTTTAATTCCTGATTTTTTTGTCAGAGGTTTGGGGAATTTCTGGTGGTGACTTTTTTTTGTGTCCCTCTAAAGTATCTCATGCTTTCCACTCACAAATAGGGAGTAACAAAAGAAATGTAACAGTTGTCTACAGATATCACTTTTATTTCAGAATTCTGGGTGAGTACTGCTTAGCATGCCGGGTAGCCAGGGAAATTTTTTTTCTTACCTTTTTATATTGCTGCATTATATGATGCTGCAACATTAGATTAAAAAAACCCTAGAGGCACTATGTAAATGTAGCATAAATAAGACCTTGTCTGTATTAAGCTAGACTCTGCAATTAGAGTTTTTTAGTTTTACCAGCACTGTTTCTCCCTGATCAAGGCAAAAGTGTATCTGGAACGTGCATTTTTATGTTCAGAAAGCAGAAAAGTATATAAGAAAGTTTTAAGGAAAAAAAGTAAAAAATGTGTTGATTTACATTTTGCCATTATTCTGTTCATTAGGCAATCTCACAAAGATTTATTTATTTTTTGAAAGTGTTTTGTTAGCTTCAAGTAAATAGTTTCATATTATTTTATATATCAGTACTTAGTATTTCAGGTGGAAATATTACTACGTTTGTGCTGAAAATATGAGATTAGATGCATATGAATGCAGTGGAGCCCACTAGCTACTGTCATCAATTTTGGGGATTTTGCATGTGTGTGTGTGTGTATGTGTAAAAGATTACCCAGACTGGCACGGACAGATAGCAAAATTTTGAAGTGAGCTATTCCAGCTGTGAAATAACGGAGAGGTGAGGAAGTAGCTATTTTCTGTGTCATAGACTGATATTTAAAATATGCCAAAACCTACCTCTTAAGCATGCACCTTTAATTTAGTATTTTATAGGCATATATAAGGCAAAGGGTTGTGGCACTTTAAATCCAGTTGTAATATTTTTCAGATGTTTCCTGCCCATCATCTTATTGCGCAGGCAATCTGCATTAATAGCTTTACACAGTACCTTGCAATACTGTATTTGGATTAGAGATGTACCAACACTGAAATATTCAGGGTTTTAACAAGGTCATGCTGAAGAAGAGCATGGAATGCTCTTCTAAAGCAATTGCTTTTTTGGTTTGGAAGTGCTTCATTGACAGGGTTCTTTACACAAATAATTCTATTTATATTAGCTTTCTTCAGTCATAATGCACTTTAAGCACCATGTCTTGTCGTCAGAGAGAGGGTTTACAGATTTTCCAAACTTAGTCCTCTTATTTGGAGGTCTCAATTATGACATTCAGTTGTTCAAACTGAATGGTAATTTTACTTTTAGATCTTATTTTTGCTTTCAAAAGAGGCAAGTCTTTCAGTGCTTTCCTTTTTTTTTTTTTTTTTTCTCTCCTTCACCTCAAATCAAGGACAAAATGGCTTAGTTTCTGTTATGACAGCATCTGTGCTAAATGTGTTTGACTCCCTCCCCAAGGAAGTGAGCAATGGGAGTAAGCAGAATTTTAAAATTATTCTTTGAGCAGATTTGTGTGTGAGGTAGAGAAGTAATGAACAGGAACGATCTCAGGCATGATAACCACTAAACAGAGTGACTAAAACAAAACATGAGAATGCAAGGATAGCTGCTTTAGGCCAGACACAACCATTGCTCCTGTATTGTGTCTCAAAACACAGCTAAAAGGGGAAGACTCACAAGGGGTAGAATAACAAGTAAAATTTATATGAAACTCGCCCACAAATGCTCTCTCAGAGCCCTGTAATTTGTTGCGCAGGATTTCCAGGATCATATTTTAATATGAACTTGACCAGTTCCCCTTGGATCCGTGTAACCTCTCAGCATCCACCTCATCTTGTCATAAATGTCATAACAACTCATTATTTATGTTTTTATGGCTGTTATCAAGGAAAACGCTTTCAGAATTCAATTCTCTGCAAAAGGGGAATTAGCCATATTATTGGAAAAACCATGCAGTAAGGAAATACAACCCACGTGGGTCTCCCGTACAGTGTTAGAAATTCTGTGGAGCAGCACCTGGTGTGTGGCCATGTCTACACCTTATTTACCAGGTTTCAGAACGCTCACTGTGAATGTCCTGTCTCAGTTTGATAGTCTCTTGATGTCTTGGGTCCCACGGGAAGCTTGCAAGCACAAAGAGAAAGGGGACCATGATGCTTTCAGCTCTGTGGATGTACAGTCCGGGAAAAGAACATGTGATCTGCAGCCTGGCTAGGCATCCTTTTCTGTTTACAGCTTTTGGTGGGCTAAAACATTACCACCTGCAGGGAATGCTGATGCCAGAAGTTACTGAAACTTGCCAGAAATGTGCATTATACCCATAAACAAACAATACAAAACCAGGAAAAACACATAAACCCCTGGCCCTGGAAATACATGCCCGTTATCATACTGTTTGTAACTGAATCACTTCTAGATTCAGGCCATTGCACCTAAAATGGACCAAATTAACATAGCAGTAGAGGGAGGTCTTTCCTAACCTGGTTTGCTCTGACTTACAGGCTAGTTGATAGGGGTGCTCCTGTGGCCATTTCAGCTCAGAGGGTCTGAAGCAGCAGTGACTGCTGGTAAGAGAATGGGGAGGATTACAGTTTTGTCAAAAAACAGCTGTGCTTCCAGTCCCTCCAACCATCTTGGGCCAAATTTCTGTCTGCAAAATTAGGATAATAATTTCTTATTATGTGTTACGAGGCTTCTAAACACTACACAGTTCAGTATTGCAAAAGGACATAAATTATGCTTTTGTGCACTGTTGCAGTTTTAAATTTTTTTTTGTTCATATTTGTACTCTATCTAAATGGAAGCCATCTTAGGAATTTAAAGCATCAGTAAATGTGGTCTCAGTCAAGTTAAACAACAAACAACACTTTTTTGGGTTGGTTTTTCTTTTTCGTATTGCTTATAAATTACTACAAGAAACAAGCAATACTTAGACCTACTCCCATGATACTTAAGAGTAGAAGTCAACTGATTTTGTGGAATTGGCAGTTCTAATCAGTTCTGTCCTGCTGTAAGAGTGAATTGTCACAAGGCTCAAAACCTGATGTAACTTTATCTTTACAAAGCATTAAAAATTACCAAATGGTAAAAAGAACAGAAAATGACACAAAACCATTTACTTTGTGCCAAAAATATAATGAGATCTGAAAATGGCAACAAAAATTAATCCATTTTGTGACAAATCTAAGATTTTAATCTTACGGAAGGACCGCCTTAGAGCCATATATAAGTGCTATTAAAATACTGTTGAAAGGAACAGATGGCATCTTTTTCCAGAGGGTGATCTGCTCATGGATGAAGTGCAGTGTTATTAATGGTCATAAAATCATTTGCAAATATTTTAAACACAAGTATTAGCATATCTCAAACTTGGCAGATGTCCTTTGCAGGAAATTGAATTCTGGAAATATGTTTTCCTTGATATTAGACATAATAATGTAATTAATGAATGCTTGCTCAGTTCAACTGAATGTTCAGGTAAGATTGGCAAATTGATGAAAATTCAGTAAATGTAGAAAATTACTGGTAAAATTTTAAGGGCATAGTGCATGTCTACATTGTCCTTAACATGCCACACTGTTTGTGATGGACATCCTGCATTGACACATTTTTGAAAGTTCAATTTATTACATAAATAATGAATGGTAAATTACAAAGCTGATAATGAAAAGCCATAAAAATGTAGCACTATGACCCTAGCTTTGATATTTTTCATCTCTTTTGTTTTTTGGTCACTATTCCTTTTGTAGGAATTGAATACTGATTGTACCGAAGGACACTATTTAAAGTTTCAGGCAATGCTCAGCAAGTACTATTAAATATAATTAACATTAAGGAATAGGCATACATACGGCATGTGTCTGTTTTTCTTGTATTGAGAGTAGCTGTATACTATCATTGTTCCACTTCTGATGTTCAAGAGGAGCAGAGTTGGTCCCCGTGATGTCATTCACACAGCTGTTAGAGGAGAAGTATACACATCACTTAAGCTTGCCACTTCAAAGGATATCCAAATCTAATTTTTAAATTTATTTTCTCATAAGACTGACTCCACTTTGCTGTGGATTTTTTTTGGCTATGCCCTGGTCAAAACTGTCTAGACAAAGCTGCTCATAGATATCTTTTTTCCTCTTTCCCTAACTTCAATTCTAAATCTCTAAACCTCCTGGAGGACTGGTGGAAATTAATTAAGTGGATAAAACTGGAACTTTACTCCTCCTTTTCCACCTAATTAACTGGTTTTTTTTCCTAACTCTTAGTGACTTTAACTAGCACAGTTTGTCAGGTACAGCTCTCCCTCTCTGATATCTTTTGCCTTTCCCCACTTTACTTTTAAGCTATAACTTATTTCTAGCAAAAATCTCCCGTTTTTTTTTCTTCCTGTCTCTCACAGGACATCCATCAGTGAGAAACCTGATAGATGACAATAGAAGGAACAAAATCCCTGTAATTGTCTTGTGGCACAGTTTAGGCATTTAATGGGCTAGAAGCCTGGCTGACTGTGTTGTTAGGGTCCCAGGGCTGGCAATGGGCACCCCTTGGGTGCCTTCTGCATGAGGAGAGGACTGTAGCTCTGAAGAGCTGGCCAAACTCAGTATTGGGTTACTGGGACTTCTGGTTTTGTTTTTGTTTTTGTTCTGAAGCACTTTAACAATGATCTGCTCAGTAACACAGGGGCCTTTTGCCAGCAACACAGAAAAACTGCTAAATAAACTTGTACTGTAGAATATTTGAGAAGCTGAATTAACATCAACAGGACTAGCACTGCTAAATGTCAAGTGCTTGCTCTGGGGTGTTGAGCGAGGTTTTCGCTGTGCCTGCTTCCTGAAAGGGAAAAGATATACACAGATGCAGAGATGCGTTCAGATCCAGAAATGGATATACGCTAATGAAGATACAGTGTAGTCAATTCATCTTTCGTTTTGCTCTGAAGAGAACAAACACAGTGTCACAAGACTGCCTACAGAAGTCAGCTGTGATTTCAAATCAGCTCCATGCTGATCATCATCATCAACCTTATGGTCATTTTTGTATCTTTCACAGGTGCACTTGGTACTAAAATTTCAGAAATTAGATCATCTTGGTCATGGTTGCAACGCTGCAGGGACATCAGTAAGCTTTTGTATGCCCTGTGTGTGTCCTTTGGTGTGGTAAGCATATAAAAAGCCACGCTTAATTTTTCTGTCAAGAGACTAATTCACACTCAAATGGCATCAGTTACAGGAATAAGACAATGGGCTCAACCAGGAGTGTATTCACACCCATCATCCTTTCTCTATGTGTAACTGTAATCAAATGGCACATCGCTTTCTTTTTTCTTTCTTTGTCTCTTTCTTTTGCTTCCCACTCATAAGTCATTGAAGTCTCCAACACTACTGTCCTGAGGCTCTTGCATCCCTGGTATTAGCACATTGTATGCCTTCTGTGTTAATGATGGGTTTTACATCACTGAAGTGATGCTTATTTGTTGTACTTTATTAATTCACAATTTTCTGGAAAAAAAAAATCTGAAAAATAACCCTATCTTTGCTTTTGTATACTTCTTGTTCAACTACATTATAAGCTAGACTTTCGTTCTTAACCTGAACGAGGAGAACTCCTCTGATATTTAGTAAAATGTTCCTACCCATTTATGTGATATTTCTCAGAAAAAAGGACTACTAATTAGTAAAAGAATTTTTCTGACTTTAAATCATTAAGCCCTTGAAATCTAATTCAAATGTATTCAGCAAATGCCCCAGATTATAATACTTGAGGAAATGAAAGAGCATAGAAAAAAATATATTAATGACTTAAAGGAGCAAGAATCAAGGTTGAGGTCAGATGTCAGTGCTAAATGTCAAAGCTTGGATTTAAAATACAAGAAAAAAATGTCAAGAGGCTTGACCAAGTAGAATTTTGAATTGTCACAAAACCCTCCAAGTCTGAAGGTTTCATATGCCCTTGTTTGCAGTGTGGCCAGTAACATGACAGGTATTTGGATAGAATCACAGGTGAATAATTATCTCTCCCTTTTAGCTCCCATCAGCTTTGTGGACTGGGTGTAGAATGTTGGTACAGAAGTCTGAGAAATGGGCAAATGCGGCATAGGGACCCTTATAAACTTGCCTGAGGCTTACTGAAGAAACACAGCAAATGAAGCATTTCCTGAAGAGACAGGTATTGGCTTTCTACTTATTAATGTTATTTAACCCTGATGGTTCTTATTGGCTTTGGTTGCTGCATATGGCCGGTTAACAAGATTGTATGTCACTAAATAGTGATGCCATGGGACTGACTCGTTGACATCTACCTTTCTCAATGAGCTGGCCGTGATGCCACCATATGAGATTCCTGTCCAGACAGCCAAAGGCAGCCTGAGATGATCAGCCTGCCAGCAAATCCCTCTTGTGACATTTGGTCTTCCCTAGCCCAAATCTTTTTGTGCTGATTTCTCTGTCTGTGACCATGAAGGACAGATATTGCTGTGAGAACAGATTGATCAGTGATGGAAAATTTCTGGAAGGTGCTTGTTTGACTCTATAACAAAGATGACTTGGTTTTCCAGTCCAATGCCCGTCTCTGAACTTGGACTTGCTCCCATACTGTGTTAATGTGAAGCAAATTTGGATTAAAGCACAATTGATAGGTAATGCTGTGAATTAAACATTTAACCTTTAACATATTGACAAGAATATTGTGGAATATGCTTACATAAATTAATGCTCTATACTTATTAAATTTACTCTGTTCATATTGCATGACATAATTTTAATTTTGTTTTGTAATGTGAATGTAATGTCATTTTTTAGTTTTTAGGCAGTATTACATATTTTATATTGAACACACTGGTTATTTGTGGATTACTTTTATTTTTTCCGGATGACTTTTCAAGCCCTCTTGGCATCACTTCTTGGCATGTAGGAATTTAAAAACTGGTTTCCATGGATTTGTACGTTGGGATTTAAAATTCATTTTCCATAAATGGAAATCCATTAAAATTAGATAAATGAAATATTTGTGAGAACAACAGCAACAAAAAGGCAGTGGTCAGTTGTTATTATTTTATGCAATTTTAATTTTCTGTGAACTGATCTCCATAAGACTAGAGAAGTTAGTCATCACCTATGTATGTGGGATAAAAATCTGTGACCTTTCAGTGGATTCTGAATGAAGGCACATGAAAATTCTAGGTAGCTTTATTTAAACAACGCAAACTGTAGAAATGTGTTAATTATAACTTTGAATCAGGTCCAGTTCTAAATATATTTCACCCAAGTATATGGCTTAGGGTAGTAGGCTAGGCATAGAAAATGGCTAGATCTCTGCTGAGCTCTGGAAAGGCTTGCTGCTGCTAAAAGAAGAATCAGTGTAATAACGCCTTCGGAAGGCAGGTGTAGAGGTTGAAAGTGTCTTCCTTAGAAGCTTTTGCTACTCCCAGCTTCCTATGTCCCACCAGTACCAAGCCATAATTCAATACATTCTGTAACAATGGCTTTTCATTGCAGGTCTGCTTCCTTACCTCTTCATCCCCATCCATAGTTGGAATACACTGATCATGGCTCATTATTCTGAAGACAACAATAACTAGTTTAGCTGGTGCTTCAGAAAAGCCTTTAGTTAGGTGATGCTGAAAAATACAAACAGTTAAGAAATCTCAGCGTTACTTGTGTTAGCTCAAAAGCGTGAAGACTTTTTACTGGCTGGTGAGATGTTACTGAAACAGCTAGTTCTGTCATACTCAAGGACTGCTTGACACCAAAGAAATTTCGATTCCTTCTGGCTTTTCTCCATGCTTGTAGCAACATGGTCTCCAGCTACCTCATTTGTGCCAGCTACGCTCACTAGCTTATGTTTTCAGGAAAGGTTGCATGGCTGACATATCAGGAAGAAGGGCAGAGGATAAAAACCTTGCGATTAGCACATTAGCTGAATGTTTCTGCTGAAGTGATTTGCAGTGAAATGGTTTACACCCTTGGCAGTTAGGTTTTTAGCTGTGTTTCTGTTGCCACTGCCATAGGATGCATATATCAGCTGAGGAACCTCAGCTGTGGATGAGACAGGCTTGCTTTGGGTGATATAGAGAAGGGGAATCTGCGTTTGATCAGAGGATATGATGCATCATCTAATGCTGAAAGCACTCAGTCAACATCCATCATTGGAGGGATGAGAAAAGAAAAAGAAAGAATTAAATGGGGGTTTTGTTTTCTTCCTGATTTTGAGGTACTATTCCCTTTCTCCTTTTATTTTGTCAACAGTTAAATGGCAATACAATTTTGTTTATAGTGTCTCAGGATCTAAGTCAATTTTAGGCTAATTGGTATGAGGAAGATGCTGATGGGTAAAGATGATCTCATGGTTGCTTTCACTTCTTCATGTTTCTTTCTGAACCATGCAATTTGGACACTTACAGAAATAGGAAATCTGGGTTTGATTTACCGTGGCAATACTTCAAAATAAGCTATGTTTTTAGTATGCTTGTATATGACTAGCTCAGTAGTAATCATGAGAAGAGACTAAAGCAGCACTGTTCTATTCTAATTATTTCAACTATTCCATCCATAAGCCACTCAGTTCTATTGATTGTTTTATTCTGTACATATAAGCCTTGCTTCCCAGACAATATGTAGACTGTCTCAACTCCAAAACCAAAAGCCTGTTGTATTTATAAAATAATCAGTATTTTTCCTTTTAAAAGAGACATGAGTTTCAACAGCAGATTAATGTACATTAAGGGAAATAGCTGCACATTTTTTCTCTCTTCTTTCTGAGGAAATAGCTGCATTGTTTCACCACTGTTTTATGTAGCTTTCAATTTTCACTCATATCCCATACTTAGTAAAAATTCTTTCACCAAAGAGGTAACAGGAAAATAAAAAAACAATTGAAAAATAAAATTCCCCCAGTGCAAACTTCATTGTCAAGCCTTTATATGAGTTTGATCTAAATGCTTTCTATTGAGACTAAACCAAAACTCGAAGTGATGAGGTCAGTAATCTAATTTTGCCTGAAGCAATCAGATAAACACAATGCCAAAATCAAGGTGAATATTCTGCAAAAATAATAGGTAGAAGATAGAAGCCAGTCATTCAGGGCTGGAGTGAGCTCAACCAGGGTCTTATTCATCCAGCTTTCAGATCCTTTGCAGGCTCTCTCTAGCTCTTGAAAGATCAAAGATTATACTAAACACCAATATTTTTTTATCCTGAAATTATTTTTTCAATCCAGTCTGGAATAGTCATTGTAATTAAATTTTCTGTGAAAAATCACAACTGTATCTCCAAAGACAATGTGGGTTGATTAAATATCAGGAATCAGAATGAAACATCTGTATGTAACAAATTCTCTTTTGGTGATAAACTTCAAAGGGCTTTGAATGAAAGATTACCTATTTATGTGTCTATGAATGTGTAAAATATGTCTGCATTTAGATCTATGAGAGGAGTTAACAGAAAGTTGTTTTCTTTTTTTAGCAATGCTCTTCATGTATTTCGTTTCCCTAAACTTTATTGAAATTAAGTAGATCTAAAGAGGGTATAGTGAGCGTATTTCATTAGCTTAAGAGAATGTTAGATAAAGAAAATAACAAAAGTATATTCATAATGCCTTATTGTTCAGTGATGAGTATCAGTATGCATTCCTAACTGCAATAGGTAGAAAACTAGATCCATTTTTTTTTTAAATTAAAAACGTATCATGGACTGATGCCAGTGACAAAAGACCTCCATCAGTCTCACCTACCTGACCTGCCCCAGGATTCAGGGCTGGACTTACCCATTCAGCTAATTTTTCTTTAGAGTCATTGGAGGATGGAAACCTCCAATAGCTCATACACCTCATTCATTGCCTCATTGTGAATTTTGAGATACCTTTGAATGTGAGACATCCCAAATAACCATCTTACACTAAACACACAATTTTTAAGGGGGTCCCGAGCCTGCCAGGTTCAGATCGGTACCACTGGGTAGCTACACGCCTATAAAACCACTTTCATATGCACCTAAGTACTCTGCAAAAGTAGAACTGGGCTTCTCAGTCATTTGACTTATAATTTGTTCTGAGTTTAGAGCACCAGCCAGGACTTTGTATTCCCTTGTTATCAAAACCATATTTACAGCTCCAAAAGTTGATCCATTAGCCATAATTTATCATGACTAGCAGGATTTCTTCTCATGCTAGAATTTCTAATAGCCATCTATTAGCCATCTAAGAGCCATCTCTAGTAACTGAAGATCCCGGTGGTGTGCTGTGAATGCCTGTGCCTTGGAAAGCTGATGCTCAGCCAGCCAGGTATCAGGGTCATACCATTATTTGTCACTTGGTGGTCTGTTGATGCATTCTGTGATGGGAATGTGGAATTCACCCCTTCTCCAGATAGCTCCCACTGTGCAGTTCTTAAAAAGCAAAATAAATAAAGGTGGAGGTACTTTGAAATTAGCACATGGGTTTTTCATTTTGTTTCAGCGTTTAATTTCTTTGCCATTTGGGTAATAACCAACATTGTTATTTAATGAGGACAGCTTTGTAATGCTCTAAAGCTACATGCTTATGTGGAGTGTTCTTTATAATTAATATAATTGTTGTCTTAGGCTATGATACAATTAACTAATTAGATTCTGATTCCTCCTACTTGTTGGAAGACACCAATGAAACACAATTTACCACCTGCAAATACCTATTTTTATTTGCTCTAGAAGGTACCTGAAGCAATTCTAAACAATTTAGAGGAAATTAAGTTCGACTCAGATTTCTGGATTTATCCAACTAAATGTCTGTGTCCTCCTCCCCCTGCGCCCCCCAAGAAAAGCAGCAGCAGCAGCACTGCAACCTGCAAGTTGTCCTCTGGAAGAAGGATCACCAACAGGAGCCCATTAGGTCACCGCCAATCTGTTGGCAGAGAGGTTCAGTGCTGGGAACTAACCTGAGCTGACACGAGAACAGCTGTGGGTCCTAACAGGTGGATGGCAGGCACAGGCTGTCTCCAACACAGGCTTTACGTATTTCTAATCAGATAGTATGTGTAATTCTGGTATATGGCCTTGTAAGGCTAAAGAAAACAATGACAGTGCAGGTGTGCAGGTGCTAGGCCTAGGTACAGAATGAAAGAATTATTAAAAGAGGGTAAAGCAGAAAATTGAGTCTGTCTATCATTATTTTTGATTTAAGAAAATCTAAACATAATGCTTCAAAACAGCAGAATGGTTATTTGAGCAGTACGTGTTGCAGTCTGTTCACCCATTTAGCAGTCCTTTATGGAATGACTCAATAATATTATCAGTTGAATGTTATTTTGCCCTTTCATATTTCCCTTTTTTTTCCATAAATTAACTTGTATTTCTGCAACTTTACAGGATGAGTGACTGTTGTGCAACTTGCTGATCTCACCTCTGCTACCTGCGCTGCTGAAACACTAAATAAGTCACGGGAGGCAAAGGCGAGTCCTGAGAGCTGTCAGAAGGGGATCGTTGCCACAGAAACTACGCCCTGCACTCTGCAGCTTCGGTGAGTTTCATTCCGTCTCTTACGCGCCGAAAGAGGTGGAATTCCTCTCCTGAAAAATGAAAAAACCCTAAGCAATTGGAAAGCAACAAAGAAGGAAGCAACCTAGGCACCTGCCCCACCTTTTCGTTAGACGCAGGACTGTCTGATCCTGGGCGGTACTGAGAGTGATGGTGTGGGATGTTTCCATTTTCACTGCATGAGGGAAACTATTTTTCTTTTCCATCCACTTCACCTCTTTGGTAAGTTTATCATTAGGTAGCCTTTTTACGGGCTTAATTTGAAAGCTGAACTCTTTCTTTTTTAGTCCTAATGGTGTAGGAAAACAATCCTGTTACCAAATCACTGCATGCACGCGTTTCTCTAGAACCCACCGCACAGCTATAACTTTGGAAACCTCATTGTTTTGTAATAACCCATTTAGTAAAAGCTTAAAATGGCTCAAAGGAAATGTCAGGCAAAAAGAGCGCTTACTGCACCAAAGGAAGACAGATGACAAACCAAAGCTGTGTTTTGGCACAATGGTACAATGGAAATTAAGAGGGCACTTGATTCTAGTGAGCAAGAAGCTCTCTTTCAAAAAAATGAGACTACCCAACTTTATACAGACTTACACTGCTACTCAGAGAAACAGACCTGTGATACAGAAGAGAAAAAAACTGAATTGAATAGAGTAGACTCAGAAGAAAAAGATTAAATAAGGTGAGAATGATTTATTTTTCAGTGTGCCTCATATTCTATATTCTTAAATGAAACTCATTCCATCTCAGTACTCTGCAAAGCTCAGCAGAAGTTGTGTGCTGTAAAATCTCCTGTGCAATCATAAAACATTCAAGTTGAACATAGACTAGAGAAAATAACAAACAAAGATATTAAATGGTGTAAAGGCCAAACCCCATTTTTCTTATGGCACAACTCTGCTTTCCACCTGTTGTTTCTTAGGATGATGAATTTTACTGCAAACATTGTGGACGTTGTTTCATGATGATGATTATTTTTAATGAAGGGGAAAAAACCTTTGCTATTTAAAAGGCTAAATAAAGGTAGTTTTAAGAAATGGCAAATAACTTTGTAAAAAATTATGTCTTCTGTTACGCAAATTGTTGATGTTTGCAAATTCTTTCATTACAGTGCACTTACTTTCATCTTCCTGCAATAACTAATGCTTGCGGGACACACACAACCCTCATATTAATCTAAGTTGAAGTTTTGGTTCTTAAACCACATTTTTAAGCGAAGATGACATTGTTCCATGTTTTGTTATTTATTATTTTGCTAACAAAAATGCTAGGGGAGAGGAGTAAAGCAAGATCACATGACAATGGAGTGGCTTCTTTAGTCCGCTTACTGGTAAAAACATAGATTAAAACATTTACATTTTGTGTGTGTGAAAAACCCAAACAAAATCATGAGAAGTGTGCATTGGCCTCCTGAAATGAAAGCCTCTGATTATGACTAATACCAGGCAAGAAGCACTGAGGATTTTTGGCACTGGTCCTGAGTGACTGTGAAGATTAAACTCTAAATTGGAGGACCGAAACACTCTCCTCAGTTTACAGCTCCAAGGGTGCTTCGCTGTTGCATCTTAACTCCAACCTGAGGCAAGTTCTGTGCTTAAACCCGTTCTTTGTTATGCCTGGGATGGAAGGCACTGTGATGCCTGGGCCTGTCTGGGCAGGTCCTCAGGTGGGTGACTGTGAGATGAGGAACCATGGGGTGCATGAAAGCATCCATTTCCTTCCCAGTTTAGCCAACTGGCTACAGAAGCCAAGAAAAGAATCAATTTGTGTGTTTCTATGTATAATAACTGCAAGCATCTTTTCCTCTCCCTTACTCCATACTGTGGGCTCTAAAAAGGATTTGAGCTTCATTACCCGGGGAAAATAACAATGTATTACACTCTTTGTATATTTTTTGAAACAGGATTTTGACTAATTTTACATTTCTCTCAGTCTACACAACTTTTAGGCAGCCAATTAGATAACATTTTCCACAACTCGAAAAATAATTGGTTCCTTTTGATTAGGGAAAGTGTGTATGAAACCCAGGGCTCCTATTGTAGTCAGCCTTCTGTGCGCTGCTGTTGACATTACCGGTTTATTAACTTTTAAAGTTAGGCTTCCCCAAAGTAGTAAGTTGAGAATTGTATTTGTTAGACCACCATCCACTGCAGGATTCAGTGTGCTTTCTAATGGATTTATACTAATTTTCCATGAAATACCAAAACCAGTAGTGGGAATAATTGCTACAAAGAATGGATGCCCATTTTGGATGCTCCCCACTTCTGGTGAAACGTGAGACATAAATTATAGAAGGATATTAGGAAACAATAAATGAAAAGCATAAACAAACTACAAGAAAATTATTAATCTCTTTTCCTTCATCAGTCTTTATACTAATATAAGTAATTGGTGTGTATTATGCTACATAGATTTGATTGAAAGCTGCCTGGATAGATGTTTCATTCTTCATTTATTATGTAGTGATAATATATTCCAAATAAGGACCTATTTTTGCAGTAAGTTTTACAGCACCACAAAATAAGGAAAATTCTTCTTTCTACCTAGTTTTTTTTGAGTTTTTCCACATGGATAGAAAAAAACTCTGTGTGCTTTGGGATGATCAAAGAGGCAGAAGTTTGCCCTTCATAACCCCTCTGCCCACTTGTCTCTCCAAAAGAGAGAAGAAATGAAAAATGGGACATCTGACCGTTTTGATTCCTTTTGACATTACTCCTGCAGAACCAAAACTTACTAATAAAGAAGTTATTTACATTGACACCCAGGGATCCCTCTTTAATAAGGTTTCACGCCTCTGAGGAGGCAGCCACCTTAGCAGGAAGACTAGTCAGTCTAGGAGTTTCATGCTCATTCATTGCTTAAACTGCTCTTTCCAGGCCAGTCCTTCATCTTTGCAAAGGAAAAGGGACCAAATGAGAGGTGATTCATCTGATCTCAACTAGATATTGTTCTCCAAGCCATTTGTCTAGGCCAGGCCAGTTTGTATACATAACAAAGAAAAGTGGGCATGATCAAGGGATGAAGGGTGAAGTATCACTTAAAGATATATGTTAAAGGTGGATGGGATGAATTTTCTCCTGAAGGTTCTTATATCTTTTCACTGACAATACAGGGTCCTAACTTAAGGTCCTGACTTAGACTGTATGCATGATTTTTATAGTTGTATGAATTTATACTTAGAGGAGAGGAAGCTGGCAGATGTTGTTGTGAAGCCACTCTCATTCATCTTTGAAAGGTCATGGAGAACAGGAGAGGTGTCTGAGGA
>JAOQGH010000032.1:10044321-10064026 GCA_025769975.1 Gallinago jamesoni
GAGGAAAACTAACGTCATGCCAGTCTTCAAAAAGGGCAAAGAAGGAGGACCCAGGAAACTACAGGCCAGTCAGCCTCACCTCCATCCCTGGAAAGGTAATGGAACAGATCATCCTGGATGTTGTCTCAAAGCATATAGAAGTTAAAAATGGTCATTGGGAGTTGTCAGCATGGATTCACAAATGAGAAATCATGCTTGACCAACCTGTTAGTCTTCTATGATGGGTGGATGAAAGGAGAGCAGTGGACGTTGTCTACCTTGGCTTTAGCAAGGCTTTTGACACGGTCACCTGTAACATCCTTACAGGTAAACTTAGGAAGTGTGGATTAGATGAGTGGACAGTTAGGTGGATTGAGAACTGGCTGAATGGCAGAGCTCAGAGGGTTTGGATCAGTGGTGCAGAGTTGAGTTGGAGGCCTGTAACTAGTGGTGTTTCCCAGGGGTCAGTACTGGGCCCAGTCCTGTTCAATATATTCATCAACGTCCTGGATGAGGGAACAAAGTGTACCCTCAGCAAGTTTGCTGATGATACAAAACTGGGAGGAGTGGCTGTCACACCAGAAGGCTGTGCTGCCATTCAGAGAGACCTGGACAGATCAGAAAGCAGCTCTGTAGAGAAACCTTGGAGTCCTGGTAGATAAGTTGACCATGAGGCAGCACGTGCCTTGTGACCTTGTTAATGGTCTCCTGGGGTGCATTAAAAAGTGTGTGGCCAGCAGGTCAAGGGACGTCATCCTTCTCCTCTACTCTGCCTTGGTGAGGCCGCATCTGGAGTAGTGTGTCCAGTTCAAGGAGGACAGGGAACTACTGGAGAGAGTCCGGCGGAGAGATGCAAAGATGATCAAGAGAATGGAGTACCTCTCTAGAGAGGAAAGGCTGAGAGACCTGGGTCTGTTTAGCCTGGAATAGAGAGGACTGAGAGGGGATCTCATCAATGCTTATAAATATCTTAAGGGCAGGTATCAAAAGGTTGGGGTCAAACTCTTCTCAGTGGTGCCCGGTAACAGGACAAGGGGCAATAGACACAAGCTGGAACACAGGAAATTCTGTCTCAACAAGAGGAAAAACTTCTTACCTTTGAGGTTGCCAGGGCACTGGAACAGGCTGCCAGGAGTGGTTGTGGAGATTCCTACCCTGGAGATACTCAAAACCTGTTCCTGTCCAGCCTGCTTCTAGGTGAACCTGCTTGGACTAGATGATTTCTGGAGGTCGCTTCCAACCCCTACAGTTCTGTGAATCTGTGACATTATGATTGTTTGAAGGAATGGGAGTTAGACTTGGAAAACTGGAAGGAGAGAAATTTGGGGGAATTTAGTTTGCAAAATGAATTCTTTACAGTAGAAATCAGGCCATACCTGTTCTGTTCCTGCTGTACTAAATGTGTATTTAAAACCTGGCAATTACACTGAAGAGCATTGTTTGTTTAAATCATAAGAACAATTGACTGCCAAGGTCAAAATACATTTTCAAGAATGGTAGGTTTGCTAGGCTAACAGGGACTGGATAGGTCCTATAATATAAGACATGTCCTTGAAATCCTAAATTGTGTAATGAAGGACAAACTTTGGCATCAGCGGTATCCAAAAATTCCCGTAGACAGCGAGTTCACTTAATTAGTCTTTCTGCATCATTACATAGTTCACTTAGGGAAAAAGAAGAGAAATAATGATAACTTGAAGTATTTTATAGCTCTAGCTTCTGTCAGTCATTGCTTTATTCTGCATCTCAGCAAGCGCTTTCAAGTGTGTGCTGCTGTTTGTTATCTTACGTGTCTATACACGAGGATTGAAACACCATCCCGTTAGAAACACATGAAGGCTGTGTTGCTGTCCGTGCTTGAGACAGCCTGTGCCTGCCATCCACTTGTTAGGACCCACAGCTGTTCTCGTGTCAGCTCAGGTTAGTTCCCAGCACTGAACCTCTCTGCCAACAGATTGGCGGTGACCTAATGGGCTCCTGTTGGTGATCCTTCTTCCAGAGGACAAATCACAGACTGCACAGCACTGATCGTCTAGCAAGAAGAAAAACACATTATCCAAATTCATTTGATTTTAATAAGCCAGGAACCTGAGCTGACCCTTTTCTGACTTAATTTCCTCTTATTTACTTATTTGAGTCCTCCTCACTGTATCCATAGAAAACTATCTTTTGCCCTCAGGAAAAACAAAAAGTAGAACATCTTGTATATTTGATTTTTTAGTTCTAGTGAATCAGTTTTTATTCTGAAAAGTCTAAACATGCATTCTCTGGTATTTGATGTTATGATCCTGTATCTGCTCTAACACGTATTATTATTTTGTATGCATTTTCATGCTTTGCACACCTGGTCATTTGCCAAATTAACTTTTTAAAATATTAGTTTATACTAAGACAAGTACAACATTTTGTATCTACTATATGAATACTTTTTTTCTTATTACCATACTAATTAAATGATCCAAAGAAGTAGAAGTAAACTAAGCCTCTTTGTTCTCATTTTTAGCATTAATAATGATAATTTTGCATTTGAAAGTGTAAGTGGATCAAATTAGTATTCTTTCATACATATCAAAAAGTGTTTCAGGGGGACCTGAAACACCTTGGAAAAGGTGAGCAAGTACAATCGTTCTCTCACCAGCAAGGAAAGAAAGAGGTATACATGGGGCACTGCTGTGCATTTTGGAGGGTGTGACATGCCCGCTGCAAAGTGCTACTTTGAATGGCTGGGTAGGCTTAGCGTGTTCTAAGGGCAAAGGCTGCAGGAGGAAAGGGCAGAGATCTGCTGAATCAGGTGTGGCAAGAAGAAAGAGGACTGAGATCAAAGGTACACTGTGATAGAATCGTAGAATCATGGAATGGTTAGAGTTGGAAGGGACCTTGAAGATCATCTAGTTCTGATCCCCCTGCCATGGGCAGAGGCACCTTCCACTAGATCAGGTTGCTCCATCCAACCTGGCCTTGAACACCTCCAGGGATGGGACATTCATCCTTTCTGAAGCAAGAACCAAGATCCATAAGGCAGAGCAGGGGGGCAGCTGAGTACCAAAGAAGGGGTGGTATGGGATTGTAGGGATGCTTATCTTGCATGGGCTTTCGTAGAAATTGGATGTGCACCTGGAACAGTTTTCTGTCTAGGTTTCTGCTCATGAGCACTGTTGGAAATATACACTAGGCTGCCCTTGTGCAGAATCAACATCATTTTTGTAGTGTATGTGTCTGAAACCAAATGGTAATATTTTACAGATAAGAAAATAATTATATTGCAGGACAATGGAATTTCCAATTCTAGTTAACTTATTACCAGCAACTAAAATTAAATTCTATGTGTGTTGACAAATCACAAACAGTGTGTACCAAAATAAAATTATTCAAAAGCAACCCAAATTAATATAACGAAGTTTTCAAGATCATGCATTTTAAATACGGAATTATTGTTAAAACTGATTGCTGAGGTTTAATAAAAATACTGGAGATAAGAACAGCTGCTTGGTAATTATTCAAAAATGCACACACTGTAAATGGATCATTCTTATTAGTTTATTAAACATGGAAGGTCTGTTCAAGCATTTAATTGGCTTTAAAGGAAACAGCTATGAGGAAATTCATTAGGTATTCGTTAATTACCAAACAAAGTAATTGGCACTTAATAACTACTTTGATTGATATCTTTGTTGGTCTAGTTCTAATCCGCTATTTCATCAGAGTGTTTTATACACAGGATTACAGATGGATTTTAGAATACAGCTGTTTCCCTAAGAAAGTACAGCGATCTGTCATCCACGACCAGGAACGACAGGGGCATGAGGAGAGAAATGATGTTTTGAGAGAGGAAATTCCAGTTTTGGAGTTGAGTGTGACACCTGAAGGTTCTCCCCACAGGAGGGACGGTCAGCATCAGGAAGGATGGAAGATCTCCCTGGATTTCCTCGGCCTGAAGGTAGGGTTGAGCCTTTCTTACACAGCCTTGCCATGCTGGTGTCTTTCTGGGCATGCGCAAGGTCATTAAGTATCTGTGGAAGTGGGAACTAATGGACTTGATGAGAGGTTTTGAGGTTTAATCTCTAGGTCAGGTTGCAGCCATCCCCGTTCTGCTTTATGTTTCTTTTGGGGCAACTGGGTCTGTATAAGACAAGAACTTTTGCTTTTCCCAGGATGATTAGAAAAATTATAAAAAATGTAACCCCATATCAAAATTGTCTTAGACAGTCATATATTTTGCAAAGCCATTTTAAAGAAGTTTTTAAAAGCAGTGGCCGTCCAAAGTAGTGTGCAAATACTTGGCTCAGAAGCATCATATTAAAAAAATAATTGTATAGAAAGTGTAACTGATCATTGCTGACATTGTAGATGTTTCTGTCTGACAAAAGTGCTCTTCCTAATCTTGTCTGAACTTACTTTAGCCTGAAAAGAAAAAAAAAATCATTTGCATTTTAGACAATCTATTGTTTTGCACAGCTCACACTGAAAAAGGTATAAACTACAGTGACATCTATTAATGCTGCTATAATTAAATGAAAAACTTGCAGATCACAACACATTTGAATCTTTTTGACTGTTTGACCTTGATGTCATTCCTTTGACCGTATCTCCAATAACAGAACCATTTCTCTTTCTTATTTTTATGTATCATATAACATTTCAAAATAACAAGGCACTCAAATTAAAGCATTGCAGAGTGATTATTGGAGTTCTTGTGTGATTATAGTCATTTGGCTTAGTTCCAGCTAACACCACCTGAGGTGTAGTATAATTGCCCAAATCGGCAATGCCTGTCATGTTTTATTTGCTAAGGGTCTATCAACATTATCACTTTCAATCCTAATTAGCAGTGATAGAAAAGTGATACTCATGTTATATGTATGAATACATATAAGAATATATATTTGCATAAGGTGTGTGTGGTGTACATAATACATATGTGCAGTTCAAATCTGCATGTAATGCATTTATTATTGTATAGTAATCATAATATATAACATACTTAAAACTATGTATAAAATACATTGTAAAACATGTATAGGTACAAAGAGATTTTTCATATATATATATTTATACACACATATGTACACACCTTTTGCTAATATCATAAATACCTGTGTGTATATTTACGTCTGTGTATGAACTGCAGCCTGTTTGTACCTGTGTAGAAATAGGAACTTCGTTAATGTCATGTTAGGATTCCACAGTCAGGTGTTCCATGAATGAATGCTGCATCATGGACTCTACGGTGACTGGATTATTGTGACCCATCAGGACAATGCGATGTGAAACAGAGCGAGCGATGGCTTTCCACCTGCCAATTAAAAGTCGAGGTAGTGCAATTTTCAGCTCAGTATGTTGTACTCTAAGACCTACGCTAATATGCCTTTTCTTGGCAAACAGACTTTGTTCATGTTGCCCTTTAAAGACTGTATTACTGAATGATGCATGAATGAGTAGATCTAAGTCTAGTCTACTGAATAAACCTCTGCAGGTGATAAAACATTCACACGATGCTGAATTTGTTTGCATGAATTTGTCCGAGGCGAGCCTCTGATTCAAATTAATGAAGTTACTATGGCTCAGATGTAATTCAAATTCAGAGACCACAGAGAAATCCTCATGTTCTACAGGCAGGCAGGTATCCAGAATGCCTCACTTACTTAGGTATGGCTGATTTCATTTTAGTACCTCTGATCTCAGACACCGCATGCATGAGGCAGCAGAACTTGAGCAATGAGAATAGCGCTGTCTTAAGACTACATCAGGAGCCTGACCTGACTAAGTATCACTTCAAAAACATCTCTCTGAATGCCATACCATCCCCACAAGTGTCACTGTTGATATCCAGAGGCTGGGTAGCATGGGTGACAGTGAATAACCTCCATTACTGTGAATAATCTGGCCTGCTTGGATGGGTGCGGGACTGCGCTTTGCAAAGCAGGAGGTGGCACGGAGCGTGCAGTGGGGGAGTATTAAAAAAAAGTGTGTGCAACTGGTGAATCAATGGCCTGCAAAATACCACAGTCACATTTGGATTGATGGATTCAGACTGGTGATGCATCTTAAAAGGATTCTTCTTTTTCCCTGTCTTTCTTTCAGGAGGAAGACTGTACGAGCTATGATATGAATAGGAAGCTGAGCCTTAATGATTGAAGAGAAATACCTGTGTGAAGGCACGTTGCTATTTATCATGAATATATATTTTATTTTTACTAAGCAGGACTAGAGAAAACAAACTTTTTGTCTGTTACTTCAATGATTTTTACTCTGTACCAAGCAGGTTATTTGTGCTGCCTCAGGAACGTCAAGCTGAAACATGACAGAAGGTGGATCTCCTATCTATTCAAACGTACCCTTTAAAGTCTGGGACTACGTTAAAGGCTCTTGACACCAGCAACGCTGAATATTTCCCTGCCCTTTTACAGCCTGAACTGTAACAGGCAGGTTCAGTGTTAACAGCTATTAGCATGGGAAAAAGGAAAGAGCTTGAATCAAAGAGCAGATGTTGGCTGATGAAAGAGCTGCAGGTAATAAAAAGACATATACAGAAAAAGACACTGTTTTTTAGGAAGCACTATTACTCAAATTTACAAACATTACTCATACCAGCTTCTGTGGTATGAATGGCTATCTATCTCCTGGGAGCCACAGAAATTGTTTGACACTTGGTTAAAGTGCATCAACCACAGACTCGGTTAAAAAAATTTGAACCATGCAGGCTATGAAGTGTGTAATAGACAGTTTCATGTTTGCACCCTTTACTTTAGGAGAAGAAAAAAATCCTCAGTCAGACATCTTCTTCCCCAGCCAAACTAAATCCCAAACCCTTTTCAGCTTCTAAGCAAGCAAAAAGGGTTTTGTGGGACTATGGAACTGCTGTTAGTCCAAGTCCATGAGGAACGGGTGTATGCTACAGAATGATACAGTTAAGATTCTCAGATCTTTTTACATTGTCAGGGCACAGATTAAGCCATTGTGATTTACACAAACTAGGGATCTGGCAACACGTGTGTGTATATATTTGTGTGTGTATATATATATATGTATACTTGTATACTTGTTCCCCTCTCTGCCCCATGGGGTTTTCTGTGGCTCTGTAAGAGTTGAGGGGCCACGCTGGGACTATGTCCTGCTTTTCCCCTGAAACACCTGCTGACTCTCCACTGCCTCACTACAACTCTTGACAGCTGGTGTTTTACTTTTAAGAGGCTTTAAAAGGCATTTAAAAATTATTATGTGCAAAACGATGCTTTATTTCACTAATAGCCACTAATGATGGCTATTTGCTATGGCACAATTCAGGGTTATTTTGATCTTCTTACACAATAGCAAAAAGTATGTGACTAACAAGGGACACCACTGTGTGGTGGCTTCAGCACAGATTAAACAGCAGTGTCCCCTAACCTACTGTGATTCATGGGAGCAGTATTAACCTGTCTGGTTTAGAAAGTCCACAGGGCAGCTGCCTCCTCCAGTAGATGATAAAATTGCTCTAGCACTTCTAATTCTCAATGACCACAGAGTTGGTGGAACCCACTGGACCAGATGCTGGGACGTCACTTGGATACTCCTTTCCTGGCAGACATTTCCTTCTACCAGTCTTGGTGCCCCATGAAAGAAAGAATTTTCCAACATGGTGAGTACATTCTTTACCTTGAATGGGAAAACAAAGCAGGGCTGTGTTTTGTTTTGTTGTGTTGTGTTTTCTCAACAAGACTAAGAACACTTTGCTTCTACCACAGAAGAGTCATAAAATTTCTACCCTTTCAACTTGAGAAAATTCCTACTGTGCTTGCAAATTGCCTCCATTAATAAGAATACACCCCCCTTTTTTAGTGTGTTGTGCTGTATTTTAGATTTATCCAGATGTGAAAGGCAAGAGATATCTTCTGGGACATGGGCTGTAAGGAAATAAAAAGAATGAAATGACAGAGGAAGACCAGAACATTAAATCTGAGGTTGAAGAGTAGTTTTATGTCATTTCCATAAAAAAAAGGATAATTTTGTGGCCTTTTGAGGAACTATATCAGATTTTTATATATCAATCCTGATAATGGGTAGCAGATCATTTGAGATAAAACCCACCTACATAAAAGTAGAAAATCAACTGCATGAAGTAGTTGTTATATGTTACAGACAAATGGATGGTTATAATATAGTCAAGACAAATAAGCTGTGGCATGCTTTTACTGAAAATGCAAAGCTGAAAAACATATAAATGTTTTCTCAAATACGTTGAAGTTTATAAATTCATAATATAGCACATTCAGTACATTCTTTTTGCACCGTAACTGAAGTATACATCTGGCAAACAGCAAACCAAGTAATGAGTAGAAAAGTAATATGGTATCATGTTTTGGAAGCCTTTTGTCATGCATGGTACCACTCAGCTCTGAGTACATCACAAATACCAGAGTGTCAGGAAAGTGCTATTAAGACAGGAAGGGAGAGAGAATCTGTCTGAATTTTTATATCAACTCTATAGTGCAAAAAATATCAGCTCCTCTATATTATAGCACATCTTATGCGTGGTCCATAGGTGTCAAAACACTCCTTGAAGCAGACGTGATCTCTCTGTTTAAAACGCCCCAACTTAAGACTAGCAATCAAACTGACATACTTAAACTAATTTCTCAGTTGCAAATCTCCAAAGGCTTGGGTGGCAGTCTTTGCTGTCCTCAGCCACACTGAGTAATGAAGTGTACTTTGAGGGGACCAACTCAGTCAATACATACTGAGAGAGTGAACTGTTCATTACAAGGATATCAGCAGCTGCCCTTGGTGAGCACCATAACAGATATTCCACTTCGGTATTTTTCTACGCTTTTTCCAGTTCGTTAAAACTTCCAATTTTTCTTTTCAGGAAAGAAGAAAATCCAGAAAGTGGATTTTTCTTAAGTATATCCGTTTTATGGATGCTCTTTTTCTTAAATCAGGTCTTAAATTTTTAAGGCTACGCAGGCTTGAAATACCTTGAGGTAATGGATGTGTGAAGCAGAGAATATGAATAAAGAAATACGAATGGTTATGAATATAAAAGCCTGAGAGGCAATGAATGGTTTTCATTCAGTGTGATCAACCAAGCACAAAGCCTGATTCAGTATGAATGGGCATGAGTGAAGCAGTGTAAATGGAAGTCAATATGACTATCAACAGAAGATTAGGAATGTGCAAGGCAGAGTTTGACAGGGCATTTATAAGAATGTCAGATTACAGATTACGATGAGAAAGGAATTTTAACTTTTCTAATACAAAAAGAGAACACATTCTGCTTCCTCAGAATATAAAACTGCATTTTATGAGCAAGCTTTTTACCTCAGGCCAGAAGTACGCAGGAAAAATGAAGAATATTTATAGGTATGTGTCACTGTCCAGCACACACTTTTTTCAAACGCAATATTTGATTGTTAGGGAGATTTTTAGTAAAACAATTTAATGCGAACAGTGATTGTATATAAACAATATAGTCTATGAATCAACAAGTAAATGGCATGGATAAAATGTTAATCTTTTTTTTTTTTAAAAAAAAGTAAGAACAGAACAGTAAACAGGCACATTAGGAAAAGTGTAATTGTAGCTGAATTTTTATTCCATTAAAGATAAAATCAGTTTCCAACATGCAGTATAAATGTCATGATTCTTGGTTTACTTGGACAGAATGAGACATCCTAAGTGTCTAGGCCCCTAGAAATGTGCTCCTATATTAAATTGGTATCATTTGGAGATGTCTTTGACAAAGAAATCTAAAACTGTGAACCTTGCTTACCCCAGGGGACTAAGGGGCTTCTCACTTGTAAGCAGCATGCATATCTTGACATTTTGGGTAGAATGTGTATCAACCACAGGTGTGGTCTTCTGGCCTTCTTTAAGGAGAAAATATTTTTAAATAAACATGGTCTTAGTGTTTGGGAAGATGCTTCTGATATTATAGACGCATCCTTATTCATATAAATGGAGTGCTTAGTACTTTTGGAGATTAATTAAACAGGTTGTCTTTTCACTCCTGGGCTTTTGCAGATAACCAGTGGATGAGATTACGTGGATTTAGGACCAAAAAAGGTATTGTATTTTATCTCTTGCAAAGGTATTATTATTACTTTATTACCAGTGACAGCAGGGAATCAAATTTCTTCAGTATGAGTAATACTCCTAGCTAATTTAGGGTCTTACAATGTCATACACACATTGTTATCCAACTACACCACGGGGAGTATACCTACAGAGGGAAAAACCTGTACCGAAGTTCACATAGTTATAAGTAAGTCTAATTTTATACATGCATGCATATATATGTGTGTCTGTGCCTAGTTGCCTGATGATAACTTATTTTAGCAGTTAACAATTCGAGGATACAATTGATATCCTGTACTTCTGTTTATTTGGCTGTGGTAGGATTTTTGTTTCCATCCATATACACCATGTGCACAATAATACTGAATTTTTCCTTCTGTCTTCTCTAAGTACACAGAAGTTTGGACAGAAGTTTTATTTTAGCTCTGTTACCCCCTCTATTTGAAGTAGAACTAGAATTTAAAGGAAGCATGATGTATTTTGATCACATTTTGATTATTATGAATTACAGGAGCTTCTACTCATGTTGGGGAAGCATGAGTGAAATGAGGTTGCCTTTCTTTTCTCTAAAAGGGTTGTTAGTATATCCACCTTCCTATGTAACATCTTTCTGAAGAACAGCCTATCTTATTCACAAAGACAGAAAACCTAGAAAAATAAATTAAGATTTAGATTTTAAACTTGTGATCAATTTGGGAAAGTTGATGCCAGCTGAATTTCTATTTGATATTCACATTACAGTCAAGGTGCAAAGAAATAGAGGCCACAACATCAATAACACAAAGCTAATGTACATGTCAACTTCAATATTACACCTGTACTACTGGAATTCTTGGTTCAATAAAATCCCTATGTTTAACCATGATGTAAGCCTTAATACAAGAGCTAACTTTTCACAGAATGTCTGAAGACTGGTGCATCATTTATCTAAATCACCTACGTGGGCTCTGTGCTGTAGATTGAGATGAAGTCTTCTGAGGCAAGGTGGGGTTGCTCCAGAGCTGTCATTCTGCACTGTAAGTAATCCACTGCTTGTGTCCCAGATCCCCAAACCGACATAAAGACCTACTAGATGTGCAAGCTGAGTTTCCCATGTGCCTGTGGCCTATATTCCTTCTTTGTAACCTTTAAAACTTACAGGCGGTTATGCTTCTAATACTAAGGAATATTGGTGCTCAAGAAGGAAAAAAAGCTAGTACCATGGTATCTACCCTACCCATGGTAACCTGTGGAAATGCACAGCTCTTCATATTTACAATTGTACTGCTACCCCTTCTGCAAATGGAGAAATGCTCTTTTCTCAAGTATTTGTTTTGCAAAATGTAGATGCTAACCCAACCCAAAGAGGAGAGATCAGCGTGAATTTTTCACTGTGTGTACTTTAGCTATTTGGGACAGAAACTGATCAGGAATTTCCCTCCATCCCTCCTTCCCTGCCTTCCAGTCCTCCAGAGATAAGATTCTGAGGAACTTCCATTTGCTGTTGCATGTTAAGATTGTAAGTGAGCTCAGTGTTACAAGTGTTGAAAATGGATCGACTGTTGAAAATAATTGCTGGTTCCTAGTTGTTTAATTGTCAGTGATTATTCCCTCTTCTCACTAAGGCAGAGGCCACCATGATTTATTTTCTCTTTTGAAGTTTATTCTCTGCCGTACTAAAAACAAAACAGTGTTCTCGATAATTTTCTGCAGGATTTTGCCACTTAGAATTTTCTCTGTTACATGCTGGGGAGGGCGAGGATCTTTGCCAGAAAGGCTCCTTCCTGTCCTGTTCCATCTCTCCGATTCCTGAGACAAGTGCCTTTTCTGAAGCAGTCATTGCTGATGTGTTTTGCTGATTCCCTTGCAAAACAAATGTGATGATTTTTTAAAAATAGACTTTCTTATTATCCATTCATCAAACCTAGAACCGATGTGAATTCCATTCTTTTCAGAATTATGGGGAAATACTCCATACACTTTGCTCTTACAATTATTTGACATTCTATTTTATCAGTCTCTATGGGTGTACAGAGGTTTCTGATGATGCAACACTAGGCATGAGAAATAGATTCTTTTACAAAGTAAAAAGTAAGTTAGTTAAATAGTGGGTGTCTATCGCAATGGTACTATTACCTTTTGATAAATGGTTTTCTTCCAAAAATATTTGTCTTTCTTGCTGAGGTTCATTTAGAAAATTTCAAGAAGACCTTCAATAGAAAATACAAGACAAAGTCTCTTACACTCCAAATATTTTCAGAGATGATATTCTTACTTCTCAGATAATTGTAATTCATCACAGCAAAAAGTAAAACTCAGATAGGTACTATGAGTTTAACAGCAATAGACCCCCAACCTGGACACATATGTTGTTTCAGAGATTCAGCTTTTAATGCCAAGGTTAAAAAAGGTGAACCAAGAATATCTTCCAGATTAGTGTCAGATAGACTGAGGATATTTGCAGTGGATAGTTACAGGAGGTGCAGGAATTAAATAATAGTTTGAACTGGATGCCTCTTTCTGTCAAACACTGAGATATTCTTCATTTCCAGATTATGAATATTTATTGTTTAACTGCTTGGTAATGACTTTGGTACAAGTAAGAGGTCCTTAAAGTAAAATAACTTGGTATTTGTGGAGGAAAAAAATAAACATGTGTAAAATGCTAACAGTATAATATCACAGGTACCCCATTTGCTTTCTGGACTCATTTTTGCAGTCAGATTTACACAGTGTGTTTTTGGATTTTATTTGCTGGTTTCAAGCTGTAAAATAAGTTACAATATGTGTGTGCATGTGCATGTGTCTGTGCATCTGTGTGTAAACCAGAAACTATCAATAATAATGTGCTTGCTTTTTCTTAAGTAATTTATGATGTCCTTCCCTTTTGACACTGTAATCCTTTCATAGGAATGTCACATGCAGTTTAATTCTTCTTCTCCTCTGTATTTTTGATTTAATTGCTATAATCAGTGCAAATACTTCCTCATTTACATACATTTCCCTCTGTGTATGCATCTGCATACAGATCTACAGAAAATAGTTTCTCCAAATGCATTTCAAATCACCAGAGTGAAATATCTGATAGCAAGTAGCACATCTGAAGTGAAAAAAAAAAACCAAAAAAAAAAACCAACAAAACCAAACCCAGAGTCTTACCTTGTCAAGAGAGACATAAAACAGAATGGAAAGCACTGCACAGTAGCTTTTTGCATTTTCCGGAACAAAATAAGTGAGGGACTTCCGGATGCATGAATGGGTTTTCAGGTTTATTTTATTATTATTGGCTTCCCGATAGCGTTCAGCAAGGAAATAGCTGAGCACATTAGCAGCTTTAATGTTCCTTCTCATTTCAGTTCACCTCTGAGGTAAAAATTCATGTTAATTCTGTGGGTGGGGAACTCTTCAATTTAGAAAGCGTCTATCACATGTGAATCTGATTGCGTGCTCATATAAAGCATCCCATATTAAAACTGGCCTTTTTTCGTCAATATTTCCATTACAATGCCAGGTTTCCTAGTGATGATTTCAGTACAATACCAATTTTTACAATGATTTAATAATGAAAACTTTATCTTTGATATATGAAGGAGCCATTTCTATTGACATGATGGTTCAGTTTGGCCCCTCAGTTCAGTTACATCAGAAAAAGGCTTTGCTCTGAAGTTTCCTAATGCTGGAAAAATGCTGTTATTTTTGGATTCAGAAACTATTGTTTAGTTTATGTAACTCTTCCAGAGCTTGCCTTACATACCATGACCTTGCACTGTGTTACCTCACCTTTTACCTACATAAAAAGTACCCGAGGTAAATAAATCCCTGCATTAATTAAGTGGTTACTTTCATAATCCATGGGTTTCCAACTTGCCAAATCCTACTTGGAGCTAATATCTGAACACAGGAAAATTCAGTCTAAATGGGGAGCTGAAAATCTCTCCTGATAATCATCATGGGGCTCTTTTACCACCGATTCACATTTTTACATATCTACTTGTAATAAACTGGTGCTCTTGCTGACTTGTTTCATGTCCCATCACTACAAAAATTCTCTTCCGTTTCTTTTTCTTTCTTTCTTTCTTTTTTTTTCCCAAATTGGCAATTAGGAATGCCAGGAATAAAGCTGAGACAACTCTATCCAAATGTGACATAAAAAGTCTTAGGGAATTGCTACTGGATGTCAGCGTTCAACATGGTAACTTTATTAATTTTTGTTACATTTGTCTGCCTCTTTGCAGGTAGCAGACTGTCTGCAAATTGCTCATACATTCTCTACAAATGTTTTAGCTTTCCTAATTATTCAAGTAGCACTTGGACTCATGACTCTACCATTCAGAAATGCACCTCTACTATTTCAGAACTGTTCTGCAGTTTGCATTTTTTGTCACATTGAGATGTAAAATGTATTTCAGCCAGTAAATGGTTCAAATCCCATGAAAAGTAATGAGTCTTTCACATTCTGGACTTTTGAATCACATTTAAATATGTATATCAGCTCTAGATTTTAGACTAGCTAATATGAAAAGAACAATGAGATTTATTGCTGCCTCAGATTTAACTCTCATTTCATTCTGATAAATGAAAAAAAGAGTAGGAAAAGGGTAAAAAGAGAAGGAAAACGTTTCTTACATACATACTTGTTTGTATATACTTGTTTGCATCTAAACACTTCTGTTGGCAAGCTAATATATTCATACTTACATAAATAGTTCTTACCTAAACGTTTATTGTAACAAAAGGCAGCTTCTCCAAAGTACGTGGAAAAGCAAAGGAAGTCTGGTGGAAACGTGGCTGAATCAATTTGCTGGATTTAGCAATCATGTTTGTGAATACATTATTCCACTTACTGCCCAGTAGTAACCAAAAGTGAGATAAATCTTTTCTAAGTATACCTGGCTTACAATAGATATGTAGAGAAATCTTCTTCCAGATTGCCATATAACACTGAAAAAGAAATGAGAAAAAATGTATCAGAACTCTAAAAAAAATAAAAAAAAAAATAAAAAAGAACGAAACAATTTTGGCAGGTTCTTTTTATATATATTTTGAATAAAAGGTCAAATATCAGCTGCTGAATTACTCACAGAAATCTTATCTCTTAATTTGTCTTGAGATTACAGTCATGGTTTTCAGAACCATACAATTCCACATTATGTCTCAAACTATTATTACTTCAGCTAAGGAAAATTGCACTATTTTCCTGGAAAGACATTACCGACTCGGACCTGGCTCTCAACTGTGAAACTTAGCCCTGCTTTAAGGACTTGAAGAAACTGGAGCGTTTGGTGGGACCCATTCACACAGTTGGGATACGTGCTGTTGGGATAAATTCAGAGGCTTCAGCTGGGTTTGCTTTTATTTAGGGCTACACAGGGTAGGAAATAACCTCTTTCCATACTTTTTTAATGTACGTACAGTCCCTAATGCTTAGTTATAAATACCTGGCACTCTTAGAAAAAAATTGCAAGAACCACTTCAATTAATTTGTTATACAAAATATAGCCAAATTAGTAGTCTCAAGTCAAAATTTAACTGCAAAAGCTGGAAAATATTACCAAATTTAAACCGAACATTTTAAAGGGTTTCCTGAACACAAACTGATATGTAAGAAGCGGAAAAAGTAATACTTTGGTTTTAGAAGTGTACACATCTATTACATTATACAAATACATATGTTAGGTATAACCAAATACATTACAGTAGGTATCACCGGGTGGCACTGTTACAAATATTTGATTTATCTTAGCAGTTGATAACAACTGTGTGACAAGAGTTGTGCAGAAGAAAGAAGAAACTAACAAAGTTGCATATTAGCCTTCTGGTGTCCTGTTCTGAAAGTGACCATAGCCACGGAGGGCTTGGGGGTCAGGGTGATGGAGAGCAGAGATCAGTGATGATTCCGTGTCTCGAGACAGGCAAATATCCATAGGTGCAATTTCAATGTACAGTCTAATGGTACTGCTAGAGAAGATAAAACTGTTTGGCACTCTGTTGCTGTGCAACCTCTATGGACAACCCAGTTTTTGGCAGCAATCATCACTGCAGTATTATGATGTCAATAGTATTATGGCAATGACTTCCCCACAGGATGAATTACAGAGATCAGGTGCAATTAACAGGCCCCAGGGTGCTGTATCTTGGACTGATAGGAAGAAATTATGGATTCGACATCTTACCTCAGAGGCGTCCTTTGAACTAGGCTTCGTACATCTTCCCACAGCTTAATATGGGCCACAACCACTTTCACACCAGTCTGTGACGATTGGTTCTTTAACAATCTTACAGTTTTTGCATTGGTGACTTTTACATCCATTAGCTATGGGGAAGAAAATAATGGGTATTAGTTATGTCTTAGACAAATCTACAATTAAAAATGAGGGGCAGAGTGAGTAAATAGCCCTGGGACCAGCAGCAGATGTGTCACAGACCAGACTCTGGGAAATGCTTTCAGAAATACTTTAAAATCGAAAAGGCTATTGATTTGAAATTAATTAATCACACTGTCATACAAAACCCAGTCTGACATTTTAGTGGTGGTGAGCAAGTTATCCGTGTCTGGAAAAAACCTGGATCCATTGGTAAGGTACTAATTCTGGTAGTTTCTACCATCCACCCCCCACCCAACCCCCCTGCTTCTTTAATATTTGCTGAGTGTTTTTCTTTACTTTGTCTGGTTCATGCTTTTGAAGTGGTGCTATCAGATAAGGCAAGAGTGTGTTTCTGTGTGTACCTGTGTTGTCTTTCCAGCCTCCACCATCCTTTTTTTTCCTTTGGTGACATGCTGCAGTACTGGAATACTGGGAAAAAACCAACAGCAAGAAATCCAACACAATTTTATGGGGTTATTTCACAGAAACGCGTTTACATTTATTTATGGGTTTTTCCTGCTTATGACAATCCTGTTAACAGCAGACCAAGGAAACTTCAGCTCTGTGTAACATCACTACATGTAGATTTGCTCTACCAAATCATTCCTAATCTAAAGGAGGTTAATTTCCAGGAGGTGCTTATGTCTGCTTTAAGCATTAGAGACATGGTTATCCTTTGAGGTGTAGCCTGTAGGTCAAGGAGGATTAGCTTTTCACTCTGATATGGTCTCTCTGGATGTACTTAGGTATAATCCCCAGCGAGGATATTGTCTGTCTCCTGAGCCTGATAGCAGCTAAAGGGCTGCCTACCTGGGGCCTCTGTAGGAGCCATTCTTATTACAGTAAAATAGGCTTTTAATTAGGACTTTATATTAATGATACCGATTTCCCCGTTCCAGACAAACAAAAGGTGACAAAGTGACCACAGGCAGGTCAGAGAGCAGCTCTTTTTTGTTTTGTTTTGTTTTGTTTTGTTTTTCTAGGACAGTAAGTGCCTGAATGCAAGCACCACCCAGAGCAGATGATAACCCACAGGCAGGGCAGGGGGACGTGCAGAGCGGCAGGAGGGGTGAGTCGCCTCCCCTTCCACACAGCCTCTGTGACAGGGATGGCAAAGAACCGAAAGGAGAAGCACAAAATCCCAAGGAGCACGTAAACAGAACAGGACTTGGAAATAACCATTTTTTGTGAACTCATTGGGTCAGGAGATATTCCGGGATTTAGATCCCATTATCAAAGCAACAAACTGAAAATACTTACAAGTCCAGAGGGGCCTTAACAATTCTTTAGCAATACGGTGATCCATGAAAAAGAAAAAACAGACAAACAAACAAAAAACAACCGCAAAAGGCTGAATTATATCAGCTCTGGTCTCACCAGTACCAAGAGGAACAGCAGTTGGAAAAGCATGCCACAGAGCTGAGGCAAAAAGCATGAAATTGGGAGTCAGACAATGCTGAGAATGACATGCTTAGAGATAAAGCGGTGCTCAGTGTCACTGATAAATCACTTAGGTAGAGGCATCTGAGGGAGGCTGTTTTGGGAGTGCAACGAGAGATAATCTGCGGAGCTGCAGTGCCACCCAAGCACAGGGCAGGACTGCCCTGCGGGTGGAAACCAGCACCGGCTCCCGCGCCAGCCATCCCGCAACACCACGCGAGAGGACCTCTGGGCCAGAGCAGAAGACCCTCCACACCTCACACCTGGGTACCGACACTACCACCAGCCTGTGCAAATTTCCTCTCGCAAACACAGCACGTGTAACCGCTATTCTTGCTTTGCAAAACAGCAAATTTACCCCAGGAAAAAAAAAAAAAAAAAACACAAAAAAAACAAACCAACAAACACCACCACAAATCCCCGGCTGAACTGGAATGTGACTAATCTCTGCTTGTGGGTGTTGTATCGGAAAATAGGACAACCCCTACAGCACATGCAGGATGTACTCCAAGAAATGTACTCAAGGGGTTCAACTTAAGCACAGGAGCTGAGGTGCACCTTTTAAAAGACCATATCCCAGTCCAGATAAAGAAATTAAATTAAGTACCTGTAATCTAGTCCCAGGAAACACTCTGCAGTCACTTTAACAGCGTAATGGCTGAAGAAAGGCTGCTCTTCGACCTTTTGCCATGGAAGTACCACAAAGGCCAGTGTAGCTCAAACACAATTAAAGATTTAATGCCAAGCAGACATCCCAAAGCATCGCTGAATACTGATCACAAACACTGAGAAGTCTTCAAGGAGTTAGCAGAATCCCTTAAGAAGTACACATATACATCTGTATTCATCGATCATGCCTGTCATGCATAGCTCTAAAATTTATGGTTGCAGTGACAGAAAGCAGCAAAGGAAACAAGCAGCAGCTAAGGGAACAAGGGAATGTAGGCAAAACAAATATTTTCAGTCTGTGGGCTAAGAGCATGCCAGCAGCCAAAAAGAGAAACGGTGGAATTCGGATATATCCAAATTCCAGCAACCTCAGAAAGGCTACACTGTGATAGCAAACAGTAAAAGCCAAGTGTTAAACTGCTAAAAGTAACCCTGGTAGGAAGGATGGATCCTGACAAGTCAGATTAGATGAAGGATGATATTAACTGTGCACTTTCGGTTCACCCTGAGGCAGGAACAAGTTTCATTGCCTACCTTTGGGAATAAGGTCAGCTAGCGAAGTGTTCCAACAAAAGGACAAAGACTACTTGGAAACCTTACAGGCATCCAGGAAATAACTGATGACATAGTAATAATGTCATCAGTTCCGGTGAAACACTCATCTATCAGTGCTGAAGAAAGTGAAGACGAGGCCTCATGCAGAAAATACTGAGTTCAGGGCAGATAAGATCCAGCTCATGATAAAACAAATCCATGACATCGGCTAAAAAAATTTCATTAGGAAAACAAATAAGAAAACAGCAAAGCTTTAACCATATCATACATGGAATCTCCATAGGACAAAACACAGAAGAAAACATTGCATAAGGTGCTTCCTTAGAGACTTCACACTGTGGAAGTATCTCTGGATGTTTTCTCCTTGCAGATGCTATACCTCTGATTGCCCCCTTGCAGCAGGTGGCCATAGGCATAGGGAATGATGGGACACTGCAATGAATAATGCCAACTCTCTCTACTCCCCTGTGTCAGATGCCGACACCCCAGCAAGTAAGGCATCACTCACGCAGGTGCACAGAAAGATAGTCAAAGGGTTTCACCACTAAAAAAAAATTCACGTGTCGCCTTGCGAAGCTACCCCGCAGTGTAACACAGAAGCAGATGATCAGCACAAAGCCCAGATTTAAGTGGCAATTTGCTAAGCATCCTGAAAGAAAAATGTC
>JAOQGH010000032.1:10068238-10088648 GCA_025769975.1 Gallinago jamesoni
AATGGGCTGCCCAGGGAAGTGGTTGAGGCACCATCCCTGGAGGTATTTAAAAGACGGGTTGACATAGTGCTTAGAGATATGGTTTAGTGGTGGCTTTTTATCAGGGTTAGGTTGACTAGATGATCTTGAAGGTCCCTTCCAACCTAAACAATTCTATGAGTCTAATAAATAAATACTTATATGAAGGGCTGTCTATTCTCCAGGAAAAAAACATGATAATCTCAGCACTGACTCAGCACCTACTTAATAAGTTACTCACAGCCTCTGATGCCATGCAATTTACACTTTATCCTGTTTAAGATTATAATTTCGTTTCTAATAGGAACTGTGGCAGGTGGAAATTCAGGATAGAACAGGCCTGGGACAATCACGAAGCCAAAAGTTATTTCTGCTTTGCTGCTAATCCTTCTGTAATGTAACTACATTTCATATACACAGAAAATCAAATCCATCATACACCTAATGTGACTGTCAGATTCAGCTCATCAGGTTCCTCCTGTGATTAGGCAGTGGTGGGGCGTAATGCAGGCGGTGGTGGTGGGCACAACAGCTGCACACCATCTTTAGAAAAGCAAACACACTGGAGTTCCTTCTGCCTATGGTTACCACGTCTTGTGTTCTCATGTTGCAGCAGTTAGGGGATATGGCGTAGGACAGTCCATTGCTATACCTATGGTATAGATGCTTATAGGACAAGGCATAATGGCTTCAAACTGGAAGAGGGTAGATTTATATTAGATACGAGGAAGAAATTTTTCACTATGAGGGGACTGAGTGCTGGAACAGGTTGCCCAGGAAAGTTGTGGATACCCCATCCCTGGAAGTGTTCAAGGCCAGGATGAATACAACTTCGAGCAGCCCAGTCTGGTGGGAGGTGTCCCTGCCCATGGCAGGGGGGTTGGAACTAGATAATCTTTAAGGTCCCTTCCAGCCCAAACCATTCTATGATTCTGTGATATCCATTTGCATATATGTATATACTAGCATCTGCCAGTTGTTCAAGCACGTCTAAAAGGAAAGTTACCAATGTAAATCAGAACTGCCTTCAGTATTACAGAGACATGGAATACAAACCTCAGGCATTTCATTGTGCTTTATGTAGTTTCTTCGTATTCTTCAGCTGAAGTCAAAATTTTGTATTAACAGCATCACATATTTCCTTAGGGGGCTGATGCTAAAGGAATATACCCTTTACAAGTAATAAATGTACCGTAAATATGTAAGATCAGCAAGTACGTCCCAAAGTGTGGTATACTGATTTATTATGCACTGTAACTCCTGTCCCATTCTATGAAAAAAAATATAAAATTTTTATCTGCTTAGGAATATTGTCTACATAACGTGGCTTTGTTGTGCACATCAGTATATGAACCCTTTTTCTATTTTGGAAGTGAGAATCTATTCTTTTTTTTAAACAGACCTGTGGAGAAGCCCATGGTGGTAGCTGGTGGGCTTCGAAGCAGAAAATGGGATGGGATGGGTGTCAGCCTCAGCCCCTTCCTGCTGCCAGGGGAGATCCAAACATGCAGATTTCTGCCACCCCCAGAGTAGGAGCCGTTTCGGGTGGAAGCATTTGCATACTTTCCTTCCCCACCCCAAATACTGTCCCACTCCATAAAAAAGACTTACAGAGGAGGGAATGGGAACATGGTAAAAAATTCACTCTCTTGAAGTTCTGAGTTTGACCTTCTAAATTCTGATACTACTATCTTGAAATGCCTGTATACTTAAAGGCATCATGTAGGAGCTGTAGGGATCTAATTCAAAGACACCTGATGTTATTGTGATGAAGGCTATTACGTGCCACTGGGTTTTTCTGGGGAGGCAGGTTAGTAGACTCTCTGCTTTTAAAGTTGCAAGAACCCCCCAGTTAAGAAATTATGGTTAACCTTCCTTTATAATCCTCCCTGACTTGGCTGTCTCCTCTGGCACCCTCCAAATCTGCCCTGCCGAGCATTTTCTTTCCATGGGAAATACTGAAGAATCCCACAACATCCTGACATAGAGCAGGACACCAGTACTTTTTTAGCCCAGCTCCCTAACAGTACAGTACAATAGAAATGTACAGTGCTGTAAAATTAAGCTAATGTGTTTAGTGAATCTGTTTCTAGAAAGGTTACAGAATGTACTGCTTTTATCATTACGGGTGAAGCATGGCTTCTATGCATTTGACATTTTGGAGTGTTTTTTCATAGATCCTAAAAGGTCTTTTTGTCATATAATTATCTAAAACTTGTTCCCCTAGGAGACCTGAAAATGAGCAGCTTCTCTGTTCATATGCATCCATTTGCTCACATAGAATATTGATCCTCATGAGGCTTTTCTTGCTCTACATCCCACTAGAAGGGCTCACATACATTTTGTAATTTATATGTATATGTGTGTGTATGTGTGTGCGAACACGATCTTTTCCCACCTTGCGAATGTGATGAGGAGGATTGCAAATTACTTTACTTCAATTTACTCTGAAATGTAAACTTTTGTGAACGCATTTGTATTTTTGCTCTTTCCCAAAGCATCATAAAGCTGTAAGGGTTTCACAGCTACCATTCATATTGTACTTCTCTCTTTCTGGAAATGTCAGGGGCAAGTAATATCATGCACTGCCGTCTGAGCATGTATCTACACGTGCGATTATATATTTGTGTCTGAATAACACAGTGTGCATCGCTATTTTGAGAAACAAGCTTTGATGGGTATTATTGCTAAGAACAATATTAATACTAATGCACAGTATTCTTAACAAAGCGCATCATGGGGCATTTTGCAATTCAAACACAATTAAAAAGCAACATCAAATAAATGTTTGATTTTGATTTAAATCATGCGTAATTCGGTTCTCTAAATACGCACCAAATTAAGGATATTAGAAAACAAACTCCTAGGGCTGCCTTCACTAAGCAGGGTTTTCTGCAGCCTACCAACAACTGAGATTCCTCCTGGCCCATGAAATGAGGATGGAGATCAGCTCACCAACCCTGAGGCTGCTGACACACCTCGGCACTTGCAGGGCTACCCCATTACCTTCACAGCACCCGGCAGCTTTGTTCCACGGCTTCTTCTCCATCAAAATATAGTTTTCCAGGTCCATCGGCTTCTCCTTGAAGACAACGGCTGTTGGCAGCGTGGTTGCCCTAGCAGCGAGCGCATTATATGGTGGCAGAGGATGTCCAGGTGTGACTGAAGATTGCTGAATATCCTCTTCAAAAATCTTAGTGCTGCTGCTGGAAAAGGAGTGACCCCAGCCTGAATCACAATCTGTTAGAAAGGACAAAATAAGCTAACATTTATTTACAAACTGAGCAAATTTATGCAGAAACTCTCTGCGAGGCAATTACTGAAACACATAACAGCGTTGTTTTCTAAGTATCACTATAATTTGAAATCTCATATTGGTTTGCCAATGTTACAGTATTTTTCTTCCTTCCTTAGTTCACTCATACATGCAGAAATCCACTTTCCTTAAGCTTATTATTTGACCCTGCTCTACCAGACGGTCTATCTGAAGTCTCTGTACTTTGGACATCTATTTTATTTCTTAAAATGAACTCTGTTCTTTAAAAATGAAATGAAGGCTTTAAGAGTATAATATAAATCAGATGAAAAATTTAGAGCAGACTGTGCTGCTTCCTCCTAGTTGATAAATTACACATTATGATAGGCTTTAACCCCTCCCAGTAGTACTCCAATATTATATATTGGTTTTGCATATCATCTTGGGAAGCATGCTTTTTCACTTGTGAGTTTAGTCACTGCCTCCAGCTGAAGTTATACAACATTAGAAGAATACCAGAAAAGGAGGGAAAAAAGTAATCTGAAGAAATGGTTGCAGAAGTAATGGCATGGTTGCCAGAAGTAATGAATGCAATAAACTTACCCAAGAACGTGAATTTGCCTGGCAGTCATACAGAGTTTTTGACTCATTCTGCTCCAGGTGTTGGTGTGGCATCAACGTGGTCGGTCCATCGGTCACTCAGCAGGCAGGAGGGGTGACGCTCAAAGCGGCATCACTTCTCTGGAGGGGAGAAGGTGTTTTGTGAACCACCACGTGCACCTTGGTGGGGTGGGTCCTGCCTGAGCATGGGTCTGACATGGGGAAGCTGCCCAGCTCCACTGCTCCAAGGAAACCCCACCCATGGCTTCACCTGCAGAGGCAGAACAAGGATGTTAAGGCTATTGCTACAGAGCATGACCACACACAAGGAGGCTGTTTTGGCTAAATGAAGATATGTCATGTATCACAGGCTACCTGTTCCTGCAATAGCCATGTTAAAATACTGGTACGTTTTGTTAGGTTTTTTTCCTGAAGTCGTTTTTTAAAATTCATTTTCCACCTTGGATTGGCACCCTTAGGTTTAGCTTACGTGCTTGTTCAGAAACAGAGTGAAATTCCCCCGGTGACAGCTGAAATGCTGAAGGAAGCCACACACGCTTTTCTGGTGGCGGTGCATAAAGCCATGCGATAACGAAGGAACACAAAGGAAGGCTCAGCACCGTTTCATTCCATTGTCCCGTCTTCTCTTTGAAGCAGGACTTACTTCCATCTGCAGAGGGAAGCCAGCCTGCTGGAAGGGAAAGGGGCTTTGTTAGCTCGTCAGGGGTAAAAGGGAAATGCACTACTCCAACACTTGAACGCTGCTCTTGAAGATTTGTTGCTCTGCCCTAATTCACCCAAAATTAAATTCATTCATGTTTCCAGAATGATGTGGCTCCTAATTACTGCTGTGGGAAAGACTATTATTTGGTATAGTATCAGGTCTTACTATGGGAGTGAAAGGGGTCCCCTGAGTTTTCAGGATGGTGTAGAGGACTTAAGATGGCCTGTGTATAAGGAATTTTGAGACCCAGCAATACTGAGGTAAATGAAAACCCTAATTTCAACCTCTCAAGAGCTGGAATCTGCTTAGAGAAGTCTTAATAGGCTTGGCAGGAGATTCAATAGTATTTTATCTGGACTGTCTTAGTGGTATAAAGCTGCTACATTTAGTGAGAATAGTAACTACAAAACTACAAGAGAGAAAAAGTAATTCTAAAGACACATAAAATACAGCTGCCATGATTTATGCTTTTAAAGATTTGCTCAGAAACAAAAATAACTGTAAGTAACTATGCTTATTGACATTCTTCCTACCCATGTCTAATTAGTCCAGGCAGAGAATGTGATAGATTCATCCTACCCCTTGTCTAAGACTTCAACATTAAAATACAGTAGCAGCTTAGTAAATTGGTTTTGGGCGCATACTTCTAGTTTCCTTCCTTTATACTGGTATATTTTTCCCCATTGTAATAAACATGGGCTGACACTTGCCAGTGGTCAATAAGGTGTTATTTTTTTCCAGAATCCTTTTTATTTGTGTCTTTAACACACTACACGCCTGGGCAAAGTAGCAAAAAAACAGAGGTAAGAAGTTGGTATTACATCTCCAGAGGGTTGACACGTTTTGAGCCTTAGAGATGCAAATAATACCAATACTGGTTAAGGCAGTATTAAACCACATCCTGCCTAAATTGATTCTAGAAACACTGAAATAATGCTGGAAAGAAATGAAGGAGGGGAGAAGCAAATCTGGCATAATTTGGGCCATCAATTGGACAAAAGCTGACGTAGTGATGTTAACTTCAAAAAATGTCTCTGGAGAGCCACAAAAGACACATAGATAAGTTGATTAAGATGAAAAGAGGTAGGAAGTGCTGACTGTCAGTGCTATGGGCTTCAGCAGTACTACCGATATATAACTGGAACTGTTATTTACTGGCTTGGTCTTGTTGTACAGTCCCAAAGGTCTTTAGTGGATACATTTATACATTTATATCACCACTTCCTTATTAAATCATGGGTGAGAATCTATTTCAATTTCCTTTTCACCTGGCTGTTTGACCACCAACCATACAGATGTGATTTAGAAAACTATGGGCTACTCCTTATATCACAAGGGTCAGACTAGTCCCAAGCTAGCATAAATAATAGAGACTTCAAAACAAGTCTAATTTTGCTTATTAACACATTAGGCTATCCCTGCTGCATTTCCTCTTCCATTTTACATATATAAAAGTGTTACAAATACAACATAAAAAAAAATTCTTTGCATCATAAAGGAATTATTCCACTCTTCCAAATTCAATTTATTCATTGAAAGAGCTGGAAACCTGTATTAAAAAGTGCTACCACCCCTCCGCCACCAAACAAAAATAAAGCATTTGCTTCTAGCAGTGTTAAATGATGTTTGATGCTCCAGAGAGCCTTCAACATTCATTACAGAGTCAACCAGAGCTTCATTAAATATCAGTCTTGCATGTGTATATGTGGTACTGAGTGCCGGCCTCAGGAGCTCCCTTAGGCGATGTTCTATAGGTTTCTTTCATCTGTCATTTTGCTTTGACTTGGGGCGATTATCACTTTTATCACTGACAATAGAAAAACTCATTCCTGTGTGCATTTCATTTTCATTACTCCTTGCCCCGTGAGGATGACTGACACACACAGATTCTTTTTCATCTTTTAAAGTATTGTAATTAATCATTTTAAATTCTCGCCTTGGAGTGTTCTTTTATTAGCATTGGTAGATGAAATGAAATTAAAACTGTGTATTGGTACTGAGAAAACTTGCTGGGCTATCCTGGCCTAGTAGCAAAAGATTAACTCTCATACATTTTACACTGGCTTAACTTAGCTGCCCTACATCTAGTCTATTCTGATATTCATTAACATGAGCAGAGTGTGAATATGGGCTAGGGAGTGCCTAATGTTTTGAAACATCAAGTACAAAAAAAAAAAAAGGAAAAAAAACCCAGCCTTTTTTCTCCATGGGAACATCACTGGAGGTTTTTTAATCTGTAGGTTGGTGCAGACAGTTATGAAACAATTTAGAAAATGAGGAAGAAAGATCTTAAATATACAGTGCTGGTTGGAGACTGAGGACACCTGGGTTACTGCCACTGCCATGGGCTTCACAAGTTATCTTGAGCAAATGACAAGTTCTCTTCCTGTTTTCCACCTGCAAAATTAAGATATGAGTGCTCCTTCCTCACTTTTTGCTTCACTTATTTAGGTTGTGGGCTCTTCAGTGCAGAAACAGTCTGTTATACTTGCCAAGGACTGCGTCTACCACAATCTCACTTAAGCACTAATGTCAAACACATAATAATTGTGTGCCATCGCTGTAATAGTTACTGCCTGTGCGTTAAATTATCTGAGAGAGGCAGCGCTGACAGACGCCCGGAGAAGCTGTGCTCCTGCAGGAGCGGGGCTGTTCCCCTCCTCTCCAGGCATCAGGACAAATTACCATAGAAACAAGTGCCAGTGCCGAACAAGTGACAGACCCTCGCTGGAATCGGGGGACAGAAGCAAGGCGAACATAACAGCAACGCTATTTTCTCTCCCTTCTGCAATTGGTGTTTACCTCAGAAGTTTAAGCCCTAATTAGAAAAAAACCAAGCCAAAACAGAATACAGAAAAATAACATTAGACCTAACTTTCAGTAGTAATATTTGGCATCCTTTCAAAATTTATTGAAAATGCAGAAGGCTGGTATTTTACTGTATCTCTTTTAAACTGCCTGTTCCAGATGCCTAATTTTTAAGAAAATGTATAAAACCTAAATCATGGTCATCTTCCTATTAGAACCCTCAAGACAACCCTATTTTAGGATTAAATCAATTTTATTTTCTTCTCTTTGTAATTCCTGAGGTGGTGCGGAGATGCTAAACTTATCATTATATGAAAGCTTGTCTTGCATTTTTGGGAATCCTCATATCTCACATCTTTCCTATAAAATATCTATTTTGGCTATTTCCTCTATATGAAGACTTGTAAAGTCCTGAGAACATAAACTAGATCTCTCTCTGTTAGATGCCAGTCTGGGGAAGCCTCCCTTGAGGGAGCTTTCTGGCTTCTTTTACGTGTGCAACAGGAATGAATGATGGCCAGATGTTCCAGAGGCTCCATTTCTGTATCATTTCAGTGCGATTTCAGTGTAATGGTTTCAATCAGAAGTGAATGATTTGGTGTGGATAAAATAATAAATAAATTTCACAAAGTTTTCCTTCACATTATTTACGAGATAAAAATATATTTTTGTTGGTGGTGCAGATGATGTATCACAATGTACAAGGTATTATGTATAATGGCAAGATAGCACCTTGACCTCTGTTCCTTTTACTTTAAAAAGCAAAACCTTCACCCTTAAGAAGATCCAGTGACAGCCATGGTGCCATTTTCTCACTTTAAATAGCAAACTGCTTTAATGTCTGAAACCAGATGTCTGAGGGTAAACTTCACCTATGTGAAGAAAAGTTTGGAACCTGTATTCCAATTTATTCTTGACTATACTCAGAATAAAATTGCTCTGAAATATTATGTCACCGAATTTCCAGTATCTCATGTTACACTCCAGACTTTATTACAAATTAGTGGGAAAAACTCTGGACTATGTCTTAAAATGCACAGATCGTCATTTAATATATAATTTGTATCAGTTATCCATCTTAAATAAAAATGTGTTATGTCCTAGATGGCCTGAAAGAGTGTGTTTAAACTACTTTCAGCTGCGTTGCAGAAATTTGAGTTCTTAAACTTATATTCTAGCCAAAAGGGCAGTGGAAGTTGAAAGAAATCCTTCAATAAAAGTAAAACACTAAAAAAGTCATTTGCCATTTCAAATTATTTCCTTGAGAGAAATGGAGACTAAGACTGTAAAACATTGTGTTGAACCAAGCACTGAAATCAAGAACCATGCCTGTTTTAGTATGAAAAGAATCTGGGTTTTGCACCCAGGCTCACCTAGGCTATAAAGGAACACTGAATGAATGCAATAACAAAGGATTTTTAACATTATCCACTTTTCACAGAGGTAGATTGGATAAATTTGCTTCAAGGAAATCTAACTTCTTAAGGAAACCTAACTTCTGTGAAGCCAGATGGTGCCCCATGAAGCTGCCTTGGAGCAAAGTATTTCTCTTATAATTTGAGAAATGCCCAATTTTTGTAGTTACATATGGAATTATTTTTGCTTTAAGGATAGCATTTGGCAAACATGGTGCTCTGTGTCTATTCAGTGATCCCCACTGCCACAATTATTTCTATGAGTCATCAGAAGAACTAGAATCCAATAAGGAAAGTGCCAAAGAAAAAGCATCTATTAATTAAGAAAAGAGCCTGATAATTAAATTCACCACGGAAATCAGATTTCATTTTAAATTCTAGAAAATGTAGCCCATACAGCGAGTGGCCCATGTAGTTTTTCAGTGGCCATTTGGTGTGCTTTTGAATAATAAGAAGAAATTTAAATATTTAATGCTATTTAACAACAAAATGTGTGGTATCTACAGAGCACATGAACTAACACTCAATGCATCATTAGTCTGTTTATGGTACATACAGACCAGTTGAGGTGTGCATATAGTGTCTCTCGTGTCAGTGGCACTTCTGTGGAAATGCATATATCTTAGAGAAGAATGAAGGGGAACTTATGATGGCTTGTAATATTGGCCTGGTGCCTTGAAAACACATCCGGTTGTATTTAAATAGGTCAGCACTGACAGATTTATGGTGTAATTAATGTTGATTAAATCCATGTAGGACCAAGAAAATATGAAGTAACAACCGGTTTGGAACTATTTTGTATATGACATAAGTAATCAAGACACACAGAAATCTAAATGTTTTATGGATGGCCAGATTATGATTCAATCCTGACTGAATTTTATTGAATTGTTTGAATATTTAAATATTTTCATTACTGATTATGTTTTGGTTTGGAGGCTTTTTTCTTAATTACGCATGACTGATATTGGTAACTGTCATTAACTGAAAATTAACTGTTCTACAAATAAAAAGATTAAATGAATATGAGAAAAGGTTCCTAATATGAAGAAATATGTGCAATCAACATAGTATGAAGCAGTAAAAATAACTCCAAATTTCTGCCGAAGAATCCAACCAAATACAAGCTGGTAAGTAGGATATGTATTTGGAATGTATTCTAGAACGAAATCTAGACAAACTGAAGATTAATGCAACTGGAATGATTTCGTGTAGACTGTTCTACACAGCAAACACTCATGTAGTGGCTAATTTTCAACACTGCTGGAGTTGGTGTAATACAGGAACTTTCAGCACAGGAAGCACTTATCTTCCAGAATAAGAGCTAATAAATCAAAATTATTTTGTTCCCTTGTACGTTCCATTGTCTCTTGTTACACCAACACTCAAAATATGTAACACTGAGTCTGCATCTCAAAATTTTCAATAATTAAGAATTATTTTCTTGTTAACTGTCTTCCAGGACTTCTTAGCTCTGCCTGCATGTATCTCTTCTGCCCCTAATTTTCTCAGTTGTCACTGAACAGAGATAGAATATATTAATCTTCCTATTGTATCTTGTCTGCATTATTATGATACAGAAAAGATGCAAAAACTTGCATGCTTTCCCACTGGAGAGACTATCAACACAGGTCAGCAGGAAGGCCTGTCCAGCTGTATCATTATGAAGGGAAAAAAGGACCTTCTGCTACAACATCTTGCTTTTCCTCAGGTCTGCCATAAGGTGGAATTAAGATGTACAAAGATTTGGAGGAAACTCTGCCTTAAGATGATCCAGTGAAATAACACTGAAAGAGGAATCATGATTAAACATTCCCACTTCAGATGTGTGAAAAGTGGTGGCACAAGGTGCCACAAGTTATATTCAAAACCTGACTTCTTTGTTAGCTGTGGCTTAAAAAAACCCCTCTATACGTCAGTTATGACTAACTATCATGGACTGATTTGGAGGTGAGTTCATTTCATTTGCAGTCCAAAGAGCAGACACATATTGGATTTATTTTCCATTATTTACAATGGAAATGAGCTCATCACTATTCCATTTTACATTTCATATTAATCAATTCATTTTTCTAGCTTGCAATCAGTTTATTAGTTTCGATAAGTGCTTCATGAATTGTTAATGATAATATAAAACAACAAAATCCAGAATCTGGTTAAAAATAGCACCCTTTCAATGTTTTGGCCTGCTGCCACTATTATATGTGACTGGTGTGAGGTGGAACACACATCACTTTCAGTAACATTATCTCTGTGGGTCAACTTGGCATCATGGATTGCAGCTTCAGGATATGACTAAAATAAATATTGTATGAGAGAACATCCATAACCTTTTGAAGAGTATACCAATGCTATAATTTTCTACATGCGAGTGGCAGAGCCTATATTTTCTTAGATCCAGCTATTAGAGATGCTAAGGGGAGCTATCATTTGTTCTTATGATCTTAATCAATGCCTTAAACTGTAAAGAATGTCATCTCAACTATATGCAGACAAAGTGTCAGGAAAATATATTTAAAATAGTGCGAGAATAGAGAAATAGTTATATGGACTCGTAATTTATAATATATTTCAATAAGTTAAAAAGTTAATTCAATTTTCCAGAACTGTTATATATTTGTATATAATAAGGAGATATGAATCTCTTCCAAGGTGCCATCTGCAAGCTAAAATAAATATGGTTTGATGAAAGAGTTCTGGAGTGTTCCTTTGCACAGCTGACCAAAAGACAGTATCATTGTATTTGTTCAAGCTATTACAAAATAATGACACTCCTGAGGAATTTAACGTCGAATTAGCTAAAAAGATCTTAAAGAAAATGCTCTCTACATTGAGAACCACTGGTAGTCTAGATATGCAAGTAGTTTATGATACTGCCTGAGATAAAATAGCTTGAAAGTATCTCTCAAAGACCTCTTTCCCAACCTCTGCTCCTCTGTATAAAAGATGATGTTTCCAAATCATCACTTTGGCAACAGTATCCAAATACTTGAACACCATGACTTTAAGAGAAAATTAAATTTTTATCTTTTTGTTGTTAAACAAAAGCAAAAAGTATACTACATTAAGAACATCCTCTGGGGTCAACGAAATGTCTCCTTCATTGTTAATAAATTGTTGACAAACGATGAACTCAAACAAGATATTAGTTAGTCATACTGACTAATATCCAGGCAAATAACAACATGCAGAAACATAATGTGCACATAGCAAGACAAATAACCATAAATTTGGCTTGGCAACCAATAAATGTCACCCACTACCTCTCAACCAGGTGTTTGTTTTGGTAATGTTTGGTTGCTGTTTTTTTTTTTTTTTAAAAAAAACAAACAACAAAACTAAAACCCCACAACTTTTTAATACTTTAATTTATACAGCTGTAAAGCTATCTAGTGTGTGTTCCTTCAGAGAGATCTTCTTCTACCCTTTTTCATAGATTTCTCAAGCTAGTGCCACTTATTTATATTTTTTCTTTCATATGGTAGTTAAATCAGCTAAGAAAGCCGTAAGTAACGTGACTGAACTGACCAGACATGAAAAACACGTGGCATCTCCTCAAAGGAAAATGCAAAAATACATTCATCACCAATAGTATGTTAATGAAAACCCTTTGCCAAGCATTGTTTAACATGTAATAATGCTTATAGTTTCCATTGAAACAAAAAAAAAAGTCAGATGTAACTGATGGAAGCAGGGTAAGTTAGTACTTCTTTGTTGGTGACAACTACTGCATGCTTATAAACTGCTTTTCTTTCCAATTACAAAAGCAGACTGAAACCTGAGTTTTAGAATTGATTGTACTGGGGGGAGAGTTTCATTCAAACTCGGCAGACCTTGTAGTTATCATGAAAGCTATTAATTTATAAGGCCCAAACCATCGTTATTTGGAAGACAAACAGAACAAATGAGCTGTAAAGTGTACTTTTTCCCAGGGAGAACATTATATTGTGAATTACCTTAAGACACCGTCCACCATCCTTCACAGCTGAAACACACGGCAAGAACGCCAGCTGACTGCAAAGGTGTAAGGTCAGACCTCCCGTTGCCTGGTGAGCTCTCATAGCCACGTGCACCTGGCAGTCCTGTCTTCCTCTGCTTCAGGCTAACCGAGGTAGTGCCCTGAGGTGATGGAAGGAACAGAAAGAAACAGCTGAGGAAGAAATGATTTTTAGGCTCCTGAATTTAGATTACATTTTAGAGCTGACAGGTGGAAATTGGAAATGGTAATTATAAAGGGCATAAGCAAATAATTTGTATTAGCAAGGAAGGGTCCAGGTTCTTCTTCTCTCTGTCACTTGAAAAGAAGGGGGTAACACATTGTTGTACGGTAGCCAAAATAACCTCTACTTTTCCAGTTAACAGGCTTGCATTAGAGGTCCAGATTCTCCTCATGAGAAACACTGAGCTTAGTTTCACAGATGCAAATCATATTCACTTTTTATCTGAATGAATTTAAGATTTGCAATTTTATAATTACAGAAACTGCAACTACTTTTATTATACTAATTTACCTTACACGTTGCCAGTTATAAAGAATATTTCATGCAATGAGTGTATTTCACAGTGTGTAGGTACCACAATTCTAGCATTTAAAATGCTGCAAAAAAGATCCTGTTCATAAAAATAATGTTTGCTTTTATGATTTCGTTAAAAATAAGCTTAAAAAAACCCTTTGCACAAAGAGTCTCAACACTACAGTTGGATTTTCCCCCCCCCTTTACCCTGGAAACTTTACCTTAGTAATCTTGATAGCAAAAAGTCTTGTAGCTAAAACATTTCTTTTTGGAACCATCTTGTTAAATTTTCTGGTCTTCGTCCTTGGCTGGTTACGATGACACTCAGGCTATGTAGTAGAGTAGGCTCAATTGGTGACATCAGGGTAGTATATCCTGTTTGAAGAGCTCAAAGAACATGTTTTACTAATATTGTATTTAGTTAGAAAGGGTTTTAAAATACAAAATCAGTTTTTAAAAAGTCAATGACCTTTCAAATAAAATAAAGTGACGTAGTTGCTCTGTGCAGTTAAGCACAAATTTTACCCTGAAAACTATGTGTTTAACATTAAAAAAGAATTAAAAAAATTTTGATCTGAAATTAATGCAAACTCAATAGTTAACTAGCAAAATAAGCACACAGAGAGAGTAACAGTCAGGTCTTACTTGAGACATCAGAAAAGTTGGTCCTTATTTTGGGTAGAAGAATGAAAAAAGCATCCAGCTTTCTACATGGGCTGTACAAAAGGAGATGGCAATTGGGTGGGGGAACAGTCTAATTTCCAAGGGATCACTTTTTCCTCATTGTAAGGTCTTTATCATTTGCTGCTGCCATTGGAGGATGCTTATGCTTGGAGGGAGGGCTGGGACATCCTCCACAAATTGGCAGCACCAGTCCAAGCTCCTGGCATTTGCTAGTCTCCCATCCCTACCAATAATCCCAAATTTCATACTTCCCCTGCCTTGCCAGGAAGGTGTTGTCTCCAGAATAATCCTACCTGCTAAACACAGGCCTTGAAGGTGCTGGGTCACCCCTGCACCGCGCTCTTCCTTTATGGCCAAAGGGCCTCAGAGAAGCAATTCTTGCTCCTTATTTACGTACAACTTAAAAAGCAATTAAATTATTGAAGAAGCCATATGTATTCAGTTCTTCTCTGGGTGTCTCTTTTTCTGATGACATGCCACCATGGCTATTTTACATCAAAGTGCAAATTATTAAGCTTCATTTGGTGATGAATGGATAATGAAACAATATTTCTAGAATACTAGTAAAAAATATTTCAAAAGATGGAGAGCGAGCACTGAGACTTGGAATTAGATACTAATAGTGCTTACCTTTGCATTAATCTGGAAATAAATAGTAACATGAACATCCACACTAAACGTGCTTCCTCTCAAACATAAAATATTTCTTCTCTGAACAGTCTCCATCTGTAGCACAAATGAACGTTTCATGCATAAATCGTGGCCATTGAGCACAAAACCGATATGGCACAAAAACTGTGTTTCCAATGATTGTCAGACATATAGCTGAGGCCAAATGAAAGCCAGTTGGAAGCTGCTCATAAAATTTGGCAGTTAAAATACATACTTTAGGCCTTATGGCTGCATTCATTGCCATATGTTGAGAGCTGTCCCTCTCTATTTATCCGCAGCTATTGTATGTTTGGAACTGTCCACCCCTATTTATTTGCAATCCCTTAATTAGGCATAATGGCTCAGCTACTAAAAGATATTAACATATTGCTGCAGATTGAATGAAGAACAACAGATATAATTTGAGGTTGAGAGGAGACTGAACCGTGTCAGAAGATCAAGTTTGATTTAGTCACATAATGACATAGAAGGCGATAGCCATTGGACAGCTCTGGAATCCTTTGCTCTGGAAATGTGCACATTCTGTGCCAAGGTCTACTTCAGCCTATATTCCAAATTTTCTCTCAAAAGTATCCATAAACTGAAATAACAGTCAGAAAAGGCTTACAGATTCAAACTGCAAAAGTTTGATCTAAACTCAGCCCACTCTTCCAGACTAGGCTGTTGACCAGTAAGTCTACATCCAGGTCTGTAAACAGGGGGATGGTATATTGGATACCAAAATTGCTGAGCATCACTCTTGAGAGGCTAATGTTTTGGAGATGGCCCCATTGCTGCCTTTTGGAGATGGCATACTGCAGGCAAATGGGAGAAATATATTCCCCCACGATCATCTGCACACAAAACCCCACCCTGGTGCCTTTGTTAGTCTGATGGAGAAATGCACCCCAGCAGACTGAATGCAGAGGCAGAAATTAAGCAGCATCTCCCCTTCCACCAACTCCGACTAGCTCTGACAATACATTGGCCTTTGATTCTAGCTATTATTGCTTCACTAGCATGTTATTTCTTCTCCTGATTCTTCCTCTTCGATATGCTTCTTTTCCTGACTTCTGTCTGGAAAGGGTTGGGTTTGTCAAGCGTGTTGGGTTTAGCCACCAAAGATAAATCAACCTTTTTGCAGCACTGCCCTGAGACTGCAACCTGAAAGCAATACTTTAAACAACACAAGGCCGCTAAAAGTTTGCTGAGTTTCAGAGTGGCTGATGAGACGTTGCACTGCGCCTGGAGCTTCCCAGCAGCAAGGCTGCAGGGGAAGGAAATTCAAGAAACACAACCTGGCAGACAGAAGCAGCATTTTCCTTTCTTTCTTTTTTTTTTTTTTTTTGGTGTTTGTTCTCCTACTGCATGAGTTTGTTTTGTTTTAAAACAAATATGATCAAACATCAGCAGCAAAAAACAACACTTCAAAACTACCTAAATTGACTCCATCTTTCCTTTTCTCAAAATGGCTGTTAATACATACTATAAAGTCTGTTTAAACTATGGTTTCACCTTGTAAAATACTTCAAATCTTAAGAAAAAGGGATGATGGAAACTCAACAAATTAAAAATCTTATGTAATTATGTGCAAGCTATACATTTGTTCTCTGACTTTTCTTAAAGCTGTTTATTAAGAGGTTAGAATCCTTCTCATCTAGAAGAGGAGGAAGATGACAATAGCCAGATACAAAACTCTTTTGAACTAAACCCTTGAAGTAACAGCCAAAACGTCTCACTACAGTGAGCTGGTCCCTCATATCATAGTACCACAAGTTTGTTACACTTTCTAAATGTATTTATCCCCACAAAGCCCCGACAAGCAAGGGAAGATCTCTTAGCTGAAGGATTTAGGCTCCGAAATATTCTTCCGTTTATTTAAGTACATGGGCACTTAGCAACTGATAGGTTCCTCCATCTTTCAGCTTCCATGTAAGCTTCCTTTTCAGTCAGTACTGAAAAATTTAGCATTTCAAATTTTTAATTGGGATCTTCAAAGCAGTTCCTAATAGGTGCCAGAGGAAAGATGGTAGCATGTCTAATGAAAGTCAAGAAGTGCCACATATGCTGAGAGGAGGAGCTACCCCCCTTAGTGACAGGGCAAAAAGCAAGTCAGGTTCAGCTTTGGAGTGCTTCACTCAGACAACTTTTTTCTTTTTTTTTTTTAACTAGATAGATGTGCGTTCCAGCTAGAAATGTATACTTGACTCTTGAAAATAGTCTGATCTTTTTTGGTAGGTTTGATCAACACTCCACCTACTCTGCCTGTGAGGAAAGCAGCAAGCTTTTCCCCCAGAAAGTTATATTATACAATTATCTTCTTTTTTTCCCCCTTCCATCATGTTTTCCCCATGGCATAACAGGTTATTTCATGTAATGCCCCGTAAACACTAACTCTGCTGGGTAAGGCTTAAGGGAAAACATTTCAACATTTGGAGCATAAGGAATGAGAGATTGGCAGATAGGCTTGTCTTTTTTGAAGTTCCCAGACAAATGTCTATCTGTCTGTCCTTTATTCTCAAATAAAAGCCTTTTCTAAACCTTTTCAAAGGCATATCATTGCAAGTCCTCCTGCTAGAAGTACTCATTTACCCAGCTCTGATCAGCAGGATTGTGAAGTGAGTGTTTCCTGTACAGCTTCTGGCGAGGATTAGGAAGAAATCAAATCAAATCTGAGATTCGCCGTTAATTATGAATGTCTAAAAGGAAGTGTGGAAATTGAAGAGAGGGAGAGAGGTAGTTCTACAGTTTTCAAATAGGACTATTATGACTGCAAGACTAGAGGCTCAGAGTCAGGTATACTGCAAGGCAATTCACAGAAAATTTTCCTATGAGGTAATATACTTTATAACTTACATTTTTGGTTTCTTGAAGAGATGAGCAGAGGAAATAGCTCATTGATGCATCTCAGGAGAAAACCTTTAAAAGGAATGTTAAAATTCAGCACCAAACAGAAATATTTCTGTATAACCTGAAATATTTCACTTGGGTAGGTTATTTTATTGTCCTGTTAGAAAAATAGAGTTTCTTCTCCCTGCACGGAAGGAATTTAAAGATTCCAAAGGCAACTGTATGAACAATGTTAACTGTGAAATATATTCTTCTTCTATCATGTTGAAATATAAATTGTTAAAGAACTCCATAAAGTTTGCATGGGATTACTCATTCGGCTATTGTACTGGGAACATGCGAATATGTATACCGAATATATACAACAACCCAGAAAACAGCAAGGCTGAAGTCATATGTTCAGCATATTTTCATTGGCACATAGAGCAAAGGAAAGCTCTGGCTGCTTAGCAAGGGCTGGACTAGACTCATTAGTCTGCGAATACCCAAAGTTTTCTCGGTGTAAGGTCCTGTTCCAGGCAGTAGCTTTGATGGATTAGTGACCTGAGCTTTCAGGGTAGGTGACGTGTCAGAGATGGGTAGACAGAGACTGGTGCAAAGCAATGTTATTCATCTGCCACCAGGACGTCTAGAAACACCCTGCACCAGTGACACAACTGAAAGCAATGCTGAAAAGCACTATTTGGAATGAGGACGGTGGCTGGCTCCTTGTTATCTATTAATAGAGATAGGATAGAGGGAATCCAGAAATATAAATAAATTTCTGAACTGCCATTTTAAACAGCCTTGTACTTTCTTTCAGAGAAAGTAATAGTTTATTTTTCAAAAGCTAGAAAAGCACACCTGATTGCACACAACTCTGGACCTATTTTTTCTGATTCTTTCCAGAAAAACATGTATCATAATTAAGTTTTCATATGCAGATACCCTGCAGGACATTTATTGTTAAAGTAATTATGCAATTACACACATTTGTTCATTTACAAAATAAGCATATCTATTCCTTACTCTAGAAGCATATGATCATGATAATTGTTCTGCCCTGAGCTCTTGATACTTTGTGAAGCAGGATTTCAGAGTCTAATTTAAATATAACAAGCATGTCACCTCCTGTATATTAAATTTACACTTGACGCTGGCTTTTAAGTCAGCCTACTTGGCAGCTTTTTCTAATATAGTTGTACATTTCTCACCTATAAGATATCTTTTCTTTCCAGAGTAGATCTTATGCAAAGGTCTGCAAGAAAACCTGGAGTTCCTGTCAAAACAGAAGCCAGGGAATTATTTGATTCTCAATTCCATCTGACATCACAGGCCTCGATTTGAGGCTTGAAATATATTGACTTACAAATAAACAAATAGTGTTAGAGACTCAAAACAATGAATATACACTATTCTTGGAACACTAAAGATAGCCCAGGGTAATGAATGCATCCAGGATGAATATATTCAGATTAGCAATGCAATAAAAATTGGCATGCGGATACCTCTGAAGTGTAAGAATCAAAGCTAAAATACGAGGGAGTATGGTTGACAGCAACTGTTTTATGGATAGAGTATGGAAATAGGAAATATAGCACATTCTTACAGAAAATGTTAGAAATACATGTGGTGTTGTGACAGATTAGCATTTAAAGTAAATGTATAGTAATTATAGAAATTAAACCATGTTTTCACAGTGACTGCAATTTGTAAAATCTGTGTCAGACTTGAATGATTTTTTAGTACAGTTTGTTAGTAGGGTGCTGAAAATGTTTTAAATTGAATTAAATTAAAACAAAGGTTTCTTAGTTAAACAACATCACAAGTAAAGAGACATTTCTCTGCAGTGTGTATTGAAATAATCACTTCTATTCTGAATATTCAGGAAATTTAAGATATTAATGACTGAATTTTTTTTAAACACATTAGGCTTCTTATTCGGGGGGCGCGAGGGGTGTGTGGAGTAGAGTTGATTTTTCTGACCTTTAGATTTACAACTTACCCTCCCAGTTTGTTTAACATCTTTTCTAACTATTACATATAGACGATACAACAGCTGGAATAAAGAACAACAGTTCTGTCTGTTGTTACATCTACTAACATTTACCCTTGTCATATTTTGCACAGTACATTAAGCAAAAACATAACAGGCAGTTATTACCGAGCCTGCTTTCTATTACAGTGAATCTTTGTTAGGCAGGGGCAGAGAAGCAGGAAAAATAAGCAGAGGTGGAAAAAAGCAAGCAAACAAACAAACCCCCCAAAACAAAGCAGAGTAATTACATTGTACTATGTTAGGAGTGGTGATGAGGTTTTCAGAACCGCAATGTACTTGTTATGAAAGACGCATTAAATGTAACATTAAAGCAAAACAAAAGAGAAATGTTCTAAGAAACCAAATTGAAAATGTTGCTATCAAACTAGCAATCTAATCATAGGAATAGAACAACAGAGGGTACAGACTTCATATGCCAAGATGCACTGTAACTTTATATTACTGCAGTGGGGGCACAATGGAGTATAATAAGGCATAAGGTGATGCACTTACATCTCCAGAGTGCGTTTTATATACATTCTTGTACTCCTCTGTAATATGTTCCCTTTCTTCTTTTAATTTTTTTTTTTCTTCTTAGTGAGCAGCTGTGCCTTACTGGCAGCAGAGGTGGTAAAGGCTCTGCTGAACTGCTGGGCCCACCCTGGGACATTCTATGGGGTGTGCTGGTTGGATGGGAAGTCCTCTGTGCCTGGCCAGAAGCACCTGCACAGCCAGCCATGGGCCATTCAACTTCTGTCTCACAAAGGTCACTCTGGAAGGGGAATGTAACTGCCATTTCTCCAGAGTGTTTATTTCCCTGCTCCTCTTCTTTTCTTGTCCCCTTCTTCTTTCCCGTCTTTTCCCTATTTTCTT
>JAOQGH010000032.1:10088788-10137978 GCA_025769975.1 Gallinago jamesoni
TTCTCCAGAGTGTTTATTTCCCTGCTCCTCTTCTTTTCTTGTCCCCTTCTTCTTTCCCGTCTTTTCCCTATTTTCTTCCCCTATTTTCCCTCTTTTAGACTGTGAACAGTATTTGGCAAATTTTGACTCGATTTGCAAATGGTTTGGGGATGATGGAACTTGCATTTTTGTGAATGTGTTGGCTGAAAAACTAAAATTCACTCAGCCTCACATTACCTACAATTATCCAAATGGCTCTTGTGATATTTAGCAGAAATTTTTTTCTTCATTCCTAGTGAAGTAATATGACTCTTAGTTATGTATTCCAAATTAAGAGGTATTAAGCATTTCCAGCAATTAAATCTTATTGCAGATCTTCTGAAAGCTATACCTTCACTTAAAAAAATGCACACTTTTGACATAAAGAAATAGAAAAGGCAGTCCAAAGCCCACTGTAAACACCGGGAACATATGACTCCTTTTGGTTTTAGATCAATCCTTTGAAATAATAATAGTTTAAGAAAAAACACTGAAAGTTTTAAAATACACACACACACATATATCCGTATATATTTTTTATATTTGTTGACATGCCCTATCCATATTCCAGGGGAAAAAAAAAGAATATTAAAAACTAGGAGTCATGATTGCTTTCAAAGTACACAAGAGATAACAAATCAAATCAATGGCCCTTATCTTGACAGACTATTGAAATCTCCAGGAACACAAAGAATTTCTTGGCATGTCTTTGCATGAGAAATCTAATATGAATGTTATTCATACTCCCACAAAGGTGAACAATTATAACACTTTCTTTAGCCATATCTTTCTAGCTGATAAGAGTGTGGCTGGGGAGCCAGAGAAATCCATTTCTTTCTAGGTATTAAAAAAAAATGTCCAGAAAAGACTGTCCTCCTTCATTACAGAAAATGCTAGCAAATATCACCAACATCATACTATCAGTCCATTGTTGGTCCAGTTAGCAAAAAAAATATATGTAGTTATGCAAGTAAGTGCATAAACAAAATTAGTTTCTGATCTCTTCCGTTATAAATAGGGTTTACTGCCAGAAAAAAAGAAAAAAAGAAAAAAAAGAAAAAAAGAAAAAAAAAGCTTAATATTTAATCTGGGGAGAGCAAGATACAAAAATTATATGCATGGCTGAAAACATTGGACCATATACACCTTAATCAACATCACTGGAGAGATTTTTGAGCAAGAAAACAGAGCACACCTATTTTGTGCAATTGTTTTGCTCGTCTGGCACTGAAACTCATGTAGGAATTTCTTCTATGATGAGGATTTTTAAAAAAATATTTATTTAGCTTTCTAGTGCAATTCCTATTAATTTCATGGAGATTAAGTGCTCCTTGGCTAAGCTTATGTTATTTATTTTTTCTTTTAAAAGTAAGTTTGCCTTTAGCCAAAACCCAAGCAAAATTATACTATCACAGTATTGAAACTTTTTTTTTAATCTTAAATCATTATTTTTCTCAAATTATAACAAATCAATAACATTGCCAATTACAGCATACTTAAAACATTTTTTAGTAACCAGCTCATCAAAGCTCTTAGTCCACATTTCATATTGTTCAATAAGTAAATAAAGGAACATACTTTTAGGGTTCCTTGAATCCAACGCAGAGATAATATCATGCAGATCTGATGTTGATCGTTGCAATGACATGATGGAGTCCAAAGAACATTCTTCTGTAACTAACACCAAAACCACACAGAGCTTCGGACACGGGTACTTGAAACTCTGCTCTCCCATTGGATGACATCCAGAGTGAAATTCCCAGTGTCAGCAGAGTATTAATTCCCTGTTATTACCTGAATGTTTTAATAGTCACACTTCAGAATTTTCTTCGAATGGAGTCTAAAAGCAGACACAAAAACAGATAGCAATGCGAAGATTTAAACATCAGCGTCTATATGACAAAGACATGCACAGGGTTCTTTTTCCCCCAAGAACAACTTTGCCATTGTAGGAAAAACTGTTGTCTAATCTTAAGGAAGATGTGTAGATATCCCAGATTTTGAGGGAAAATGGTAATTAATAATGGGATGGGGGGTTAGTTGTTCCCATCAGTTTTTTCAGCAGTTTCCTTTCTCTTTCTGTTCTACAACCTTTGCCTCCATTGACTTCTGAATGAGGCTTATCAAAAGGACAATCTGATTACACTTATATCAGATTAAATCGATAAATAGTGTTGAGAAGTGTCACTTTCTGGAAACAAATAACAATACATCTTTGGGGTCTGTTACACAATAGTCTTCATTACTATAAATTCATTATTTAGAAGTCAACGTAGTTTTTATTCCCAAGGATAAGCCTTCAGATTTGCTTTAACTGTATTATCAAGGGAAGCTTGAATTACAAACATCAAGAAGTATGGTTTCAATATTTAAAAGATAAGAAAATTCAATTAGACTGGAATCACGGAGTGAATTTCTTATATATTTTTTCCTTCTGCTTGGAAAAGCATTCTGACTTAAAAATCTCCCTTTGCTGTCAATCCCCACAAGTGAATAAATTTACACGTTTAAGTAAGCGTACTATACAGGATTTTGCTAAAAAGGGGAAAATTACAAGGAGAGAGAAATTGTGGAATTGTGGATAGGTGAAAAGAGAAAAAGTGTTATCCCTTCTGCCATCTTGAGTTACCCTCAAAAAGATTTTTAAAATATACAGTTGTCTTTCTGTGATGATATTCAACCTTTAAGCAAAGAGTGGGTGATTATGTATGGGAGAGGCATAGAGGGAAGAGCACTGAAGAGAAGACGAGCAATGTGGGAAGAAGGAGCAGATAAGGAAAGGAAGCATACAGAAAATTAAGCTAAAGAACGCAGAGTGAGATGTGAGTCATAGGCTTAAAAAAAGACACCAAAAAAAAAAAAGATGGGAAATTTTTTTACAACTACATATACTGTATAGGGGTAGCTCTCCAGCATTTGTACAAAGTTAAGGATAGAACTTCTCTTTTCCAAGTTGTTGGAAGAATAGGAACTTTCATTTGATTTTTTAAAGATATCAAAAGAAAGGAATAGAATAGAAAGGAAAGAAAATTTTGTTGACTTAAACTGCTACCTTGAGAAACTTACAGATCCTAAGTCTCTATTTGGTTCAGATAACCTTTACAGAGGCAATTAAGAGATTTAAGTAAGATGATACTTGAAGAAAATAATCATGGAAATAATTCCAGATTATTCAGCAGAATTTTACCAAACCTTTGTACTCTGCTCCAGGTACTCTCTCTCTGCGGCACCTTTCTGAATTGTGGGCTGGATCTCACATGTTAGGCTAATTTCACGTGACGACAATAAGCGGTCTCACACTGTCAGAGGTTGACGTGCAGTACAACTAATGCAGAAAAAACGTTGAGATTCTTGTCAGTAACAAAGTATGTGTTTTTATTTGAAGTCAGTTCCTACTATCATGCCAGAGAGTCAGCAGCCAGCTCTGAGCACATTTACTGCAGATTCTTTAAGAGTGTCACATCACTAAATCAAAGTTGCTTAGTGGTTGCCAAATGGTAGCTCATTAAACTGAAGGAATTACTAAGTAGCCTCAGAGAAGAAAATAAGCTCAGAGAGAAGTACATGAATAAGACAGTATCTGCTGTCTTTCTTAGATGGAGTACGGTACTTCTGCAGTTCTTCCCTCTGCTCTGCTTTGGATGACATTTTCATGTTTAGAGTATTCAAGAAAGCCTGAATGTTGTTTTCTTACCTACTGCTGATCCTTCGACAAGCAAGGGCTTGTAACACTGACAACAAGGTAACATTTTTTCTTAGAAGCAAAATGTGAAGACGGGCTAACTAAACGTGCTACAGGAAACATGAATCCACGTGCGAAAATTGAGTTTTCAATAATCAGCGTGACTAGGGTAGCCTTTTCTTGTACTGTGACCAAAAGATTAGCAATTTCAGGTGAGATGCCTAAAACTGCCATATTAATATATTCCCCTTAAGATATGATTAACTTCACTTCCTGATTTATCATTCAGCAAGAATTATACAATTTATTTTTGAAAATCACAAAAAAAAAAAAAAAAGTGGTCCTAATACTGACCCAGATTAGGAACCCCAGGAAGGCAGAGGACAGAGAGAGTGAGGAATAAATGAGTCAGTGAAGGTGCACAACACGCATCTGCTCTCTGCTGTTCTTTCTCTTTCCTAAACAACCTTTGGGGGAGGATGGAGTGGGTGGGAGGTAAGGAGAAGCTGTTTGTCTCCTAATACTGTACCAAAACCAAAAATAATACTATAACATCAATTTATTTTATTGAGTGAAAAAGTAGTCACCATTAAGCAGATTTGCAGTTTTGAAGATCATTTCTTTGTGCATGCCTGTGGAAATTTCTCTCTTCTAGATAAAGCTGCTCTTCAGTTACACAGGGAGTATATAAGAGAAGGGCTATATAGGAAACATTTGGCACATGCTTTGCTCTTAGATTTGCAAAAGTGAAATCACATGAGATGGCACTACAGCTATAATTTAAATTAGCTCTTGGCCTAACTCTGTGTTCTGAAAACAGCTGCAGTGATGGGGAAACACCACCTGACAATTCAAATGTTAGGATACAAATCTAGGGTATTGATTTAGTGGGAATCAGCTTCTCTGGACTGAGCCGAAGAGAACAGACTGCAGTTGCTGAGCTGGTACAGCTTTTGAAAGCCCAGGGTGGAGGCTGCATTGGAGAGTGCTAGAAAAAGAAGGGAACACAGGAATTCATTTTTAAGAGCCTTTTTACAGATCATGAGTGCAGTTTAAAAGTTAATTTGGCTTCAATGTGACTTATTTCCAGTGCAGCCAGAAGGAATTGTATTCTTGGCTCTCATATAATTGGTTTTATAATCAGTGGATTTGGAATAAGATGGTAATTGACCACATTTAATCACAACACTTTTAAAAGAAAACACTTATTCGGCAAGGTCTTGTCTTCAAAGTTTGTCTTCAAAAATGTCTTAATGAAGTTCAGATATAATTTTTTGCTGTTAGACAAGCGTCAGTCTAAATAAATCTGCAAAGAAGATGACCCAAGGAGCAGGCTCTTTACAACTTTCCCAGACACAACGAAACCAGGGTTTGCAGGAAGTTTTGCAGGAAGATGTCTCCATCTGCAGGTGGAGGCAAATGCAACCAGAGCTGCACTGTAGCTCAGGGAGTAAGCTGCAAAGCCAAGTGTCTTCAGCCAGGTTCCCCAACCCATGTGAGCTGCTGTCCCACCAGGGAAATGCCTAGGGATTTTACTCTTAAGTCTTTAGTCTTGTGGTATGAGATAGCGTGTCTGCCTGGTTTTGTATATCAGATTTGTGCGTATCTGTAGCTAGCCTCAGAAATGGAACAAGGCAAAGTTGGTCCTGGCTTTATCCAGAACCAGACTATAACCCGAAACTTATGTTTCTTTTGTCCTGTTATGGAATAAATGAAAGCTTTTAAATGTATCCATGAACTGACTTCTCATTTCCCTTGTTTGATCCCTGAATGTATTTCCTTAACACCTGGGATGTTTCAGAAACAGCCAGTCACACTGGATATATGAGCAGCCATAGCAGCTAAACTGTCATAGGAGCAGACAACAGGTAGAATAACTAATTGGGGTGAAACAAAATAATTAAAGACACTGACACTTGCTAGCCCTGAATTCAGCATCCCATCATCTTAGCGAGTCATCTTCCGCGTGTCAATCTGTGGAACTCAATTCTGGTTTAAGTATGTGAAAAGTCCTTTCTAAGTGTCTCGGTCATCTACAGAACCTCTTTACATCTGGCTTCTCAGCTGCCTAAATTTTTGTCTGTGCTTATAGATTGCTGTGTGTCCAAATAAGCCTTGATAAAAAACCTCAGTGAGTTCCTCCTTTCTAAGAGCTTAGATACCCTTAGCTGAAAGTAAAATGTACATTTCTCACAGGACACATTTGTTACCTGAACTTCTCTACAATATATGAGGACTCTCTGAATATTTCTCCTGTGGAAGGTGACATACCACCATGCTGTCTGAAGCTGTGCATGGAGTAGACTTGGATGAAGCTAAACTAGAAAAATTTGGAGTGTGATGTTTGGTTCTCGCACTGATAAATTTGTCTGGGACTCAGTGGAAATGAAGTCTACCTGAGATAACACTTCCAACACGTCTTAATTGTTTGTCGTTAAGTTCTGGCAGATGAACCTTCACCAAAGAATAGATTTCAAGTGTTTAAAAAACAATTTTGAAATGCTCTTCAGTTGCAGTTTCTAAGGGTGAAAAAATAAAATAATAAAAAAAAGGTCTTAATAATATTCCTGATTGTGAAGTCCTTCTGCTGAGTAGCAATCAGTTCTGCTGTCTTGACAGCAAGTGCTGTGCACCAAGGCTGTTATACGTGCTAAATTACTGTCCAGTTTCGATTCATTTAGACCAGAGATCGAGTCAATCCTTACAGTGTACCCAAACACATGTCAATGGCAACTATTGAATCAATGACTCAGAAGACTTGTAATTTCCAGAACTACTGTGAGGTGAACCTGGAAATAATACACTTCTAGTAGTGATATCGTATTTTATGTATTACTTCTACACAAGAGGTAGACCTATTTTCCCAAGGCAGTCAAAAACTGATTACAGATGTCCATCCTATCTATACATTTGCATTCTAGCAAATTAGTTCAGTAACAGAAATATTTGCAGAAAAAAAATTGAATTTTATGTGGGAAGTTACTTACATCATTTAAAATAGGTAGTTATGAATGTCAACACTGGGAAACTGATTCCAACAGCAATGATAATTCAGTCACAAAGAGAATGCTTGTACATGCAGTCAAAAAACCTAGAACATAAATATTCTCAGTGAATGCCTTGCAAGTTTGCTACTAATCAATAGATTTCTGCAACAATCTAATTTTGAACTGAGAAAATTAAAAACAGAGCATGAACAGCTTTGAACACAAAAAAGGTAATGCACACAGAATACTGAACCACTCCCCCATTTTCTCAGAAATAATGGTTTTCTTTTATTCCTGACAATCATTTTTTAAACAATCTGTTCAGGATATACAAATTATCACTGTTTTCATTCTGCCCTAATCAATTCCAGAGGATTAATATCATATTCTAGATCACCTGGGTAGCACACAGTGATACTGTACTTACCGGGAGGAGCAGTTGAGAGAGTGCCTTCAGTTTATAATGGTAAGGTATTTTGGCAATTGGATGAAACACTGCAGGACCCACGAAAGTGGCCAGATATTATTGGCTGGAGATAACTTTCTTTTTAGAGATTGATTCTTTTTCATTATATTTCTGGATGAGTGCAGGTGTACAATATAATAGCCCATGGCAGTGAACAGGAAGATGAAACTCAATAAAAACTGAGGATGAGAAAGAAAATTCATTTTTAGTTTGTGTTAGCTGTTGCTACTGTGAACACAACATGCTTTTATCACGTAAGAGCAAAGAAAGTCAATGTGTAACGTTTGCTCGTTAACCCTCTCTCTACTTTATGCAATAAAGTCTAATGTTTTCCCATATATCTATATGTCTTTGTGTGTGTGAGAAGTTGTCTGCCTGAAAAGCAACCCAAGAACATTATTTTGCACCACAGACTACAGATAATTTTGGCAGAGCAGATTTTCCGTAGGCCTGGATATGGATTTGTATTATATTTAAACGCATTGACCTTCCTGGTCGCAGATTTTACGATCTGTACCTGTGTGGGAGGCAAGAAAAAAAAAAAAAGAAAAAAAATAATACTGTAGATTTAAAGGCTTCCTAGACTCTCCCCTTCCTTTCTCCCAGTTTTTATAATCAAAGTTATAAAAAAAAAAAAAAAAAAAGAAAAATCTCCCTATCCCCAGTATACTGGTAGTGCACCTGAAACTGTCCCCTCTTACTATTGTGGTAATAGACAATTAATGTAATCTTTAAAAATCTGAGACAGTATTTGATTTCTTCTCTTGAATATAATTATGGGATAACCATTTCCATACAGAAGTTACAATAAGAAGATTTTTTAAAATTCCTCTTACAATAGTGTATTCATCTAGCTAGAGTGCACCAATATCGTATGTTAGGACCTTGTTGGTTCTCACATCCACTTTCTCACAGTTGTGCCTGTTAACTTCTAAGTAGAATAAATCATATTTTTTGTATTGCAAATTGAGTTATTATATGCTCTTTTGTTCTGAGAAGCAGCTCAATAAGCAAAGGTAACAAAGGTTCATGATTTTTCCATAGGACAAAAAAAAATAATTTTTAGTTACTAGTTTGGTTGGGGTTTTTTTGCACATTCATTTTACATTTAAGTAGTAAGTGGTCTTGTCCAAACTTTATTATTTCTCACAGAAGGGAATAATGCTGTATCTAAACTGAGAATAATTGTAATATTGACAGAAGACTTTTTTTCTGAGCAGTGACTTCTTTTCCTGTATTTTACTAAGAATTTCAGCAGAAGAAATCAGTGAACAGAAAAGTTAGGGGTTTAATACAAATAATAATGCAAAATCATGAGAATTAGTAGAAATGTAGATAATTCTGTGATTTTACTTTTAACCTCAGTAAGTATAATTTCTTTCTGAGGATATGTGTAATGATCTAAACTATACTCAGCAATGCTAGAAATCAGCTACGTAATACCACTATGGGAAGGTGCAAAAACCAGCTCACCCCTGAAACCAGCTACAGCATACAAGTAACATAGAGAGGGTAAGTAACATGTTTTGGGAAAAATATATTTTAATTTGGCTTTAGTTTCATAAGTGAGAAACTGTGATAATAATGTACAGATGTTGTGTGTACCTATGCATACACAGAGATGCACACATGAACGTACCCTTGATTGTACAGTCTTTCTTTTTTTTTTTTTTTTTACAATCCCTTAAATGTATTTTCTTTTTTTTAACCTATAGTCACATTTAGACACTTCTGACAGTGCAACCAGGCTGAATAATGACATAGAACTATCTAAACATGCTAGGAGCACTATGGTTCATTTTGAGCCTCAATTTGCACCTGAATCATATCATTACATTCTGCAGTATCACACAGCGTACAAAACTTTCCATGTTAACTACTGTAAACGTAATTTAGATGTAAGAGGTAAGCAAGACAAGGAATAGAAAAAAACAACAATGAAACTCACTTTAAAAAACAAACTACTTTCATATAGTAAACTCCTAAATTTAAAGTTGACACAAGGACATAGAAAAAAAGGACAAAAAATTATTCCCATGGCATATAGTGACAATGAAAGGTAAATTTCTGCCTCTGAAAACTTGCTGTCATGGATCTGGATCACTCAACCTCATCAAAGTCACAGGCGAGTTCACGGGGTTGATGTGAAACAGAATTAGGTAGCGGAGGAACTGCATGAGGACAAATAGGGGGTTCATGATGCACCAGCAGGATTTAAGTCCTGTAGCGGATCTCCTCTCAAGTTGTTTTGGGAGGAATTCAAACACCTGGCTCACACCATCCCACATCCCACGGGCTACCATCCCGTAAGGGTGCAGATCTCCACCAAGTCCTGTGTTGTTGCTCCCAGTAACCATGCAGGCATCTCAAATACCCCACAGCTTCTACAGTGGTGCCAGACAACTAAATACAGGCAGGCAAACCCCTGTGATACCAGAGAGTGTGATACCCTGTGATATCCTCCACAGAATAATTTACCCGCTGAGATTATCCTAAATATTTACTGATTAATTGGAAGACCACATTAAAAGGTTACTGAAGAAGATCTGTAGATGACATAAGGCTTGACAGACTTACTACTGGAGACGAAGCGCTGAAAAGGTAGGCAAAGGCACAGACAGACACTCTTTAGGGAAAATCATTTAGTTTAACTAAACCAAAAAACATCAGCAATACATGCATACTAGATGGGTGACTATTTTGGAAAGCAGCAATAAAGAATTGGGGAGTCATAGGAAATAATAAGCAGAAGGTGCCGATTTTGAAGCCAGCAATACCATACCTGGATCATAAATGCAGATATCTTTTACGTAAAGAGAAGTTACTCTAAGTAGCTCTACAGGAGTAACATAACTGTCACTCACAAGTTCTTCTGTTCTCCCACGTTTACCAGATCTCCTTTCCAGGTGAGTCCAGATGAGACATTTCTTCTCACTAGTTACATCCTCCACAGCTACCTGTATCATAACAAATTTAAGCTGTAAGTAACAAAAAGTGCCAGGTACTTTAAGCTGCCACAAATATTTTCATAATGATAAGACTGCTTCTCATTCTCCAAGAAAAACCTGCTCTTTGCCCTCAGAATATTTAGTAGAAATGGCACTGAAATAAGGTCAACCTAGGCTCGGGGCCAATAGTCAGGAAATAACAGCCACTGATTAGATTAACTTTTAATGTCTTTTCTCTGGAATAGCCCAAATTAAACCCCATGATCCAAACACATCAGGATTTGTAGGTTTCAAGATCAATGTCAGGATATTACAAATGTTTCTTACTGCACAGAAACTTCAGCTTGCATCTGAGCTATTCCTAAAACTCTATGCAGACTCTCCTCTTGTTTCTTGTAAATCACCTCCATGAATATGAAATAGGTTGTAGGATTAGAAAGTCATTTCATCAGACTCCTCAGGCTGGAACAGAAGCTCCACTTGCCTGCAAGGTATAAGGAATAAGCACACTAATGAACTGGATTTTGCCGATATTTTGTTTGTTAATAGAACCAAACACTGTTCATCTGTATTTCTATAGAAATACTTAACAAAATAATACTGAATGTAAAATTTTGACAGCTAACAAATTTGCTGAATATAATTAACCACCTTTACAGAATTTAAGCAATGCACAAAACCTATGTAGAGGAATCTTTGAGAAATTTTATGACTTTGCGTTATTATTAATATTTATAATTCAAGATTCTTCTCCAGACCTCACCGAGTGAGCTCCATGCCCAGTCGTCTCCCGAGACTGCAAATAGGAATGATTTCCTTTCCTGCAATGTGAATGATCAGCTGAGTGATGCCTTTTTTGTGAGCATGATCTGAACCGTTTTCTCATTGACAATTTCATTCTGAAACAAATTCCAGAGAAACACATCTGATCTGCCTTCTTTCATCGATGACTGTATTTTTGATGGCACACAGACACAGCTGACAGCACTTTTGTGACCCAGAGGTCTGCTCTGCCTAGCAGCACAACAAGCATTCTCCCACCTTCACGCTGGTCCTGTGTCTTGCCATGGGGAGTTGCCATTGACAGGTTTTGAGAATACAAAAGCACTGATGATAGTCGCTGAGCTGAACTACTGAGCGTTCCTTCTGGTGCATGGTTTGGGCAGCTGGCTGGGAAGATCAGGAGGCAACTAATGTGGGGAAAGTGACAGCCCTTGTGGAGGGGACACAGAGTGGCTATGGATCCATGAAGCCAAGAGGCTGACAAAATCACTATTGCATTGCCATACATTTATATGAAGAGTTTGTGAGAATCCTTACAGCACCAGAGCTACTGGCCACCCTCCTGCCTGGCTCCCTAGTCCTGCTGCACCACGGGCTGCCTGAATGGCAAATCACTAAGTTGTACAGGGTATGTGTGATGCTGAATGGCTCTCTATGGCCGATCCTGTCCCATGTGGTTACAATCCCTTGCTCCTGATGCCGAAAGGATGTGTCATAAATATGCAGGAAAGGTCTTCAGAGCAGCTCACAGCCTTAGTCTCTTACAGGTGATCAAGTGAACTCATCAACAGGGAATAAAGTGGAAGTGAAACTGAACAATTCATAATCTAGTGAGATAACAATATAAATATAGAAGGTAAAAAATGAGAGTTGAAAGACAATTTAAATACCTTGTATGACGTCTGTGTGCGTGTGTACCTATAGTGTGAGCATAGATATACCCCACTACTGATCCAGAGCATCGGTGGAAGACAATCCAAATGAAATAAAGAATAAATGATATGGAAGATGAGATTAAAATTTAAAAAAAAAAAAAAACTAACATTAAAAGAAATTTAATAAGGGTAATCCACTTCTCTGAGAAAAGATTTGACAGACTCAAGAACAGATCACACTACAATAAAATCTGACTACAAGAAATCTGCAGACTGGATGGGCAATCACACTGAGAAGCTCTTAAAATGAAGAAATTCTCTGTAGAGGTGTCATCCCACACTGAGAAATTCTTGGAAAAATATTATAACAATAGTATCACAGAAAGAGAACAATATATGTCCCTGCAGAGCCATTCCCTGAGGAATATTCCTCATGTGATTGTTTTCCATGCCCTGAGCTCTCGAGAACACTGTAAAAACCTACCCCTTCCCTGAGAAACTGAAAGTCCGTGTTACAAAACACAGATGATATTTTCTTCACTACACCCCCAGAGCTGGCAGGATTAGCAGGAGCCTGTTTGCTCCTGCAGACTCCCAAGAGCAACCACATGCCCTTGACTTCAGAAAGCTGCTCCTACACAGGACGTTTCTGAAAGGCTTTCCTTCCTGGGAAGTGATACAGTCACGCTGAAACCCTCCCTCCACCACTATCATGGGGAAAGTAATTCTGCAGGGGTCAGCTTGCTCCTTCCTCCCCTGCTGCAGGTCCCTTCCAGAGACTTGAGGTGCAGGATCAGCTCGCAGCAGTGATACCAAAGAGTTGCTGAAGGAAATCCTCGAACTGCAAAGTCAATTCTTGACATAAATTTATTGGCTAGACTGAGACTTTGGTCTCTTGTGCTTGGTATTTGCCATGGTATATTTTCAACTCATTTGCTCAACTGGAATTTTGGCTTGAGAGATATCTCAGCCATCTCTTGTTCACATCTGACAATTCTTATGAGAACAGGTTAATAATTCAGAGGAAGAGTGGGATCACCCTTTCCTTTGAATAAGTACAAGCAATGTTTAACAAGGCTTTGACAGCTGCGGGAAATGATTAGCTTTCCTAATAGTTTTAAAGACTGAATATTATTTTTTAAAGTATTCCTTTCGAGGAAGTCAATCCAAGACTGTTTTCCTTGATGTATTCTCCTATAAGTGGGGTGGTATTTTCAAAGCTATCAAATGGAGTTTCAAGAGAAAGACTTTTTGTGGCTGCTTTGATAACCGTATTTTCATGATAATAAGAATACAGTGTTGTATTTGGGAACAGGAGAAGTAAAAGATCTCAAGAGGCTACAGAAAACACAGAATACCTTACCTTCCTGCAACATGTTTATCAGTTTGGATGCTACAGTCACTGTCATGATTTCCATGTGTATAAACAAGTAGATTTATGGGGAAATCAGGGAAGAGCTACATATCCCTTCTCTCTACTCTTCTTAGCTTTGCAATATAAGTTAACCAACACTGCTTCATTGTGTACAATATTTTGGAACTCTAGTTTTACCACACTAGTGGTATGTGTATAACATGAGCACAATTACTACATGGAAATGTATCCTTTCACAAAACAGTACCATACATGCTTTTAAAAAAATATTTTTGAAGTATTTTTCTACAGTCTTAATATCATAAGAGCTGTATTAGTTTCCTCTCTTGTAATTTCATTCCAAATTCATACATCAGCTACACAGGTAAGTGAGAAAAGTTTGCATTCCTTCTTAAACAAAAGGAAGATAACCAAATCTAGTAATAATAATAAAAAAGATCTCTGTAGCAATACACAGTACATATATCCTAGAAAGCCTGGGAATAATATGAAAAAAACTCTTAATACTTGGTACACTTCGGCATTATGTAAGTCTCTAAGGCTCTAGTCTACACACCTTTGCCATTGGGCATAGTAGGAATAATATTACAGAACTGATGGATCTAGACTGAACAAGGTCTTTTCCAGGTTGATTTTTTGTTCACTCAAAGCTTTGTTCATAATATAAAGTGAGATTGCCCCAAACAAAACAGGTAAAATGTATCATGATGTACTTTCATGAAGTACTTTCATGACGTATGTATGACCTTTGTGGGAAACAGATACATCTAAAGGTAGAAGCTATAAATACAGAGAGGTAAATTAATATTTTTAAATAAATTTGAAAGACGTTTCCATTTTCTTCCACATGTAATCTTTAAAATTTGTCAAACTGCAATCTCAAAGGATTCCTTGCCTTTCAGGCAGTTCTCAAATCCCTCAATGGTTAACATTACAACCTGTTGGAAACATACAGTACTCTGTGTTTTCCTTTCACTAACCTCCTCCAAAAAAAATCAGTTACTCTTCTAGTGAATAATTAGGCACTTACGTTTTGAAGCTCCGAGGAGCTCTGCATGCTATTTTCCTACTTCTTGAAAATGAAAACTACAATCAGAGCACTTAAACTTGAGTGCCAGAGTCTTCCTTGGACATAAAGTCTAAAACATACTGCAGTAAGAGCATGCTAATCTGCTTGCAAGTTCACATTAGCTTCTTACTGTTACTTTCAATAAGTGAAAGTCACGGCACAGTCTCTATAAAAATCAGATTTATGCAAGTTTAATAAGCCTCATTGCAAGTTATTTCTCAGATTTTCATGGTCTGGTTATCTTGGAAACCACGTAGGAAAGAAAACAAAAACTCTCTCAAACCCCTCATTCTTGCAGAAGCACAGAAAACAAAGGCAAAACAGTAATTTCCTCTACTGTGCTGTAGAGAGAAGTCAACATTTTGCTAAGTGCAATGCTGTGAAAGCTTACATGGTGGGAAACACTTCTTTGTCATATAGAAGCCTGGTGTTGTATTAAGAGATAAGCTTTTAATTAAATTGGACTTCCCGAGAAGCTGCTAAAGACTATCTCACTGCTATCCTGCTGATGGGGCCACCAATTGTGGCACTGACAGCAAGTGGGCCTATAGCTCACAGCCATGCAGTATATTCCATTTCCCTGGTATTCATTTAACAATCAAAACATGAACTCAGTTATGTTATACTTCAACCTATCATACCATTGCTGAATGAGGCCATACAATTCACATCAAACATCAGTAAAGCTGTACAGCTAAAGTCAGCAGGGCAGAGTAAGACAATGCAGTTGTTTTGTATTATCAGCTTTTTACCCCATTTGTCATTTAATTACTGTTTGGAAAACGGAATGTGCAAGTTATGACCAAGTGTCAAGGAGTGACAGTAGCCCTGGCTAGTGACTGTTACAGAAAAAGGACTGTAAAGATCATGGTTAGACAGTAGAAAAGTTTGATGTTGCTTGGGAAGCTGCACTACTGTAAATATTGAAAAGCCTTGAGATTGGAAATCAATGACTAGCATAGTGTAGATCTAAACCTGTAAGAAAACAGATACCAGATACCCAAACAGAATATAGCTCCACTGAACCCTTCAGACTGGAGTCTGCAGTTCTCTTCTCTGTGTTTCTACTTGTTGTTTTGTTCTCTTTGAGCATTTATTGAGTAATTATCCTGCAGCAGCTGAGCATCTCAAGTATATACATATTACTTAAAATATTTTGTCAGTGTGCCTCCTTTATTGATATAAAACTATGGAAAATTACATTAAGTGTAGTTAGAAACCATAATAATAATCATCTAATGTGCAGTATAAGCTGTTTTTCTTCTCAAAGCCTATACACTTCCTTTGTTTCCTTTGCTGGTTACTGCTGTTTGCTGCTTCTGGTTTTATTTTGGATTAATATTTCTTTACAGAACAGACATCACTGTCTATGTTTGTTTTCACTCTAACAAAACCAGCAGAACAAAACAAAAAGTTATGTAAATGTGAAGAGTGAAGGTCTTTTTGTGCTTATTTTTTCTTTCTTCTAAAAGAAATTATTGACTTTTTAAATACCCAACTTCGCTACTGGCAGACTCAGAAACGTTACTTTCAAGGTGTAAACAGCCCCTACTCCACCAAAGGAGCCTATAGCTCCTCACTGTGCCATACAAAAGTGGCTGCTTCCAACACAGATTCATAATTACGGTCCTCACAAAAGCTATACAGAAAGATGTGTGCCTTATTCCCAGTGTGCTTTTCTAGTGGAAAAAGCCTCAGGAGATGATGATGTAAATATTTTAGGTTTCTTTGGTGCCTTGAAACCTTTGATGGTTAACTGCCCCAGTGAGATCAAAGCAAACACAGCTCGTTATTTTATATCTCTGGATTCATTTCGTAATGTTTGCTCCATCTATACTACCTCTTTTCATGACTAGTGCACAAAAATGTATTGCCTCTGTTTTTACATAATGTTCTAATGCCACTATGGCCTATTTGCTCCTTAAATAATCTTCGTAAGACCTGACTGTTGTTCCCCCTGTTAGAAAAATTGATATTGTCATACAAATTACTGTATGACTCACCATGAACGACGACAGTCTATTGACCGCACAGGTTGCCAGGTGTTCTTAGATAATAGATGGTTTAGATCTCTTCTCGCTCCTTTGACTTTGGAGAACATGGTTGTCATGACACAAGTTGACTTCATAGCAAATGATCTGAAAAAAAGCCAGAGAAAAAAATATTTCCGACGTTATGCAGGAAGCATTCATAGAGTAATGCTGAGGTCTCTCAAGTCCAGGCCAATGACTTAATCTCTCGTTCGTTCCTCATCACTAGAAGGTGGCTTAGAAAAAAAATACGGTAAAGACAATACAAAAGTCTTTTGAAATGCAAATAATTGGATTCAGAGCTAATAAATATAACTTTACCTTCAGCCTTTTACAAAGATCCATCCAAAGACATATTCTTTTTGAAGTTAATATGATCACTGAATATATGATCTTTCGTGTTTCTCTTACCTGAAATATCTACAAGTTTTAAGTGCTGCACACATGAAGATCGCAAATGATGCTTATGCATACTGCATCTTTGTTAGGATGTTTTGTAGAAATCAGATGTCATTTTCCTCACTTATAAATTCCACCAAATGTAAAGCCAAGCAGTAATTTTGAGGGAAGAACAATGCAAGCCCTGGAAAATACAACAGGGCTGTATCTGCACAGTCTCCAGGCAACTGCCATACATGATACATTTGCAGCTTTTTTAACAGCTTTGTCATATTCCAATGAGTGTATTATAATAATTACCATCAATACCGCAACTGCACTGAAAATAGAGGCAAATGCAATTTTTATGGGAGTTATTTCTCTGAAGGTGGGAAGAGTTTTGTGGATTTACTCTTATTTCTTAAGATCATATTCTATCACTGAGATGAATATTTTGAATATTTTGAAAATTTAAGTTTAAAATAGTCTAAAGTGCTTGGACTTGGGCATGAAATCAAGAGATTAATTCTAGAGAAGTATGCTTTTAAAAATATGGACCTTCATTTAATGCTACATATATCTTTAAAAGCAAATATATTAATATAGTTATATTAATAAATATAATAATATTAATATTATTATTAATATTACTGTTATATATTATTATTATCACTATTAAAATTTCTAAAAACTAATAAACAGTACTTCAAGCTTACTAGCAAGCATTTATTTGATTTTCAAAAGAGATAATTATTCAGCTTTTAGCAACACAGGTGCTTAAGTATTTAGTATTTTGAGATTCAGAAAGAGGAAGTGGTTTTAAGCACCTGATTTAGAATTTCACTAGCCCTGTACTACAAAAAGGAAGATAAATAGGCTCAGCTCACATATACAATCTTGACAATAATTTATTAGAACATGGAGCATATTCAACAGCGTAGTTGGAATTTATCTACCATTTTGCCAAAACATGAAATGGTAGAAAGAAAGCATCATCTTACTGTACTGTCATTAAACAAACACCCCTTGTCTTATCAGACAATAATTTAGTATTGCTACATTTCTATTAGTTTTTAAGCAAGTATGATTCAAGAAACACCTTATTTCTCTTATTTGAAAGAGAAATCATTTGTTCACTTGTGATAAATGTTCATGATTAATTTAGAAGCATGTGACGTGCATTCATTTCAGGATTTTTTTTAAATGGTATTCCCTGAGTAATCTCATCCTGGAATCATAACCATTGCAGATATTTCTCTGTGCATACCCTGACTAGAGTTTAGCAAAAAATGGCTGACATGGGTTTCCTAAAATACAGAATATAAGAACTGATTAAATGAAAAAGCTAACCTGAGTCAGTAAGTATATTGCATGTGGGTATTTTCATCCCTTTTTTCCACTTCTAGGACTGCAAGAAAAACCTGAAGACAGTATCTGCTTTTTCACAGAGTAAGTTGATTTCATTGGACTCATATGTCTATAACACATTCCTATAATTTTTCATAGCCTGTATATCAAAGCCATTCTTCTATTCTAACAATACAAAGCGGTTTCCAAATATATTTAAGGCTTTAACTTTTATTGCATTCCTCTTGATTTCCAAACATAATTTTATTTCACAGTACATTACTTTCTATTACACAGTTTTGTACTTTACCATTAATACCCTTTCATTATTTCAATAAACGAAACTAAATGTAGTGTTGGCTGTTTGGCTCCATGCTTCAGTAATCTCACCATGCGTCAGACAGCTGTAGGACAATCAAATAAATGACTGCAATACACCATTGTTTTAATTATATTTATTGATTCAAGGGTGTTTAAATCCTTGGTTTTTTCTTGAACAATGATGTATTTATGTCTATAAATTGATTAATGGATTGCCATCTTTATCATGCAATAACCAAATCTACAGCTGATTAAGTAATGTGTTTCTTGTACAAATTAGCTAAATTATACATGCCAAACACATCACATTCTCCATTTAACAGAAGAAGCCGCTTGCCAGGAAATCTTTTTATCATTAGCTCTTCTCAAGTGTGATACAGCTGCTAATGAACAAGCAGGACACTTCAAAAAGGCAACATTGCAAAAAGCAGCTGAGCATCCTGCATGGGCATTGTGTTGTGATATATGTGGTGCCCTTCAGATGTTGTGCAGTGTGTATTACATTACACCACACCAATTAGTGGAGAAGTTTATATTTCCTTTATTTTTTTACTGAATACATCATCTCTCAACACAATTTGAAGTAATAAAAAATTGATTTACAGTGTATTAAAAATATATGCATGTTCAGAGCCAGCTTGTAATTAATTCCTTCACTTGGTCAGGTCTAATTTCAGCTCATAAGAGTAACTTCTCACCAACATGAGTAGAAGATGTGAGGAAAATTATATTCTCGCCACCAGGCGAGCTCATTTTAAGAGCTCAAGAAAACTTGCTGCCTTGCCTTCAAGAAAGCAAAGCATGCTGTGCTGGAACACAACATAGGGGAGGGGCACCTCTCCTACAAAGACAGGCTGAGAGAGTTGGGGTAGTTCAGCCTAGAGAAGAGAAGGCTCCAGGGAAACATTATAGCAGCCTTCCAGTATCTGAAGGGGGCTGAAGTGGGACTTTTTAAAGGGCATATAATGATAGGACAAGGGGTAATGGCTTCAAACTGAGACATCAGAAAGAAATTTTTCACTGTAAGTGTGGTGAGACATTGGAATAGGTTCCCCAGAGAAGTTGTGGATGCCCCATCCCTGCAAGTAGTCAAGGCCAGGCTGGATGGCGCTTTAAACAACCTGGTCTAGAAGGTGTCCCTGACCACAGCAGGGGAGTTGAACTAGGTCGTAGAATCATCTAGGTTGCAAAGAACCTTCAAGATCATCTAGTACAACCATCAATCTAACTGACAAAAAAACCACATCGCTAAACCATGTCCCCCACCACCATGTGAACCCATCTTTTGAACACCTCCAGGGATGGTGCCTCAACCACTTACCTGAGCAGTCCATTCCAATGCTTAATAACCCTTTCGGTGTAAAAATTTTTCCTAGTATCCAACCTGAACCTCCTCTGGCACACCTTGAGGCCATTTCCTCTAGTCCTGTTGACTGTGACTTGGGAGAAGAGACTGATCCCTGCCTCTCTACACCCTCCTTTCAGGGAGTTATAAAGAGCAATAAGGTCTCCCCTCAGTCTCCTTTTCTCCAAGCTGAACAACCCCAGCTCCCTCAGCCTCTTCTCGTAATACTTGTCCTCCAGACCCCTCACCAGCTTCATTGCCCTTTCTCTGGATCCGTTCCAGCACCTCAATCTCTTTTTTGTGGTAAGGGGCCCAAAATTGGACGCAGGCCTCGAAATGGGGCCTCACCAGTGCTGAGTACAGAGGGACTATCACCTCCCGAGACCTACTCACCACACTGTTCCTGATACAGGCCAAGATACTGTTGGCCTTCTTGGCCACCTGGGCACACTGCTGGCACATGTTTAGCCCACAGTTGACCAACACTCCCAGGTCCTTTTCTGCCAGGCAGCTCTAGCGACTCTGCCCCAAGCAGAGTGTTTCTGTGATGGTGACTCCCTCATAGCTGTCCTGCTGCACAATGGCTTCCAGCTCATCCTGTCTGTTGCCCATGCAAAGTGCTTTAGTGTAGATGCACTTGAGCTGGGCTCCCGATTTCACCCCCATCCTTGGCCCTTTACCCCCAGGCTCATTACTAGTGGGCCTGGTTTTATCCCCTTCCCCCTTCGTTCTAGTTTAAAGCCCTGTCCATGAGCTTTGCTAACTCTTGGCCTAATACCCTTTTCCCCTTTCGGGATAGGGTTTCCCCATCATACTCAAGCAGACACAGTGTCCTGTAAATCAAACTATGGTCTGTGAACCCAAAGCCCTGCTGGTAGCACCAGTTACAGAGCCAGGCAGTGATCTGCCTGATCTTTTTGTTTATCCAGTCATTGGTCCCCAAAACTCGAGGGACAGAGGAGAACACAATTTGTGCTCCTGAACCCTTGACTAGCTGTCCCAAAGCCCTGAAATCTTGCTTCATCACTGGTTCATCATTATCTACCTGCAAAATCAAAAGGGGGTAATAATCTGAGGGCCAGGAAGCTTCCTGCTTCTATCCCTAACACAGGGTTCGGCCTGCATGTGGGACCCTCAGCTCCCCTCAGAAGGGAACCACCTAGAACTATTGCTCTCCTCCTTTTCTTCACAGAGACAGCCTTAATTCATGGAGCTGGCTGCTTCAGCAACTCCCTGGATAAGCCTTTATCAGCACTTTCCATTCCCTCATCCTGTATCTCCCAAGGCTCGTACCTGTTCAGTACAGGCACCTGGGAAGGCGGGGGAGGCCTGGAGGGGACTCTCCTGCTGCCCCGAGCAGGTACCTGCTTCCACTCCCCCTCATAACCGGTTACTGAGCACATAACATGTACTGAACATTGCTGATCAGCCAAATTGCCCATTCCTTTGGGATGTTTCTGCCACTACAAAGCATGGCAAACCCCCAAAATGTGTCTATCCCTTATGGGATATATATAAAAACATATCTCTGAAGCAGATTCATAATTGGCATGCTATGCATGTATTATTATATACATTTTTAGAAATGAATAAATACACACACATTTATGGCTTGTTTATATTTAACCGCAGAGCTGCAAGAATAGTAGTACAGACCTGCATTGTTCCAGAGGCAATACTTCAGAAATTTCCTCTCAAGATCATGTAAGAATATTTAATTCTTATTTAGAAGATCCATCACACATTTCTCAGCTGGTGCCATTGTGCATAAGAGAAATGGTTGCAGCTGGAGGGCCCTTGGCCAATTCCACTAGTATAACTCAAAGTAGCTCAAAAAGCACGCTAAATTTCATAACAAGATTTTATATTAGGCATTGCTCAGAGACACAGAGATATCAAAAGTGGAGGGGTTTAATTACAAAATATTTTTGATAGTTCCACTATAAACCTGGCCGGGAAAAACACACTGTAAAAATCTTTACATCTACTGTTCCCAAAATAAAGAGGACACTAGATATTTTAGGAAGAAAACATGAAAAATGTTGTTACTGACTGATGTAGTGGTACAGAAGGAGCAACCAGAAAATGACAATAGGGTTGAAGAAGAGAGCAGACTGCTCACATCCTAGTAAAAAAAACCAAAAAAAAACCAAAACACCCATTGCATGATGCATTTAAAGAAACAACCCAAAGGTGGCTTTGGAAATGTACTCAATCTAAAAATAGGGCAGCAGAAACATAAGTTTTTCCAGCCTGGCAGCTAATAAGGTAGTAATTTGTTAGGTAAGAGGGACATGTAGCAGGTAAGTAATTCTGCAGAATGTAAAAAGTACCTTAAATTTACCAAAGGACACACAGTAACTCTTTTTAGCCATTTTCATTGTGTATGTCATGCTGTCCATATGTCGTACACCTCATACTCATTGACACAGAAAGTAGGATTTTTGGGAACCTACTCTGAAGTTTTTAGAATTGTGTCACCCCAAGTTAGCTGATACACTGCCTGTTCCTATAATTTCACCTATATTCTCAACTAGCTTTAATGATAATATGCCAGTAATATTGGAAGTGGAAATATTCAGTAAATTATTGGTTGTTTTGGTTGTACTAAAATTACTTTTAACCACAGTAAACAAACTAAACATAAAAAGAATTCTGATAAGTATGGTCTTTTAGAAAATGCGAATGAAAAGGGAATTAGGACTTATTGCTATAAAAAGAATAGTAGAGTCCCATTCCTGAAAATGGGAAAATCCTCTTCTTTCAGATTGGCAGTTATACTGCAGAGGGTGAAAGCACTATCTGAGGAAAGCCTGGGAGAAGATCAATTTTAGAAGATTATTAGTGAGGCTGCATCCCTCACTCATATGAGAAACTCTGCTGAGCAAGGCAGCAGGTTAAAATAAACTATACGTTCAGTAAACATTTCTGCATTAGCCTTTACTGCTGTTCACATTAGTATTCCACCAGGTTAGAATTTGCAGTTGCTGTAGGGTGTTGTGTAACAAGAGGTCTCCCAAATAACACTTTCATTAGCATATAGGAAGAAAACATGATGCAATTCTTAGCCACAGTGCGCAGTTCTGACTATGGCACAAAGAGGGAACTTGGCACTTTCTCTTGCAACTCTACAGTTTGCCAAATGTTCATTCTCACAGGCTGTAAGGTTTTATCATTTCAGAAAATTAAAGTGAATTTGAACTTGAATAACAGTAAACTTATTTTAGGCTCTGAATAGGCTTGGCTAGTCATGTCAGAAAAAAAAAAAAATCACAGGATGTTAACTTGAGCATTTTCTTCATTCACATGATGTAATTCTTTGAGCAGCTCCCTCTTGCGATGACAAAAAAGCCAGGGATGGGACAGTTAACAGTATTTAAAATCTAGGGAGAGCTTTTAGGAGAGTATAAATGTTTCTTTGAAAAATAATTGTTTCAAAATCTGAATTTTGTGACACTTGAAAGACGAGTCTATATCCAAGACATCATTGCTTCCATAAGTCCTGCTTATCACTGAAACAATAATTGCTGAATTTCAGAGAAAGGAGCGCCTCTGTTTTCTAAAGTCAATGCAAGACGAAGTCTAATATATATGATTTCCAGGTTTGCCTCTCAGAAGATCTCTTTGAAATCTTTCCCTACCTGCTCTTTGAGCCAAATCATGCTGATCTGAATGCACAAAGCAACAGTTAAGCAATTAGTGAATGCAGTTACTCCAGTGAAGGGCAATACTCAATGGACGACAGGAAAAGAGATAAAGCACAAAATCAGTCTGTGTGTGTCTAAGGTCACTGTGTTACCACTATCCCTTAGATGTTTTATAGCAACATGAAAAGAATAACCTCTTAATGATACTTAATTGGCTGTTCAGTGCATGCATCAGGTGCCTTCTCTCATTTTCTAGTTAAATTTTCACTGGATTTTTTTTTAATGGTTGAATCCCATAGAAACTGCTTCTTTTTTATTTCTTACTATTAAACTTCTAGATTTTGATGCATTTTGTCTTTGAAACTGCTTTACTGGGTTTTGGTGGTGGGTTGTGGTTTTCTGGTTTAGTTTGGTTTTTTTAAAAAAGTCCAAACACCTAATAGACAAATCAATATTTTCCAGTGGAACTACATGAAAATCAGAAGTATAATTGCAATGAAATCTTATGCAAACAGTAAATTAAATAAACTTACCAGTGATTCCAACTGTTGATCTTAAGACATGTATATTCAACATTTGATTGTGGATAACAAGGTCATGGAAGATTCCTATTGGTTTCTTCATAATTCTTCTTAAGGACTACGTACCACCATTATGCCTGGGAAAAGGAAAATAGTAATTCTATAAAAAATCTTCTGTGTTTCACTATCAAACTATCACTATCAAAGCTATCAAACTATTGAGTAGTATCACTATCAAGTAGTAGTAAAATACACATGTATTTTCATATGTATTTTATGTACATGTTTCTCATGTGCAGGTGATGTCTTTTCACCCATTGTCAACACAGAGCCATGTATCTGTACGAGCAGTAAGTTTGTCACAGTGACTTGTAAACATAAAATTCTTCTGTCTCTGTGCACGATTCATATGCAACTAATTCTTCTTGGACAAACAGCTAGGTCTTGCAGCAGTATTCCTTCACATTAATTTAAAAAAGTGATAATTCATATTTATTCAAATATTTCCAGCCTTTTTCTCTAAAAATATTTCAGGTAAGTGCCACACACATCCCTCCCAAACACATTTCTGCCTGCCTTTGTAGAGCGCACTCCAGAGTTTCAGCAGTTGTGGTGGGTCGATGCTGACCAGCAGCTAAGCACCCATACCACTGCTGACTTCTCCCCAGCCCACCACCCCACTGGGACAGGGGAGAGAATAGGAAGAGCAAAAATAGAGAAAACTCACGGGTCAAGATAAAAAAGAAAGTTTAGTAAATGAATGAAATGGAAAAAAAAGTGATGCAAGACAATCAGTTACCACCTCCCACAAGCAGAATAATGCCCAGCCAGTTCCCGAGCACCCCCTCCCAGTTGTATTGCTGAGCATGATGTAATCTGGTATGGAACATCCCTTGGGCCAACTCAGAATAGCTGTCCAACAGTGTCCCATCCCAACTTTTTGCTCAAGCCAGCCTAAATGCTGAATGGGGGACCAAGTAAGACAAAAAGAAATCCTTGATGCTGTGCAAGCACTATTCAGAAGTAGCCAAACCACTGGTATGTTACCAGCACTGTTTTACACAAATCCAAAACACAGCACCATACAGGCTGCTATGACGAGAATTAACTTCATTCCAATCAGACCCACTGCAGCAATGCATCTGAAGAACACAGCCTATTGTATGTGTTTTCCCTAAAACTATTATACCTACTTCATATTCTATTTTAAATACAGCAATGTATTCTGAAAGCCATTTTTTCCTCCCTACAGGCTCACTATAAACTCAAAAATATGAGTTCTATTTGTACATCAACACAGCACGAGAAAGGCTCTTAAAAAGTTACAAGCCAATGCTCAGTTGCTGACTACAGGTTTTATGCTACACTCCAAAGAACAATTACTAGGTTTCTCCCATCCAGCCCAGAGAAAAAAAAATACCCAAACCACCAAACTTTCCAGAGCCCCTAACTATTTGTTTCCAATAGGAAGAACATTAAATCAAAACAAAGTCAGCAGCAACAGTATATTTTGGCATTATATAGTATGACATACAGCATATTAAAATACTTTCTGCTGTTGAACCAGACGAAGCTGGTACACTTTGTTTTTAATTAGACATAGTATAGCATTCTGCTTCTGGTACTGTTAAATAATCTTTACCATAACCTACTCCTGATTGTAAACTGAACACAAATATGTTCCCTGCTAGGCACTAAAACTGCATGGATTTTTCATAATACTTTTCAAAGGAGATACACAAGGTTCTTTATGCAAGGACAGACACAGAAAAGTAGGTAAAGTTGAACTTTGAATTCCCAAAGCAGCAATACGCATCCTGAGAGGGCGGTGGCTGCCTGAAGGGCCCCCCATGGGATGTGAGCTCTCAGGGCTATGGCTCCTAGACCAGCACAAAGGAGTGAATGTGCCAGACATTTCCAGCTTGTGTGGGATGGGAACGATCCGACTGATCTACAGACCTGGTCAGAGACCTGGCAATGCTCACAGCATCTTTAGTTTTGATGCAAGAAATACTGCCAACATTTTTCTTTTACGTTTCATTTGTAAGATTAAGTCTTGAAAGACAGATGGTGTTTGCCACCTTTTATTTTTTTTCCAGAAATACTTTATGCTCAGACTGTACTGTACTTATCCAGTTTGAAAGGCAGATGCCAGATGTTTAGTTTCCCAGGTGATCACTACAATTATATAGAAACATTTAAATTAAATAGCTTGGAAAATGTAGGCAGCATCTACCTATTTTACTTAGCCCATTTAAAACCTACAGCATTCCCAGCATGACATATCTCTAGTAAAAAGGGAGGAAAATGATGAGAGTAGCCTAACGTGACACCTCAGCCTGCTCTTCCTGTTTCTTCTCATTCTTCCTTTGAATGGGATAGCTTTGTTCTGACTGATTCTTTTGGAGATTTTAGCGTTTCTTTGAAACAAGAGTGAATTCAGCCCAACAATATAACAGACGCCGAAAAGAAAAGGTCGAATCACAAGGCACATAGATTTAATTTAGATTTTAATTTAGATAAGATACTGATTATTTGCTCAAACATGGGGCTTCATGAGCCTCAATGTGGAGCAAAATACAAGAACAATTATGGAGATCCTAGACAAACAAATTCCACAGATTTCCAGAGGTCTTACAAACTTCTCAGTGCTGTTATTCTCTCTTTCATGGCAATGTTGTTAAAAACAACCTTGCTGACAAGGAAATGCGCTATGAAAGAACAGAAGGATCTCTGCTTTGTCACACCTAAGAGGTGCCCCTCCAGGCACTCCTGATTATAGAGAGGCATAGTTCAGGAATCACACAGTTCCTCAGTAATAATGACAACAAAAATATGAAATACTCACCACATATTGCACTTCCACAATAGTTTAAAAGAATTTTTGCTGCCAGTTAGTTAAACTCTTGGGACAGTTCACAAATTCTAGTCATTAATTCTCACAGTTACCAAAATCCCAATTTACTGACTTCTTTTGCACCACAAAGGGACATTGACAGTGACGTTTCCCAGGCTCCTGGAGCTAGTCCCCAATACATAGCCAGCAGAGAAGGTGAATAGATAAGGTCTCCTCCTCCCCAGATGCACCAAAAGCCTTAGAGCACCTTTGCACAGAGCTATCCATCTCAGGGGTCACAGAGACAGTGCAAAGCGGATGCTGCAATAGATACAGGTATGCCCCATCCCTTCCCTCACTAAGATAAGAATCATAAGGAGACACATTAAAAGCTCAACCCTTCACTGGTAACTTTAGCATCCTTTCCCAATTCCAGCTGCCCCAAACCCTGTAAAAATCCTTTTTGCTCCCAGACGGCTGATTAGGATTTCATTAGCATCCAGCAGCTGTGCATTGGTTACTCAATATTTTAACATTACTTCATTATTTCCTCCTGTACCCTCATGCCCTGAATGGCAGACTGAAATTCTCCACCTGCCCTAGAGCCCAATAGTCCTTTTAAATAGCTCCAACCCTTGAAGAGGTTTAAAGAAATCACGAAAAGAGTAGCATTTCCAGTTATTCCTAAGACCAACACAAATAAACATCCCTGAATAACACAGATTACAGAAACAGTGAGAACAGAAATTCCCACTACCTCTTGAACTCCACTGTAAGCAATGTCCTAAAGAAATAGGGAAAACAGACAACACCACAGTCTTCACCCATAGCTCTTACTACCCGAGGAGTCCCTAATATTGTTTTACATTGCACCAAGGCTGAACGTGTCCTTTATACTTCCAAAGTGGCCTTGCTGCCTTTGAAGCTGTTGCCTCAGATGAGAGAATGAACTTAAATCCACTTCCAACAGCTGAGCAAGTGTGGAGGGTTGACCCCAACTGGACGCCCGGTGCCCACCAAAGCTGCTCTATTATTCCTCTCTGCAAACAGACAAGGGAGAGAAAAATATAACAAAAGGCTCATGGGTGGAGGTAAGGACAGGATGATCACTCAGCAATTACCATCGCCAGCAAAACAGACTTGACTTAGGGAAAATTAATTTAATTTATTACCAAGTCAGAGTAGGGTAATAGGAAATAAAAACTAAATCTTAAAACACCTTGTCCTCACCCCTCCCTTCTTCCTGGGCTCAACTTCATTCTCAACTTCTCTACTTCCTCCCTGCAAGTGGTGCAGCAGGACCGGGAATGGGGGTTGTGGTCAGTTCACTACATGTCTCTGTCATTCCTTCCTCCGCAGGTGGAGGACTTCACACACTCTTCCCCTGCTCCAGTGCAGCATTCCTCCCGTGGGAAGCATTATCCATTAATTTCTCCAACATGAGTCCTTCCCATGGGCTGCAGTTCTTCCCAAACTGCTTCAGGGTGAGTTCTTCCCATGAGGTGCAGTCCTTCAGGAACAGACTGTTCCAGCATGGGTCCCCTGTGGAGTCACAAGTCCTGCCATGGGGTCTTCCATGGGCTACAGGTAGAGATATGTGCTACACTATTAATCTCTGTGGGCTGCAGGGGGACAGCCTGCCTTCCCATGGTCTTCACCACAGGCTGCAGGTGACTCTCTGCTCCAGTGCCTGAAGCACCTTCTTCCCCATTGACCTTGGTGTCTGCAGAGTTGTTGCTCTCACATATTCTCACTGCTCTCTCCGTTTGTAGGGTGATCAAAGTTGCCCCCCTCCCTTATCTGTTTTGTCAGAGCCTCTACTACTGTCTTTGATGGGCTCAGCCTTGGCCAGCAGTGGAGCTGGGTGGCATTAGTTCTATCAGACATAGGGGAAGCTTCTAGCAGCTTCTCACAGCGGGCACCCTTGTAGCCCCCCACTACCAAAGCCTTGCCATGCAAGCCTAATACAGCAAGGTAAATCTTTTTATAAACTTCTTACAGAGATTTCAGGAACATTTATTGTTTGTCTTGGAATTATTCCTTCTTTCCAGACTGACCCACCACATACAGGATTTTTTCATGTGTGTATATATGACCACAGACAAGAGATTTCTGTGTCAACAGAGGTGAATAAATATTGTCACTAAATGACTAATACATAATATATTTTTTAAGGCTGGGCTTGGCTTCTTCATTAATCAATTAAAGTATGATCATTTAAAAAGCTAAACCATAAAAATAAGAAATTAACAGTATTTTTAAATGGATTCTAATGACTTCAGCCTCATTAGCTTCTAAGCTATTCCATAAAGCTACCTGGAAAACAGGAGAGGGCCCCCAAAAAAAAAAAGGCACATTGAAAACTGCTTTTGAGTTCAATATAGACACAAGCATGGGTGACAAAATACAAAACTGAGGGAAAAAAAATAGAATTTGTGGTTTGGAATAACGTGACTGAATATGTTACTGCACTGGTACCGCTGGTGCAATCACAAGAGCAGGACAGCATTAGCATGGTTATAGGAAGAGGTAAAATCTTTTACTGAAGTGATTGGTAGAGGTGAAAAAGATGGAATTTTAGCACAAGCATGTGAAACAATTAAGTAAATCAAAGCATGCTGCTGCATCTTGACATCTCATACATAGTTGTTATTTTTGGCAGATGCGATACAAATGCTGTAGTTTAGACATTTTAAATTAACATCTGAACCCACTTATATTTATTAATCTCAACTTCTATTAATTCTTTTTTTAATAAGATATAATTTAAAAAAATTATGACATTCACTGTTTGTTAAGAAATTATTAACAAAACTATCATTTATGAGTGACAATAATTACTAAAGTTGTATAAGACTATAAAAGTACAACCATTTAGCTGAATTACAGTACCCATATAATTTTTTGAAAGGCAACATTGGAATATGCTGAATGCTTATGATTTTTCTGAACATGATCAAGAAAAGCACTGGGAAAAAAATAAAAATTTGATGACTGAACTCTAAAATGTAAACAGATTGAGGGAGTCAACTGAAATGACAGCTGTTTATGCAGCATCTGAGGCCCTTTCTGTTTAGCAACTGATAGCTGACATTTCAAGTGAAGCAGTCAATAGCTAGGATTTCCCTCTGTGCTTTTAGGAAATATCTTAACTTTCACATTTACACAAACATAAAGCTTTCTGCACGTTAATCATAGAGTGCAGTTTCATTGGTGTGAGCAGTGGCTTTTATATGAATGGGGTAGGTCTCTGGCTCTCCCTTACCCTTTCCCAAATGCACCAAAAGTACTGTAAACAATGCCAAAAACTGAGTGGTTTTAAACTTAAGACTTGGCAAATGTTCTGAACCCTTGTATTTAAGATAGGTGAATAAAGAACTGATCAAGGCTGTGATTTATTTTTTTCCGGAACTAAGCACAGAAGTAGTCATAAAGTAAAACAAATAACAGCCTTGCCAATGATTACTTGAATTTGGACTTCATTTTAGAGCTTATGTTATTTGCAAAACACAAATGTACACAGAAAAAAAAATGTGTAGCAGCTATAGTGAAGTTAAGATGAGCTTTGTATTAGGACTTGGAGAAGGAAATATACATATATTTCAAGATATATATATATACACACGTATGAATTAAAATACTAAATGCATATATTGAAATACTACTGTAGCAGACAAGGTAGATAACAGTATGAAAAGAAAGTTTCTGCTCCCTTATATTTGTCTTTCATAGTACTGTATACCTCACTATCAGCTGATTTCTGGATTGACAAAGAATCGTAAGTATATGGCATGAGTTCTTAAGAAAGTCTTATCCTGAAAATATGAACCTAATCTAAAATATTAGGTAGATCATGATGTAATTCTTTGCAATTAGAAGTGCTAAATCTCACTTAGGCATTTTATCTTCAGGAATAATCATGTCACTTCATAAATGACTAAAGCCATGTGAAGGAAATACTGATGTAAAGGCTTACTACAGTGTTGGAGCAACATTGTTCATTGCAGGGTCAATGTTGCCTTGTTCTGAGCTCTTTCAGCTCCTGTTGAGGTCAAAGGGAATTGCATCACAGAATGGCTGGAGTTGGAAGGGACCTTAAAGATCATCTAGTTCTGATCCCCCTGCCATGGGCAGGGACACCTTCCACTAGAGCAGGCTGTTTAAAGCCCCATCCAGCCCACCCTTCAACACTTCTGTTCTGCGTGGGATTAAGTACTGTGGCCTGAAGATGTAAAGTTGAGATACTGCCTATTTATGCCTGGATCTGAACTTTTTCTGCTTTACAGGGTCTGACTTTCTTGCTTCATACTGTGGCTACTGCAGAGAAAGGCTCAACCATGACACTTGGATCAGATCACAAACTGACCCAAAGATGGGTAGCAGCACAGAGTTGCTATATTAGTCTAAGGCTTATTTCAGGTGATTTGGAACTGAAAAAATAATTCTTGCTGAACTGTGAAAATAATATCCTTGCCAAAAAGGCAAGATAGAATTTATAAAACAGCTGACCTGCAAAAATCGTACTTTAGTATAAAAGTGAATCAATGGTGGGGCTTGCAGTGCCAAACCGAAAATGCGGTTTTACCTGCACGTACAGCACCCTGTGCATGAATTCCCAAGGCATCTAAACAGCCACATCACAGAAATGGCAGCCATTTAAAAACAGAGTGGGAATGAGCAGTGCCACAGCCTCAGCCCCAGCTACAGCTGCTGTTACAACCTTACAATAAGATTTCCCCAAGAGCCAGGCTTGGAGGATCCTTTCCAGAGAGACCTTGGACCTCCACTGTACCATAGAAACAGTGCTCCAGAAATGGAATTTTTTAGAGAAATAAATAATGGAAATAAACCAGATACCATTCCTGACTCTCAGAGACAAGGATTCTTGCTGGGAATTATCCAAACTGGCTATACTATATTAAAAGGAAAGGAGCACAGAGATTTCCTGACTTGGCCAACAGAGCGATTCAATGAGTTGGCACACACAGAACCACCTCAGCATGAAAAATATCTAACTCTTCCAGTGATGTCTGTTTCAGACCCAAAGTGTAACTCAGAAAGAAACAAACTGAAGCAAACACCTCTTCTGGAAACTCAGCTTAGGCATCCTACAGTCAATGTGCTGGAGTTACACATCTCATTCACAGGCTCTGCAGATTCCCACTCCTTCTCATGAAGCGTGGGCATGGGAACAAGGTTGTGAATAATGCTCGTGATGAGTGCCCTTCTCTGAGACACTCTTTAGTCTTATGGGTTTCCACCTTTTCTGATAAAATAATTTAATCTTAGCATAGCCAGGGGGATGGGGGAGAAGGGGGAGAACAGACTACCAAACAAAAAAACAGCCGCCTGGGTTTTTCCCCAGTTTTCATCTTTGGGAAATACTGCTTTGAGTTAACAAAACTTTGTTCTTCTTCCTAAGCTAAAGATTTAATGGCATATATGTTCAGAAAAGGTGACTGAAAGAACAAAAATGAAAGATCAGCAATCCTATTCACTGTTCACTTTACACCACTCAGCTGAAGAAAGTTATTATCACCCTGGTAATATGTGAGATTAGTGTTAAGAAATATTTTAGGGTTGTAACCTCAATTCAGCTAGATCGAATTTTTTTTAAAGCAAAAAATGTATTTTCAAAGACTTTGTGGGAAGCAAGTTCATTCTATAAAATGAAAATGAATCCTCACATTTCCATTAAGTTAGAGGTAATATACATCACATTTCTATCAGGTTTTAACTTTCTTTTGTAAGTAAATATCTTCTGCCTATGGGTTTATATAAAGCAATGTTTGCTCATAAAGGGTAGGTGTTTACCTTATCCTACTTATGAAGTGAGGTAGAAAAAAATTGCCCTGAAGATGTCTCTGAAGCTCCTCATGATGTCTAGCCCGGGGTTTTGCAATCTGTTCTCCTGTTTAATATTTCAGTAAATATCACTTTGTTTCACCTAAAGCAAGACAAATTCCAGTCTCCCCTGCAACTGATGGTTGCCAGGGGGCGCGTACAAAACATCAGGTGTGAGAGAGTGCTAAATCATGAGCCTATGGAATTAATGTCAACATCTAACTTCTTAGCAGATGGAAAATGCTGTGATAAGGCTCCATACACTGTCTCCTCTCTTAAAGCTTCAGTCTGTTAATGGGACAATATGCTACTGAAGTACTTCCAGATCAAGTGTGTACAGCTGTAACTATGTCATCTTCATCGTTAGTCTCCTCCATTTCATGCCCAAAGTTTTGTGATGCATTTCTACAGTACACACACCCCTCCTGCCCCTCTACACATTTCTGAGACAGAATACTAGAAAGCACTGTCATGAATATTACCCTAATTTAACACCCCCAAAAGCTGTGACAAACTGTAAGAGCTTTATTGATTTCAATACTAATCTACACAAGCACAGGGTCTAGCATATTGACTTCTGCGATGACCAAGTATTTCTAATTTCTCCCAGGAGCATTCTAATTTCTAGGACATGCTCTGTTGGAACTGATCTTCTTAATTCTGATCAATGCCCTGTGATATTTTTAGTTCCCAACTCACTTCTTCAATATCTCCTACCATATGCACGTGAATGATAACTTAAGCCCAATTTCTAGGAATAGTTGTATATATATCTTGGATACATATTTTCTAAAACCAGTTCCAACAAGTGAAATTTGATCAATATGTGTTCACGAAAGCTACATGCTATAATTGGGTCAAACTTTCAAATAGAAGACAAAATTCTTACATTTTTAATTTAAGTGGAATAAACTTTTCTGAGTCTCTTCAACATTTGAAGCAGATCAGAACATTTTCTTTTATTTTACTATTACAAAGTATATTGTCAACCAGAGACTTCTGATCAGATTTGTATCAGACATTGTCCAAATCTTGAAGAAAGAGCTTGGAAGAAGAATTTTCCTCCAGAGAAGTTTTTAATTGACCTTTCACTGTCTAACAATTTTATAATTACCATTTATATAGAATATAGTTTAGAGGACAGACAGCTTATTTCTGGAGGCCTCATTAATATTCACAAGGCTTTTTTCCTTAGCCTGTTGATAGCCTGGGATCTTTAAATCTGGCTATTTCTACACAAAGTTGTTCAAAATCAGTCAAAGCTGCCATACTGGAAAGAAATTCTTTACAGTGAGGGTGATGAGACGCTGGCACAGGTTGCCCAGAGAAGTCGTGGATGCCCCATCCCTGGAGGTGTTCAAGGCCAGGCTGGATGGGGCTTTGGGCAACCTGCTTTAGTGGGAGGTGTCCCTGCCCATGGCAGGGGGGTTGGAACAAGATGATCTCTAAGGTCCCTTCCAACCCAAACCATTCTATGATTCTCACGTGGAATTAACTCCCAGCAAAGCAGGAAGTTCTGCCACTGGCTGCACTCAAACCCTCCTTATGGGAAAAAGGAAACATACCATAAACATGCAGCAAAGAATTTGCTGTTTGCTCAATTCACGTTTTAGCAGCCTAATCAAAATACAAGCAGCGGTAATTACTAGTCCAGTTACAGTATTATCAAGACCTCACATCCTAATTGGTAAAGAAAAGCCTCATTAATGACCATGTAAATCGTTAGGAGAAAAACTACTAATAGCTATCACCTTTGCCTGGTGTCATGCCCACCCTCCAGATTCCCTCCTGGTTCCAAGGTTGATGCCATCAGCCTTCCTCCAGGAGGATGCAGGTGGGAAGGTTGTACCAAACTACCACCATCCAGAGGGCTTCTCCAGACAGCCACGGTGGGTCCCTGCCTCCTCACTCGCAGGTTTTTTTTGTGGGCTTATCTGCGTGTTTCCTCCTCCCAGTGCCCAGGGGAGGTCTGCAACCTGCACCCGTCTCTTTCTAGCCCCTGGGCACCCACCAGGCTGCTGCTGGCTGAGGGGCAGGCTCACACACACAGAGCACTGCTGGAGCCAGCGCCCGCAAGAGTGAGCACTGTCACAGCCCATGTCAATACCCTGCCTTTGTTTTAACGCAAAGCCTGTAGCTTTTTGCTAGCAAAGACAACAAACCTTATTTGTTGGGCAACACTGTTCACTACAAAAGTCTCCTTTATTCACTTTATTGGTCCATATTTCTGTTTGTTTAATTTGATTTCCTTGATACAGTATGACCAGTTTGCAAGAAAGTAGAGTATCTGCTCTGTATTCCTTTCACTGTCACCAGCCACATTACTGCCCTGGATCCCATCACCCACCTAGGTCTTCATGGACTACTGAAAACATTGAAACCAAATAACCATGGACCTTCGGAGGTCCTCCAGTAAGTGGGCAATGATAGCTTTCTTTTATGTGCCAGAGCAGGAGACCAGGGGTGGGAAGCCATGCTCACTCAGAGGGACAGAGTGGGTGAGCTCCTTGGGCTCTGTGTGGACTGGACAAGGGACAGCGGAGCTATTTATTCCTCTGCCAGACTTAGTTCTCTTCATTTCCACCATACTGCAAGTGTATACGTTTACCCTGGGATGAATAAATTATCCGACTCACAGTATATTACAATTGAAAGGGGAGTATCTAATTGCTGGAAAGCAGATGGCCTTACCCTTTTGAGGATGCCTGACAAGAACAAAAAAAATTACTGGCCTGCAGCCATATTCCCATAGGCTGCAATCTTGTCAGATTCCATCAGCCAGGGAAATTTGGATATGATGACTGGTCAGTAACAGAATTTTTCAAGGCCAAAAAAAAATACCAACACTCGCTTTTTATTTTTTGTGCCAGTTCAGCCACATCTGCATATCGTGAAAGGAAAGAAAAATCCACACCCTGCCAGTCTTTCTTATCATACCTGTTTATCCACAACTGTGCTATGACTATTTCTTCAACCTTCCCTCTTTCCTCTTCGATGCAAATATTTCAATTCTATCATCTTTATTGGCAAGTAATTCATTGGCAATATAAGAAACCAACAGAGCCTGTTAACATGAAATTGGGCTAAAGATAAATTGTCAAAATACGCAAAATGTGCTAGTAGGTTTCTTAGGGTTATATTGATATATTAACTTCTTTGAAAACCAACATCTTCAAATAAATACCTTTAGAATATGCTTATCTTTTTATAGTTATGTTAAATCTCGGCAATGACATTGTATAATAGTATATCAAATGGTCAAATATTACAGAGGTGAATGATGGCAAATCAAATAATTGAATTTGTAATGGGGAACATAAATGGCTTAAAGTTATAACCACAAAAAATTGTTGAAACAGAAAAAGCTGACATAACCTTTTTACAAGAAATTCACTTAAGAGAGCAAGATGATATCAGCATAGGAACACCTTGGAGAGGAGGGAGTCAGCAAAACAGCTTTGCACAAAACAAGAGAGTTCTTTCAAAATACTTGGTAATTGATATAACATCTGACATAAAGGAGATTTTCTGACTATTAAATATATACAAAAAGAACTGTCTGGTTTTATTTAACATGTATGGACCTAATTCAAATATAACCTCTTTCACAGTACAGGTTACTATTTAACAGCATGACAAACGTTCCCGTGGAATACACAGGTTATGGCTGACTTTCCTGGTCAGTCTACATACAAGTCTGCACATAATACGAGAGACAAAACAAGGAGAAAAACTTTGGATGAGTTTCTGGCAGAGTTCTGATCTCCAGAAGAGACACTGATATGACACTGCACGCAGATACACAGCCAACATTTTCTTTGTTGGCATATGTCCTAGAAACTGATTAATCCCTATGTTCAAGAGCTTCATGCCCCTCTCAGAGAGCTCTCGCAATCTGTGACTTGGAACTTTTCTCCCTTCTTTCTTTGCCCACCCCTGTATGCCTCCATGAAGTCCCTACCTTTGGTGAAAACATCCCTTTCCTCCACATCATACAGGAGATACCAGCACAGCTGAAGGCTCCATTTTCCAGTACACCTTGTCCCCTCCTTTCTCTTGTACAGGTAATTCAGAGGTGCTATCAGTTTGGTATATTAGTGCGGCATTAGTGGTCTGGAGGCTTCTCCCAGGGCCGAGGGTATCATTAAAGGCATGGAAGAGCAGGAGAGACAGGAATCCTTGCCAGTGCTCTTCAAGAAAAGGAGTTGTTAATGCTCCTGACTCCTTGAAATTAACCTGACAGGAAGAAGTGGAAATGGCCCAGACAGATCTGTCCTTGTGCAGTCTCAGGAAACACAAGAGCACGCCATAGTCTTCACTGTCAAATACAGCTTATTCAAACAGAACAACCTCTGTGAAGCAACACACCTTCAAAGTAATAATCCTGCTGAAGTGAAATATTCCCTTCCTGGCAAAAAATATTCTACAGTAATAGCAGCAGCTACACAAAGCCCAAAATCATTCTGGAAGGTCCATTATATCCAGCATAATCTCTGGGCCGTTTAAGAAGTCTCCAGACAGACCAAGGAGGCCCAGTCTCCGAGACCAAGGAGGCCCAGTCTCCGAGACCAAGGAGGCCCAGTCTCCGAGACCAAGGGTGCAGCTCTGCTGGAGACCATCCAGCCTTAGCACCAAAGCCTCCCCATGACTTCTGTGAGCTCCTTCCCCTACATCTGGCGCATCCCTTGCCCTCAACCAGGTTGTTTTGGTGGCCTTGCTCAGCAGAAAGCTGCCCCACCACAGTAACAACAAGAACCTACTCATTTTGTACCGATTCAGTAATCTGAAATGGGACATTCCTGTGCAGCCAGAGGTGCAGATTCTTAGGAGGTGCCAGAAAAGTGCAAGACAAAAAGGGCAAAACAAAACAAAACAGATAAAAGAAAGAAAAGAAAAGAAAAGAAAAAAAAAAAGGTTTCTGATACAGAGGGAAAAAAAGAGTGTTCTATGGGAAAATAGATTCTGTATTATTTTCCTGAAGTATAATCACATACTACACAAGGAAATTCTGAAGAAAATCTGCAAGGTGAATAATGTGCTATACTATGCTGAGCATAATACCATGAAATTTTGGGGAAGTAAAGCTTAATAACTATGCATAAATTTCCATTTACCATCTTTAAAATGCCCTTGATCATTAGACCAGTAGAATTAATGTTTTTATATGCTCCTCCTTGCTACATTTAATGGATTTTTTTTCTCTTCCTATTTTAAACATGTTAGTATATAAAAAGAATGAAAAGAATTATACATTTCTAGAATAAGCTGTCCTTTTCTTATTCTCTGAAGTTCACTCACCTAAGTAACTTTTCACAAATCCTGCTAAGAGGAAGTTTCTAATCCTAGCATTAGCTGCTAGTTTTTTGCTAAGTAACATTAGATTGTAGTATGGTGTCCTGATAATACATCAGGAGCAATGACATTAATGGGCCACGATGCCCTTCAAATTCATTTTATAAATATTTTTAATAGCACTGAGGCAATTCTGCTGAGCCTTGGCTAATAAAATATTGCATTATTTCAGGATGATACTGGTATTTTATTAGCTGTCCAAGTAAGCAACTTCAGTTTTAAAAAGTGTTGATTGAGAGCACTTTCAGCTAGTATTATCTTCTTCATGTCCATCCAACACAATGACTGCTCTTTAAAAGGTAAAGGACCTGCCAGAGTCTTTTTAAGCACTGTATATTGAATACCAGCAAGTGCTACACCCACATTTTAAGCATCCCAAGAGGGCTGAGTCAGCAGCTTAGGCAGTACAAAATCCATCTTCCTTGATTTCATGAATGTATTTTCTTGGGCATCTTTCCCTTCCCTGGAAGTGTTCAAGACCAGGCTGGATGGGGCTTTGAGTGACATGATCTAGTGGGAGGTGTCCCTGCCCATGGCAGGGGGGTTGGAACTCAATGATCTTTAATGTCCCTTCAAACTCCAACTATCCTATGGTTCTATGATTTGAGGAAAAAATTATGTAATTCAGAGGAAGAATCAAGCTTTAAGAGTTGTTTTTAATTAGTTTTAAGCAAGGTGCATGTCATGGGGTTTAGCTTAATTAAAAAGACTCCAGATACTCAAAATTAAGATAGCAATTTGGCATGGATGTACAGCATTGTTTCTGCCCTTTGAGTCAAGTATTTGACATCCACCAAAGTTTACACTGAACAACTATTTACACCATTTACATACAAGAATGCAATCAGTGCAAGCTACAGAGAAGAAAACTCAAGGCACAGATTTATCTCCTCTAGAAATTCTGTGCAGTGAAGATTTATCACAGCCTTGCCCACAAGGAGATATCACTGCATTCAAACACATCTAGCAAGGTGAATACAAACATGCAGGTTATCAGTCTGGCATAGCATCACCTGATTTCAGGTCTCTGTTTAAGTCATCATTAGGAACAGAGGTTCCTAATAAGCTGTTTATACTGAGCACAAACAAATTATTTGGGAGGAAAATTATAGTCTGTAAATTTCAGTTAGGGTTCAGACAAATAACCAACATTCTAGAAAATCAAGTTTTACTTTGAGTAATGATTAGTTATGTTTGCTAATATCGTGGCTGCAAATCATCATAGCATTTCACACTCATATAATAGCTACTGCAGATTAAAAAGTTCATTTCTGAGTTCAAAGAATTGCAAGATGCTAAATATTATAAAATTCTATTTATAAATATGCATTTAGATGAAAGCAATGAGTCCACTTCAGTGGAATTTCTAAACTGTTTTATTCCTATGAGTAATCACGTTAGCAAAATTTGTTTGTTTTGTGATAAACTCAACAGAAAGAAATCACATTATATGAATATCCACATAAAAAAGTACTAGCTATAAAAGTAATCAATTTTTAAAATCCTTTGTGAATTTAAGAGTCATCCTACTTGAGAAAGAAAGCAGTACTATGGCATTTTTGCAGGGTGAGAATGTAACAAATGGTTCCTGAGGAGCTAATAAATGAAACATATTCTTAAGCTTTAATTGAAGGGGTTTTTAATTGCAAAGTGGTATTTTTTTTTTCTTTAATTCTTCCTGTGCAGGAATGATTATCTGAACACTGTCACACATTTACCCAAAGCTTCTTTACATTTGCTGCCTATTCAGAGAGGGATCTCATGAATGTGTACAAGTACCTGAAGGGAGGATGTACCAAAGACAGAGCCAGGCTATTTTCAGTGATGCCCTGTGACAGAACCAGAGGCAACGGGCGCTAAGTGAAACACGGGAGGCCCCCTCTAAACATAAGGAAACATTTATTTATTTATTTTGTTGTTGTGAGGGCAACTGAGCACTGGCACAGGTTGCCCAGGATGGAGTCTCCTTCATTAAATATATTGAGGGTTTTGGGAAACCTGCTCTGGGTGGCCCTACTTGAGCAGGGGGGACCAAATGACCTCCAGATGTCTTTTCCAACTTCAACCTGTCATTCATTGTTAATTATTTGAAAGCAATTATATTGCTTTAGAACACACAGGGTGGGGAAGAGGAAAAGCAAGTTTCTTCTGCTCTGGGTCTAAATATGCACTGTGAAGTCAGATTCCAAAGGGCTGCTCTTCCTATCTGACAGTTAGCATCACCACACATACCCATATGCCAATCCATACTCTATTCACTAGTAAATTTCAGTACCTTCTAGCATGAGATGAACAGCTGCTCCATGCACACAATTCTTTTAGAAAAAGGAACTAAAGAATAACATATGCAATCATAACTACCTAGGTAAGTCTAAACATAAGACTGTAAGCCTCTACAGTTAACTAGACTTGTCTAGGACAAGTTATACTTCCAAGGCTTCAATTCAGCAAATTGAGTCAATCAACAGATTCTTGCAGAAGCTCATCATAATAACGGATGCTCAGCAGAAGAGATTTCACCATCAGAGGTTCAAGCAGCAGAACATGAATATATTATTGCCCCAAAGGTTATAATGAACAATATCTATGGAACAAAGTAGCAATTTAAATTTGAATTTAGAAGCATATTAGAAAGCCTGATTTCTCAGTCTTTAAAAATGGAAGCATAATAAGACATTTCTGCCAGCAAAACCTTAGTAACAAAGAAGAAAGACACCTCCATTATAAGTTTCAGTAGTGAGCCATGAAAATGAAAGGTTCAGTGAAATATACCTAGGTCAAGGTTATATATTACTTTCTGAGGACAAAGCATGATGCTGAAATCCTGTGTGTCGGTTGATCATTCCGAGAAAAAGATTTAATAGATGAACTCTGATCCAGTGCCACACCTTTCAAAAGAAGACTATCGACCTTGTTTCACTGCAATTTCTTTTTATCACCAATACTAGCCATGCCATTTAGTAAGCTGGATAATAACATAAGGACTTTAAATGATATAGTATTTTTAAGCATACACTAATACCAGAGACCCAACACGTGTTTTAATGAATTAAAGCATTCAAAGACAATTATTTTAAATCATTTGTTGAAATACAACTTTTAGCCAAGATCCTAGCAGTTGTCTACAAGGGGAGATGAGTTGCCTAAATCCACATGTAGAGTATTCTAAACTAGCAGCCTTTGGGTTTTCCCCTGCTTAAGCTCACTGAGCACTTTGTGTGCTCACCATCTCAGAAAATCTTGTCACATTTTTGTGCTTAATTTCCATTCTTACCATCTTTGGAAAAACACTACTACCATCTTTGGAAAAACAAGAATAAACCCCAGCTTTGAATATTGTAAAATATGGGACAAATAAACAAGAAGGATTACATTATTATACATATAACTCACTGATTATTTTCATTAGTTTATATTCTGAGTCCTTGCATAAACTAAACAAAGAGGCCAAAATCTCTAAAATGAGTTTAGTAACTTAAAATATAAAGAACTAAACAGGGTGATTTTAGAGATAAAATTATGAAAAAACTGAAAAGCTCTAAACCCTTGTAAGCCTGTTCCACTGACTTAAAAAAGAAGAATTTCAATCAAGGAATTAGGTGCTGAAATGAAGTCATTACAACAATTTAGGGTATAAAATTAGAGTAAAATATTAGCTTTATAAAAAAAACTTAAAACATATTAAATAAGAAAACACCACACCAACTCGCTTAGGCACACCCGAAAATTGTGATGAAAAGCAGCTTACCCTCATGGATTGAAGTAGTCTCCTTCCTCTCCCAGAAAGCCCAGTAAAGAGGATTACCTCCACCTTCACCAGGAAGAAGCCTTGTGTACGTCAAGAAACCCTTGCTATGCAGAGTTTTTGAGTCATGCAGGTGTGCTGGGGCTCAGCAAACAACATGGCAATGTAAAGAGAGGTACAGTCACCAGGGCCACCAGCAGGGTAATAAGTGGGTCCCTGGAGCAGCTGAGGGGCACTCCCTGGGATCCAAGCCCGAAGATCAAGAAGAGCCCAGCTGTGAGCAAGGAAGCATTAAAAGAGTGAGGACAACTGATGCTTATTCTTGGTAATCAGCTCCAGCATGCTGGACTGAATCACTTCCAGCTGAGCTTTGTTAAAAGGTTGTCAACAGGAATGACTGTAAGGAGGCAACTTTTTGGATTTGACATGAAGTCTTATTCTGGTTTTGCTTTTCCTTTTTTTTTTTTTAATTTTAAGGTGATGCAAACAAGCACTTAAGTGCTCTTTTTGAAACTAAACTTCATTAACCCACACTGAAATCAGTGATAAAAAGCACCTGGGTCTTACTATGCCTTAGCATTTTCTTTGAATTCCAGGTGCAAAAATGCCTTCAAAAATTTGGTCCTAAATTAATGAATATAAAGTTCTGTTATTTTAACCATATGCCATTCTACTTCCTTTAAAGCTACTCTGGAGCAAACTTTCTCTCTTCTCCTTGAGCAACTCAAACTTTCTGGATTCCCTAAACACGGAGAACACAAAAGTCCTTCTGAGTCCTACACAGCTTAAATCCACACTGAAACTCTCCATACAGCCCTAGCCTGTGAACAAACAAGTAAGAGGGAGGAAGAATGGTTCTATAGTTGAGGTGCTTGGAAAGAAAAATAAACAAGAGGAACTCTCAAGGTATGTATTTGTGTCCTTAAAGAGGAATACCTCACCGCAGATGAAGCCAATTATTCTGGAGACAGGAACAATCCATTTTCATCTTCTTCTTGAGCAAGTGACTTTATGTTCTGTCAGAATAGGCACATTGTGGAGGTGGGACCAAGACTGGCTACAGAGCTATCTGCTGCCTCTCTCTCCTCCATTGTGCGGCAGACTCACAGGAGTCTGCCATCTCTAGGTATCTCTATCAGATTGCTCTGCACATTACATCTCTTTGCTTTCCTCGTCCCGAAACTAGATATACTCTTTTATAATGGCAGGGGAGTTGGAATTCAATGATCTTTTAGGTCTCTTCCAACTCAAACGATTCTATGATTCTATAATCAAGTATCATTTCTTTTGTAAACTTACTAGTTTTACTGAACCAGTCATAATATTTCACTTCATCCGGGAAAGCTGCTTGACTCAGACTCTCTTACCATGTCGAGCTTCAGGTTATTTGGAATAAAGGTCTTGTTTCACTTTCACTTTATTTTCACTTAAGCAAGACCATAGGTAGAGAGTTAGAAGTAAATTACCTTCAAATTCAGTCAACAATGAATTGAAAAAAAACAGAATTCCCAATTTTCTTAACAAAATTATGTAACCCCTTAACCACTAGGATAGTAGATACTAGAACATGATTTGGGTTGTCATCTGATATGCACTAAAACAGAATATGCCTAAATATGCGTTCTGGAGTCCCAGGTATTTGTTCTTAGATTACTTTGTGATCAGCTCGGTATTTTTGATGCAAATAAGTTTGCACCAACATTTACCCTTTCCAGCCTCAAACAAAACAGCAGGGCTCATGAGAACAGAAACAAAAACTTCGCAAATGTTAAAGGAATAAAGCATCTGGCAGAGACTTTTAACATGCTTGAGAAGAACATGTCCCACTGGACATCCCCATTTGGTTGCCTGAAAAAAACCCACTATTATTCTTAATTCTTCTGCTAAGAAGAATTCATATATTTCATATATTGTACACACACTTATTGTTTTGCTAGAGAACAAAGACCCATTCCAATATACAGTTAAATATCATATCACTTAATAAGAGGTGAAGCCACGCCAAGTCAGATTATATTGTCTGCATCCATTTACAGACAACTTCCTCCAAGTAGAGGTTTTCCTCATTGACATGAGAGGAGAAATAAAATTCATCTGCTATTTCTTATTATTCTCCCCAAAACTCTAACTTGTGGTCTCTGTGATCCACACCAGTGGGCAGTACAGATGCTCGAGAAGATGGGAGGGATTCAATACTGCCTCCATTTCAGACTCCACAGAACATTCCTTAAAACAAATCATTGCATAGGTTTTCCTGATGGTGCAATTGGCCCTTCTCTCCTTGGACTATATTTCTGGACAAGAGTATTTTCAGCTCAAAAGGACATTTGGGCAAAAGAAAAAAAAAAGAAAAAAAAAGAAAAAAAAGAGGAAATATTTTAAATCTGTTATTTAGAGGCAGATAAAAGATTTCGAAGATGTGACATTATGTGCAAAATGTATTTCTAATTAAGTTGCAGACAGAAGAAATGCAGATACTCAAAAGATGAATTTTAACTGCTAGAATAGCCAGAGTAAAATCCAGTTATTCAGCTCTAGATTCTTTAAGCTATCATACTCTAACTCCAGCCCTGACAAAGTCCTGGCAAGTTTCTACCTAGAGTGAGGGATGACCAAGGAAACTGGGGATATGTTATTACCGTAGAAGGAAAAAAAAGAGTGGGGACATGTGATGGGAATGAAGGAGAGAATTGGGTATCTACTTATGATGGAAAGAGTCAACACAGCGACCACAAGAGCACAGTAAACTATAAAAATGAATTATGCTGACATCTGCAAGAATTCTCCAATCCTTTATAGACATCAATTGAAGTTTCCTGAAATACTAATGGGAAAGTACTGGAAGTTAAAGGAGAGGAAAGATGGATTACTTTTTTTAATTTTATTTTTAGACTATCACTATTAATAATTAGTGGAGTAGTTGATTATTTTCTATCTATTTAATAAATAATATGAACAGCATTGGCAGAAAAAAAAAAACCAAACCAAACCAAACCAAAACAAAAAAAACGTTCAGCCAAAACCAGAGGAGAAGAAAACTCTGGCTTACCTCTGTTGATGGTGCACATTATACAGTAGGTTTGCTTTTGCCCGGGTTTGGCAAATCATAAAATCTGATAGCAAGTTTCCTTAGACTGTGATGGCCAAGGACTTTTGAATGCATTGGCCAGAAACCCAAAGTGACTCTTATATTTACTAGGTGTGAAACAGAAAATGAAATATAAATACCTTAGTTCTTGTTAACCTGTCCAGAAAGTAAGCCAAAGTTTTTCTTTCCTTTCCTGTCTTTCAGGAGGCTGGAACCTGAAATGTTTTATTCTTTGGGGCCAGAGATTAATATTGGATAAGATATGTCATCTCAGACTGTTTTACAAAAGAGGCCAGCACATCAACTTACTCACCAGAAACCAGCTGGACTGGAGAGGAAACAGTTCAGGCTTTGCCTCCAACACGTACAGGAGGTGACAGTGATGTGTGGAGCATCCCCCAGTGGTGGCCAGGTTTGGGTCCAGTTGCAGCACTGCCTCTTTGACGCTTACCCTCAGGATATGGCTGCACAATACTCAATCCAAGTGACACCTCAGCACTCCCTGGATGAGAGGTTTATTTGAGAATTATACATTTGAAGCACACAGCACTATACTTTCATTAGCAGGCAAGTTTCTGACTTTTTTGAAACGAAAAGGACAAAATACAGGGTAAAGGTACTACATTTTAGAGAAAATTCAGTGTGACACAGTGTTACCACCTACATGTCCTTTATATTCTACTTTTCTAAGGGGAAGAAATACTCTTAATCCAGCCACCACAAAAACATGAAACTTGGTTTTCATTCTGAAATCTTGGGGAACGACTATTATTACTATTACCATGACAAAACTGGTCAAAGAATGCTTGATTTTGCCCACAGTGTTACAGACTGTAAAAGAAAGCACCAGAGTCATACAAATTACTTCGTGCACATCAGTAGGGCCATGAATACTGCTCCTGGTGGCACATTTACTGAAATGTCATAAGAGAAAAGATTAAGTGACACTACAGCATGCAGAATGGCAAAAAAGGAGACAGTTTCAAGAAGGGCATGACACGCTTTTTCTTTGTAAGCTCTGATTTTAATTAATTCACATGAACAAGAAATATTAATTACTAATTAGTAACAGCTCAGTTGCTATCTCTTAGTCTTTCTATATCTTCCTCAGAAATTTTGTCCCAGATGATTCTTCAAACATGATTTAAGGACTAATAATACTTTTGGAAATCTATTTGGAGAAATTTTCATTTAATTTGCTAAATCTATCCATTTGCGTGTGCCAAAAGACACCAAAGCCTCAGTTCATAACACTGGACAGAACAGGTATTTGAAGGCCACCCAGGAACTAGAGCCATGGAGTAAGGATTCAGTAATCAGCACACAATCTGTGGGTTCAGACTTCGTTGCCTTTTAATTAGTAAGAGAACAGGTTTGTGAATAGATATTCCTGGGAAGCAGGAGAAGTGGCAGGAATGCACGGAATGAACTTGGTCTTCTATACTTTAAATACTGTGAACAAGTCATTTATTTCAGGGGCTGTGTCAAACTGTTACTATTCCTTTTCTTTATACATACAAGCTACAGATACATATATTTCTCAGGGGAAAAGAAAAAGAAAAATAGAAAACAAATATATTTTGCATGCATAATTCATAATAAGGTCCTAATTCTGCAAACATTTATGCATGTAAGTAGTGCACACCATTGGACTGGGACTAGAGTTGGCTAAAAAATTTGAATGTACTTTAAATACAATTTGGGATGAAGAGAGTACTGGGAAATATAGCTGTTTAAAGCTTCTATTTCAAAGAGAGAAACAGGATTTTTCATCGTATTTTAACCAAAAGTGTTATCAAGACAACTATCAAAGTAGTTACTGAATTTTACCTTTCCTGATAGTAATTAATATGTGATTAAGCATACTTAAATTACAGTTAATTTTGGATCTTACATATTTTAAAAGGGATTTAGAACTGTCTGTAAGTTTTTGTCCATCAGAAGTTCTAGAGGGAGTAATTCATGTAACCAAAATGCTTATTATTTACAATCTTCTCAATACAAGAATCGAAAATCGAAATCAGTGGGAAAAGACTACTATGGTAAAATAAAGTACAAAACTGAAAAGCTATATTTCCTTCTTGTAAAGGAAACCGTTTTTTATTGTGCTGAGCATCACTGATGATAATTTCATTCTTAATTCTGACATGATTATCTTGCCTGTTGCAAAAAAAAATCGTCATCCTGGTTTGAAGAAGCAGTTTGTGATCATACTAAATGCGCTGCAAACTTAAACTCTTTAATTAATCTGTCTAATTATCACTAATTCTGCTAGAACATTTGTGGAAAACAGCAATATCTGTTTTCAGGTAAAATGCAACTAAACCTTTTGGACAATTGTGTTCAAGAGGTCTGAAGTTGTAAAAAGTAAAGAGCTCGGTTCACTTTTTGAGAATGATGACATTTTAATGCTCAGCTGAAATTCCCCTAATGAACAAAGAAGAAGGTTGGTTTCACACCAAGTCTCTGGTGATAACTCAGCTGAAACTACTGGTGCTGACTCTTCTGACTGGAGAAAATCAGGATCATTCCCAGAGGCCAAATCTGCCTAGAACTAGCACAGAGGGTTGGCATTTGGCACCTGCGCTTATTGTGAAGTGTCAGAACTGTACAGCACATGCTGATAGTGGCCATCTGCTACGTACATCGATATCCCAGTGAAGGTCGGTGTGGGGGACGGCCCTGGTTTTCAGCCCTGTGATTTGAGTGGCAGAACTAGACTCGTCCTCCGTGCCTTTCCAGAGCATAAGTCGGTTTTTATGCTGTGAAATTGGATGTGATTTCTGTTTGTTTCCTCTTCTCCTCTGTGTGTGAAGACATCTTGGTGTGTTTGCTGGTCTGTTTGCATTAAACAAGAAAAACAGTACTTCAAGGACGCATTGAGAATAGGAATTCTCTATACTGTTAAACTCATATTCAGTGCTTTGCTTGGTATCAGTCACATTGATGTGGAATGAAAAATTTCTAACATAAGCAGTCTATTATGTTTTTTTCAAATGTGCAGAGGTATTGTGAACCTTTGTAATTATTAGTCTTGTTTTCCCATTCAGGCTCCTCATAATCCATATGTTTAAGAGCATTGACTGCCATGAAGAAGAAGAACCATGTTAAAATTTGATTTCTGCTTTATAATTTCTATCATTCTACCCTTCCAGTATAAATATCAATTGCTTTAATCATTTTCTTAAAAAGACAAAGTGATCAAGGAAAATAAGTTACCTTTTATTATTTAAAAGTATTGTTTTTACTTCATCCTATGTTTTATGACTTTCTATTTAAAAATAACATATAAAGAAAAATAAAGAAATGAGGCTGAGGAAAGTAACAGGTAGCAATCTCTAATTCTAGATTTATTACAAACTCTCTGCATGACTTCAGACATAATTTTATTGTTTTCCCAGTGAAAGAGGATCAATATTGGGTACCTAGTGCTGGACTTACAATATTCAATATCCTGCCATTTGCAAAAGAGGACACACCAAATGTATGCAGCCAACAATTCATTGCTTGTCCAATTTTTGTTTAAAGCAGCTGATAGTCCTAACTGGAAATAAAAACCTCATATAATGATTTAATTTGTCATTAATGAGAAAAGCTGCTCATAGCATACCACTTTTGCCTGGTATCACACTCACTCTCAGGTGCCCTCCTGGCCCCAAGGTCAACAGCATCAGCCTTCCTCTGGAGGGGGCAAGGAAGGGAGGCAGCTGCAGCAGCAAACTGCCTCTGTTCCAAGGGCATCTCCAGATGGGTGCATGTTGTGGCCTGTTATGCATTCTTGGGTTTGGTTGGGCTTGTCTGCCCAGAATTATTGATAGGCATGTGTGGATTATGGAGTTAAAAAAAGAAAAACTCCCCTTGGGTGAAATGGAAGAGCACTGCAGCAGAGAAAATTAAAGATATCTCTATCAAATTATATAAATAAACTACACATCATCAAGAAACCTAGAGGGCTTTGGAACCCTGCAATAGAGCTCCCCCAACGAGACATGGATTTGTCTTCATGCCTATATTAAAGTTAAAAGCAAGCTTTCAGACTCTGACTTTGTACTTACTCCTCCAGCTGTTTCATCCTGATGATTCTCTTAATAACGTTGAACAGCTATGGCTGGATTCAATATTAGCAATAACCATCTCTAGACTTCATATTCACAGGAACAGAAAGAAAAAAAAACTTCAGTATTCTGCGGGGGGTCATAAGTCACATCCTCTTCAGAACAGCAGACCAATTCATCCCTTTACCTTCAATAACAAAAATCATGTCATCTTTAATTAAGGACATTTCCTGTGAGTTTTCTCCTTGCCAAAATGAAAGAAAATGTATCTTATACTTTGCAATACTTACAAAGTAGTGATAACCCCATGGCATATTATCAAATAGTCATCAGAAGTGTTCCCACAGTGTTAGCACTGGATTAAAATGGATTTCTAACAGATTCTTCAATTTAACAGGTCAGATCAATTTAGTAGAATAAGTGTTTAATGGCATCCAGTATCCTTGTAGGAACTTTCTACTTTCATTAATTGCTGCAT
>JAOQGH010000032.1:10138078-10166810 GCA_025769975.1 Gallinago jamesoni
GATCAATTTAGTAGAATAAGTGTTTAATGGCATCCAGTATCCTTGTAGGAACTTTCTACTTTCATTAATTGCTGCATGGAAAAGACTCATTCTTAAATAGGCTCTTTTGCATTATCAAAAAATATTCATTAGCATTAATTTTCATAGCAAGTGAATTTCAAAAGTTCCATTTCTGAGAAATGAAATTTTAAATTCCCAAGTCTATTTGCTACTGATGTACTTGGCGGCATTGATCCAGGAGGGAAATTGAAAAAAAGATACCATTGAGTTACATTATCAATCTAACTGAGGAATGTAGAACACATACTGAATTTTAAGTGCTACATACTTCTTAATCTAGAAAATAAAATAACCTAGTAAGCTAAAGTTATTCGAGAAGTGATGCTAGAGAATACTGTTCAACTTTTCAATATTTATTTACTCATCAACAAATGATTGCTTTCCCCTAAAGCATGAATGCAACTTCTAGGTTGTTTACAACCACAAAACATTCTTTTTTGTCAATTTTAGCAGAGATACTATTTTAATTCTATCATGAGTTAAGAATTTACTATTCCTAAGAAAGCAAGAGGAAAAGCACAAAAATTAATCTAGTTGATGTCTTGTCATTGCCAATTTTTACTTACGGCTACCTAGGGAACAAGACAAGTGCAATACAGCCACCAAATATTTCCCCTATCCCCTGAGAAAAGCTACGATTCAGGGGACTACCCTGAGACACTTTTTTTTTTTTGTGAAAGAACTTTTGTACTTTCTATTGTAAAGAATTTTGAGTACTTTTGTACTAGACTATTGTTTTTAATGACCCTCAACTGGGTCTTTTCCCTTCATGAAATCGGCAGGTTGGTTTCAAACCTATGTTGGCTCTTAATGCTCACAGCATTCTGAATACAACCTTCTACAGCTTAATTGCTCATTACATGAAGAATTAGGTCCTTGTATTGAACATGTTCTCTGCTAGTTTCTTTTGATGAATCAGAGTCGTATCTCCTACAGCTATGCTAAATGTTCACATAAATTAAGACTTAACGAGCCCTATTCCTCTCTAATATTTTAGTGAAGGTGGATTACTGCTGCATTCTTAACTAGAAAAAAAATAGAAAAAAGTCTCCCTTATCTAACAGAGAAACAACTCATAAGTAGTAAACAAACAGAAGACTAACATGGCTCTAAATATTCAAGTTCTCAAACACTTTTACCAGAAGTACTAAATATTCTATGTATACATATAGAATATAAATAGAAGTCATCACTATTTGTTTATAACTATGACAACATCTTTACACAAATTCCATTTCGTAACATTCCACAGGGCCCCACTAGTTTGTCCTATGTGCCTCTAAGTCCACAGACAGATTCAAAAACTTTTGGTTTCATAAAAGCTATATGCTAAATCATGCCTTTAAAAATAATGTTATATTGGAAAGATAACATGTCACAAAATTTAGGAGGAAAATGGTGACAAAATCCCCACAGGAACTTGTGATGCATTTTTATTTTGCTCTAAAGAAGATAAACGCTTTTTTAATGAAATATTCAGGATAAAATGTCAAAATAAATGCTAGTGAAAAGCAGATTACTACTGGTAGTTACAGAAAGGCACGTTCAAGTTGTCCTAATGCTTTACTCTCCAAATATGATCATAGCTCTTATAGCAATCGCTGTATGAGTAGTGATTTTGATATTCATTGGCTAAGCATATGTAATTTCCATCTTGTTTTGAACATTTTCCTCACTCACCCCATCATATAAATTTGCTCAGTGCTTCTGCTGGAAATCAGTTTTAGTCATTTCTCAATCTAGAACAATCAGACATAAGTTTTCCAATTCCAAGATTTCTCTCCTGTATTGGCTCTGAGCACTTTTTTTTACAGTAACTCTTTGCCCTAAACATCAGCTGCATCTAACTCAGTTCCTTCTGTAAAAGGCAGCAATCAGAATCAGACACATCACAAAAGTAATTGCAGGAGTTGGGCGAAAATTTTGTCTGGTGAGGAAAAGATTTTAAATTTTCTTTTTTCCAAAAGTATCCAACAGTATGTGTTCTTTTTTCTTTTATTTTTTTTCCTCTTCTAATTCTAGTGTAACTCTTTAAAAGAGCATTCAGTGCAATTTTGACATAACTGTAAACATTTCAAATTTGTGGGACAATGTTTAAATTTGTCCGTCCTAAATTAAGCCTTCCTGTAACACCAACTTTTGAGAGACTCTATACAAACAAAACTGAAAAACAGTCATGCTGATTGAACTAGATGCCACAAATTACCACATGCCCAAATTACTTTTCCTTCATATAACCTTTATCAAAATTATTTCCTTCTTTCCTAAACCAAAGTTTTGGTTTTAATTTCTATGTTGAAAATACATTTTGCAAAAGCTCTAAGGGACTGTAAAGATACAATAAATAACAGAGTTGAAAATTCAAACCAAATTGAAAATGAGAGTCCTGATGTTGAAAGAGGGACATTGGACCAGACAGAGAAGAGCTCTGGAAAACAATTCTTGGTAAGGCCTTCTGGATGACCTAGAAGGAACTGCACCTGAGAAGAGGCTTAGTGTAAAAATGCTAGGTTTTGTTAGCAAATATATCTCTGATTCACTACAAAAAATGGAGAAAGGAAGCTGAAATACCTTGTTTCTTCACCAAGCAAAACTACCGCCTCCCCTCCTTAAATACTCAAACTAAAGACTTTCCCACATCTAGTTGTTTTAAATAAAATAAAATAAAATAACCTAAACCACCAATAATACAAACAGAAACTTACAGATACAATTTGGTGGATGCAGACATTTTTTGATTTTCTCTCAAAACCACCACTGGCCAGTTTCTCATTCCAAACCCATTTTTGTGGTGCTGTTTCTTCACCTCATAGTCACAACACAGCACTGGCCATCACCTCGTAGCAAAGGATGTGGAGTCTGACAGCTTCAGTCAGATTTACATCAAAATCAGACAGAAATACAGAATTACCAGAAATACATTCACTACTGCTAGTTCAATCAGCATGACTGTTTTTCAGTTTTGTTTGTATAGAGTCTCTCAAAAGCTGGTGTTACAGGAAAAAAAAAAAAAAAAAAAAAAAAGAGCTTGAAAACTTTCAAAAAGTAGTAAAAACCAGAATACTTAAAGGCAAAGGTTTCCTATACAATAACACGTAGATGGATGAAGGCAGAAAATTGTTTTGTCTTCCTCTTTTTATTCTTCTTTCTAGATTTGCTAATCTATTTTAAGTGCCATTTTAATAGAATTCCCCTCTTGTTTTTTTTTTTTTTTACTTCATTTTTATTTTCACTTTCAGCAACTTTAAAATTATTTAACACTGGTAAACAATGTCCACTTCTCTTTTGATCTCCTCAAACACAATTCTTTCAAACATATACCTTGTCTTGATTCTTTTCTTCATTAAAAAAAAGAAAGTATGCTTTGTTGTATCTTACTGTTTTTTGACTATAATTTCAAATTTTAGTGAAACAGATTGCAGACAATTGGACTGAGCTAAACAGATGTTTAAATTGGATACATGCCTAAAGTGTTGAAGGTATCTCTCATTAAAGTTATACGTATGCCTAAGAGATTTCATGGATCATGGTTTAATGATAGTTTCTCTCCCTCTCAATGAAATAAGTAATAACATTTAATGACAAGGTCAACAGGCACTGCTATTATCCACTCCCCCACTTTAGTCTTCCATCTTTTCCCTTTTTTTGGAATAAACTCTTGTACATTGCCTCCTTGACTCCAAGAATGCAAATATCATTACATATGCATAAAAACAATTACAAATCCATGTACCCTTCTGCCTCATTAGTCAGAAACCTGAGGGGGAAATGCCACCACTAATACGGCTTAAAACTCACTTGGTCTGATTTTTGTCAAGTTTTAATCCTATTACTTCAAGTGATTATTAATTAGCATTGTATGTAGCAATAACTCTTGCATAAATAAATAAAATGTGGCTGTGTGACCCTCTGAAACACGTCAACTCTCCTAAATTATGTTCTTTCTTATTATGTATGTTATTAACTTTGATTTAGCTTGTTAAACCACTCATCATAATTTATTTTATAGTACCGCCACACTACCAATCATCATGAAATGAGTGCTTTCCATATAAAGCAGTTGTGGCAATGTTTCCTTTGAATATTGTTTATTATTTACATAATAATTGTCCCTCCAGGCTGTTACGCTAATCAATATCCCAGATTGTACATGAACATATGCAGAAAGCTTTGTCCCAAACAGCATACATTATGAACAGTTAAATGCTGGAAAAATTTATCCTTTATAGTCGTCTTTAGCAGATTGGGCTGCAGTTGCAAGAGTCTAAAGTGAATTAGGCAAGGACTGAGATACCAGTCTTGTTCAGGACTTCAGAATCGTTCAAACCCTTAATTTTTTTTGTTCACCCACTTCAGACTTACTGTTGTCTCAAACCAGTGTTGGTCTCTGGGGCAACTCACGGGCTGGATGGAGCAGTTAACCGAAGACAATATCTCCTTGGGAACTGGAAAGAGATAAAAAAGCTCACTACTCATCCCATTTTTCTTTGTACACTGTTTTCTCATGTAAATTAAATAGGTTTTTACAAATTTTTTTTACATGTTAACATAGCCAGTCTTGACTTTACAAGCATTGTGTTCACCTTCCCTCTCACTCTACCACCATTTAAATTTTTGCATGATCTCCCTATTGGCAAAATCAGATACAAGTGCCATCAAGTTTCTTTATGAATGCAAGTTGGCCTTCCTTTTCAAAAGTGGTAATGAAGACCTATGTTCTGTGTCATCACAACACAAAAAAAAAAATAATGCTAGAAATGTGAAGAAATTATGAGAAAAACACCACCTCATATGCACAGACACTCACATATAAGGACACAAACTTATCATTTTCTCTCACTATGTTTTTGTTATACTGATTCTTTTCTAGGAATAAGAAAATACAGTTACAAGACTATGATATAAAACTTTTATATGTTGATTAGAAATTGTGATTAACAAATTCAGGGTCAGCTTTCCTGAGGCCTAATATACATTAACCACGTTGTTGTCTGTGTTTCATTGTTCTGGCTGTGACTTAAATACAGAGGGTGACTAACAAATAGTTCTTGGTGTTCATATCTGAATCAGATGGAAATCCATATGCTTCAGTGATTGTAAAATGAATTTATATTAACAATCACTATATTAACAATTACTATATTAACTATCAATATGTATAACTATCAATAACTATCAGATTAGGAGCTAAAGAATTAGAAGAACATCATTTTAAATATGAAGTAAAGGACTACACAGAGTAAATAGCTGGATTTTATTTTTAAAAAAATCATACAAATCACTTGAAATTCACATTTCAAATTCTGGCTCTGGTCTATTGTACCTGAATGTTAGTACAGATTTGTAGTGCAAATGTAAAATGCTTTTTGTTTGAATTTTAATCACATTTTTTTTTATGCTACGTGACACAGAGTGTGGAAAAAGACAGGCTCATGAACAGGCTGAGAAAGGCAAATCTTTTACAGTGTAACACTCTGTGAAAATGTCACTGCAATTTTGTCTGCTAAGCGGGAAATGACTACATAAAGGAAAATTCAAATGAGAGCGATATGGTTTTGTTTCCTTAGCGGCAAAGGAGAAACAAATAAACAACCAAAAAGGGCCCCTGTGCTTCCTCCGGGAGGGACATGGGAATGGGACAGGAGGACAGCCCTGTGTGTCTCCTTTTCCACACATGCCTGCTGTAGGCCCACCACTGGGTGAACCCATCCTGTGCCCTATCCAACAGCCCACATCCAACCTGCAAATTAATTCTCTGTGAACAGGGTTAGCTCTGCTGGTAGAAAGCAAAACTGCTCATAAGCCCTCCCTTCACAGAGTAGAAGATGTAGGCATCACCACGTCTGAAAATCGATGATCTTCTAAACTTTCTTACTGAGCTAATTTATTTCAGTAAAACAAGGATGTCATGGGGAAATGACTACCTGTTATTTGTTTTCATTCTGCTTAAATAAAAGCTTCACAGTTAGTTAAAGGATTACTAAATTGTGTTATCACTATGGATTTGTAGTGTGAATTGGATAATAGCATAAATCTAAAATTATATAATCAACCATCTTTACATGCAAGCCATTAGAAAGGGCTTTAAGTGAATCAAATTTTCATTTAGGGCCAAAATTTATTCTGCTTATGTGACCTGTTCCACAAACGTCTCTGTGTGTTTAGGCTGGAAAAAAGGAACAGTCAGACACTTTACTTCAATCTCAGAGCCCGGCTCGCAGCATTCATACAAGACAGCCATCGCTGACTGTTATTAATTAGGTATCCTGGTTTTTGGAGGGGTTCCAGTCTGGAAGTCATTCTCCTAAGGAGCATTAATGAGGTCCCAATTATCATGCTGTGGGGCAAGTGTGAGTAATGGAGTCACCCACAGGCTCCAGCTTCAGGAGGTTGACAGAATTTAACAGACTGTTTGACCTTGACAAAATCTTCTTTTTACCTGGTGTGGGGCAGATGGGAAGGTTGGGGTAGTTCAGGTAAAAGTTTCCATCTTATCAGCTGTACACACACTTCAAAGGATAACCAAAACTAAAAATAAAATACCTGTGTAAATGTAGGTACTGTATAGATTTTGAGATTTGTTTTCATGTAGATAACCCTCCAACCTTACCTAAATCATAGCCAATTTAATGATGGCCACATTCTCAGTTCTGTTTCTTGAATGGGTCAAACTAAATACAAAAACCTGTATCTTCCTTAAATCTATTATTTAATGCACTTAGTTGTGAAACAAGTGATAATTAGTAATGATCCACAGAGTTCATTGTTCTGAACCTGTCTCTACAGACTTGCGTGATTATTCAATCACTGAACTTTCTCTCATTTACAATACCCCCGTTTTCCAGTAGACCCTGCAATGTTACATTTGGTTAGAGAAGATTACTTCCAATAAACAAACACATTTTCAGGGACTTCAAGATGGAAGCCTGAAAAGACAGAAGGCCATACAAAAACTGTATTTACCTGCTTTACTACAAAATCAGACCAGAATTTTTACTAAGACTTGTTTTTCCTCATTTTTACTGAAACAAAAGCTGCTTCAGAACTTCCATAGCACATTCTGTGGGCTTCTCCCCCTCCCTTAGTCTTGCTTTAGTCTTGTACACTTAAGCAACTCTCAGCCTGAAATAACTGAGTAAGATCACAGTCAAACTGAGAAATGCTAATTTATCCTGTTGAAAATTACTTTGATAAAAGCATAATAAAGACTCTTAGGACAAACTTAAAAAAAAAAAAAAAAAGAAAAAGGGTAACAAATGACTTGGAGTTTGGTCTGAACCTTCTGCAACTTCAAAACACGATCACTGCAATGTTTTCTCCTACACACTTCCCACTATTATTCCAAGGGTAATAGTGAATATAATATTCTGCTCCAAAAGCATGTCATGTGACACAGGATGCTCAGAATATTACATATTGGCGAGCAAAGTCTTGTTAAACACCTACATTGAGATTTTAAGTAGCCTGGCAGAAAAGTAAATATTCACAGTGACATTTTTGATTCTCTTAGAACTTTTATGAGGAAAAACGAAATCACTGTAAAAGAGTTCATATGATAAATCCAACATATTAGTCAGAAGGTAGCAATTGCAAAATTAATGAAGTCAAAACCAATGTAAGATAAAAATCTAATTTATCACTCTTGTGCATGGGGCTGGTAATGGCACTGGGAACAACAGAGACCTCAAAATCCCAGGGCCAATATATCTGAGCTCCTAATCTTTCCTTATCTGGTGCACAGTCTTTACAGTGCTGTCTCTCCAGCTGCCATCCAACGTTTTGAGAGGCATCAGAGGGATTCTTGGGCAAACTGGCCTGGGAATATAATCTGTTGATAGGTTCCAGACTCAGGTATAGAATTTTTTTTGTATCATTGGCAAGTCAAGAGAGAAACAACTTCTTAGTGGTACAGATAAGTACATGGAGCTTTAAGAGAAACGGGAAAGCACTGTTCTGGTGCTGCAGTGAGTTTATTTCATGTGGCAGATTTTAATTTCACCCACAGCTTTTCTGAAATATATGACAGTCTGATTAATTAAAAAATAAATTATTTAAATTTGTATCATATCAAAGTAATATGCCATTATTACAAACATGTCTAATGAACCAAGAAATCATTGTATGGCATTTAAATACGACATGTAGATATTGAAATGCCAGCTAAGCAACAAAAAGCTGATTGTTAAGGAAACGAACCTGGGCTTGTCAAACAGCTCTGACATGCTAGAGCATCCAGAGAAAATGCTGGCAATACTGGTATTTTGTACTGGTATATTGTGATAAGTCTAGAACTTAGCAAGTTTTTTCATTACCCAGAGAGGAGGAAGGTATGTCTACAGAATGGTCAGTTTTGGCTAATGCTTCAGTTATCATCATTTTGATAGAAAGCTATAGAGGTGATGTCTTTAAGAAAGGCATCCAATCCTCAAAGCACTTATATACCTCTTAAAATCCACATCTTGCTGTACTCTGATGAGGAGGATAATGAATAGTCTCAAACCATGTCAAAACAATCACACTCTTAGTCTTCACATAGTGAGAGCGGGGAGGGGTGGAACGGGGCAAATTATAATTTTCTAAATGATGGAATCAAACTTGTAAAAGAATGTTAAGCAAGAGTAATTTCTTTATATCTGTACAGTCCTCAGGAGTGTGCTCTTACAAAAAATGAGAAGTTAAGGAAGTTTTCCTTATATACTAATCATAAAATACAAAATTTGGGTCAGAAATGTGTGCAATTCTAGCACCGGTTACCTTCTGCTCACCTTTCCCACCCTGGAGGCTGTGTCTAAAAGACCTTAAAGCTCTGTCAGCAAAAGCAGGAGAGATCAAAGGAAACTGTTAGGTGGTAGGAAAGGCATTCTTAGCAGCAGAGCTCAGCAGCATTAGGCAAAAGAGCAACAGTTTATAGAAAAAGAGGGATTGCAGGAGAAGGTGCAGAATTTTGTGACACGTTTTAAGCTCTATACAGTTGAGTCATTGGCTAGATATATTTCTGGCTTTTTTCAAGAACCACAGAGATACATGAAATTTCTAAAATATTGTTTACTATCAAACCAGCTGAAATATTTTTGTTTGCTAACAAAACCATCACAACATTTTATTGAACTTGTTTAGACTCAGCCTGCACACTCATACCCAAGCCATACTCATACCTATAAAAATGTAGGTACCTTTTACATCATTCATGTGAGAACTTCAAAATCAGGGTAGCAGAGTGATCCTTTTCCTGTGAACCAAGAGATTATCCAGTTTCTTGAACAGAAGTGTCCAACACAAGAGGTCATATTTCCATGGAGTCCTAATAAGATAAGAAGTTGACGTAAGAGAGAGATCAACAGAATCATTCATTCGTTAAAATACTGACTCAATTTCAATTATAAATTTCAATTTACAATTGCACTGGTTAATTCTTAGTAGATTAGTATAATTTATGGCCGTTCAGCCTTACCAATAACATTGTTGTATTTTTGCTTGTTACTAGTCCTAATAAAACTCATAAAAGTAACAGGGCTCCACCATATTTTTTAAGTTGACAATATAGGAAAGACCTTGAAAAGGTAGAGAAGTGAGATGATTTACTTGAGATCCTACATAGTTCCTCTAAAATTAGGTCTCTGATGCTCAACCAAGAAACTTTCTGACCTGACGACAGTACCTCACAGAGGTGCAGGGCTGAAGCCTCAACCTCTCTTTCTCACTCCCTCATCAGTAAAACAGGGACACTAAATCTCTCAGGCTCTGTAACATTCTCAGAATGAAAATGTCTTAGGACTAATAAGCGTCCTGAAATTAGCATTTACACTATCAAATAGCAGATTGCCTTTTGTGTTAAGCTACAATAAAGAAATCTACAAACAGTTCAGCATTCCTGCAGTGTACATCTGTTATTTTAAACAACTTGTGAAGGTGAGGACTAGTTTTTGATATCTGTTTACAAAAGTTTTACAATACCATATATGTGTTCCTACAAGTTTAATAATTGCTTAGTATATTTGTATACTTTTGCCTCACTCAAGAACAATAAGAGTTGTCTCTATGGGATTTTCTTCTCAATACTTACAGAAACGTCTACCAAAATTGTGAATTAGTGAACTGGAATTTATTTATGTTTTGATTGAACACAGCATTTGCTGATGCATCTGTATGCACCTCACTCTGTTTGTACTCCTGAAAAGGTCTAAGACTTCGTAGATTCATCCCTTGGTATTCACATGGCAAAGTGCAGCTTCTATTTGCACCTGAGTAAATGTGAGACAGTGAGCTGATTATTTCTGACAGTCGGTAAAGTGAGAAGCAAACACACTGACAGAAATCCAGCACTAAGAAATGAAGAGAAGCAAAAGGTAACCTGCCTGCCCCAGTTATAAAGAAATAGCCAGTCAAGGTAGGACACCAAATTAAAATGTTAGTATCAAATAGCCACATGATCAAATATGTCAAATAAATCAAACTCTAGTACCAAATAAAAATTACCTTAGGAACCAGTACTTTTAAAACACACGCGCAACTGCTTCATGAAGTGACAGTGAAAGATAACACTTAATAAAGGGCATCTGTTAGTACAAAAAGAATGGCATTTTATCCTAACTATGCTTTTATGAAGTGATAAAGTATCCTTCTGCTTCTGCATGCATATTTCTCTGTTTGCAGTACTTGTTTAAAAGGGCTCTGACTCCACAAACTCAAAGTTTACTCTCTCATCAAAGTCGTGTGCTTTGTGTTTATGCAGTATGCAGTATTACCAGCTATGCAGTATTACCAGCTATGGAAATTTTGAAACAGTGAGAAAATGTAGCAAAAAAGCAAAATCTCTGCTTGGACTTTGAAAAAACAATGAAAAAAAATATTGAAACTCATGCTGTTGTTTGTTTCCATCTCTTATAGCTTATAATGCATTTTAACCACAGGAATCTTCCCATCATGTATTAATTATGGTCTACAGATAAAATCATTATCATTATGTAATGAAAAATGTGAGTAAATTACTTTTAATATCATGTGCAGTAGGATTTCAACAAAAGCCATGCAATTTTTATATCGGCATTTCTCGTTATCAGATTTGCTCCTACCTGCTGTGGACATTATTTGGCATTTCTTCTTCCTTCACGACATACAAACAGAGACTTACAGAAAGGTCTCTCAAAATAGTCATGCATCGTTCTTGTGTATATTAAAGAATACCATTTCAGCTCTCTACATATGATCTCTTACTGCCTCCGCTGTCCTTTCTCTTGTAAGAGCCTTGGAATTTCTATTTGTGCTCAATTGCTCTACTTGAGTGGATAAAACGGCTTGGCAAGCAGGGCTCAGTTAAGCATTTCTAGAGCTTTTGCTAAATAAAACTCCCTTTCTTCAGGGAGTCTGTTAAAAGACCACCGAGTGCAATTCTTCTAGCCAATATATTCTAAGTATATACATAAACCCATATGTGATTTTTGAAAAAACTTTGCCTTGATTTTACAGCTGTAAGAATCCCTGAAGGTTCCCTAATTGAAAAGGGCTCAATATATTCAGCACGATACTAAAAACTCAGCTTTGAAGTTGCTGAACATCTGTGGGCAGATGCAGGAATAAAGGGGATTCCAGAACAAATATTGATCAAATATCGCAATTAAGTGACATCTTTGTGAAACACGCTGTAGCTGACCACCTCCACAAAGGAGACAATGTGGAGCTGCCAGCGCAGAAGTGAGATGCAGGGAGGCCATCTCTAACAGTACGGACACCGTCAGGGGAGAGGCACGGAGGCACCGCTGCTGGTCTCTACGTGCCAGGAGCACGGATTGGCCCATAATCAATTTTAGCAATGGGTTCGTAAGAAAAAGGATACTTTTATGAAAGTACGTGGTGACAGGCAAGAAGGAAAGAATATGGGAAGGACTTTCGGTAATGGGACGAGAGGATTCAGAGCATTCCTATGCTCCTCTGAACTAGAAAAAAAAGGAGTTATTTGCTGCAGCAACTGATAAGTATTGTCATGCCTCAAATGATTCATGACTTACTACCTTACGTATTGCCTGGGGATATAAACTGATCATGAAATGTTAGCTTAGGTTATATGCTTCCATAAGAAGCTTTTTTTTAACCTGGCTAAAAAAAAAAATCCTTATATTCCATGTCCTGACATATTCATTTATGCATGTGCATGGTTACACTATACAATGTACGTAGGCAGGTATTCATGAGAGAAACAAACATTCCTCAACAATCACAAGAGCAAAAACGAAACTCTGCATGACCTAAAAAGTAAGATTTTGTATAAACAGTATTGAACCAAAAAGTTACAGGCAAAGAATGTTTACCAATATGACACTTTTAAATAATTCCTCTCAGGTACACCTGTCTAGTTACCTCTCCTATAATTACTTCATTGCAAAAGGTTAAAGAAGATAATAACTAATAAAATATTTCCTAAAAATAGATTAAGCATTACTGCATTAATACAAATACGGGGCCAGACTCAGCCAAAACTGAATTCCTGTGCCATCAGTCATGGGTGATGTGAAAGGCTCCTACCTGGCAGAAAAATTGCTAAGTTGTTTTTTGTCCCAGTTGGATTCCAAGGGGGGGGATTTGCCATTAACTTCTTTTGGACTAGCATGCCCTTTAAAAGATTTTAAAGATCTTCTGTCATGCAGAAAGCCCACAGTGACATGACACAGCATTATCCAGTTATATCTCCCATCTCCACTGCCTCTGTATTCAGGCACTCCAGGACAGAAAGTACTTGAGAAAATGGCGGTAAAAAATGTAGGGAAGAAGATCTGACTGACAGCACGGAAAACAAACCAACCATGTGGAGAATTCCCCTTTGTCATAACTTTTCAGAATAAAATTAAAGATGAAACACTTGCCTGGCTCGACTGCAGATAGTTTGATAAAATATTGTTTTAAGAGACCCTAATCACATGACTAAGTCATTATAACATAAATTGATTCAGAAGAGATTTAATTAATTTAATGCATCTGGCTGTAATTATTATTCTGCATTTATTATGTAGGATTTTTATTAGCTTAATGGGTTTATACATTTATCAGATAGTCACTGAAGAAAATTTCAGTTACTCATAAAGAATCTGAATAAATCAGCAATGACTTTTTTTTTCTTTTAAACAGTTTTATTATAATGATTTGCTATTTTGGCTCTTACCAGTCATGACAAATTTCTGCTGCTTCATTGAGAAAAAGCTTTATCCAATATCCACTGAAGTCAATAAACAGATTCCATTGATTACATCACACTGTAAATTGTGTTTAGAATATCTTTATAGTACAATTTCTCCAGTGTTCAGATGTAATTCACAAAGACTGTTTCTTTTTTATTTATTTTTAAATAAACAAATCACTTTAACACTTAGTTTTAGAGTAACCAGTCATGCCTTTGACCATCCTTTTTATTTTGTTTTCTCAGTGCTCTAAAGAATGCCTGTGTATCTTTGCTTGTCCTATGTACGTATCGTGAAACCCTGCAAATCCTATCATTGACAACCTTTGACATTTTAAAATTTGGCTTGCCTTCCAATCAAAACAAAAATACATAAATTTACTCTGTAAAGGGAATTGATGCATTTTTAAACTGTGACTGAAAATGAAATTCAGAAATTTCTAGTAAAATGTTAAAATTGATGTAATTTATGGCAGTAGTAACGTACGCACTATAAAAACCTGAAATATATTTTGATCTGTTCAACTGAACTTAGGTGAGCTTAGTGGAACTGCATTGCACGGGGAGTGCCACTCAGTAAAAGTATGTCCTCCTCTCCATCAGGCTCACTGCTATGCCCCAGACCCTACGTGTCCAAAAACTACAGTTTGCATGAGTTCAGTAAAAAAATTTTTCCACAATTTTTGGGATTGTCTGGCGATGTCCCGGGTGTCCTTGTGACACGCCTGAGGAAACCACGTAAGAACTAGGGAGTACGCAAGCTTTTGAGGCTGTGAGAGCAGGCACCGATGAGTGTTCTCAGTCTGTCTGGTTGTTTTGCATCCTCTGCTTACAACAAGCAGCGGGTCTTTCTGTGGATTAACCTTGCCAGTTCCTCACCACCTTGGCTTGACTGCTCTAGCACAGAGAGGTAAACAGAAGTTTTCAGAGTTAGTAGAGCTCCATTGCATTTTATATCCAGTACACACGCTGTTTTGACTCAAAGTTCACTTAAACTTACGGTCCAAAAATGGCTTAAAATGGGCTTTTTTAAAATGGTAAGTGTTCTGACGTATTTCTTCCTCTTAACCATGGTTTGGAATTTAAGTTTACTTAGAGAACTATATGGTTCTTTTAGAACGATTTCTATTTAGACACAATTTAAAGCATTAGTAACTTTCAGACACCAGTTTTAAAGGATATTTCTGAGGTAAAAATGGATTTATTTACATGCAGATGAACTCCACAGCTATCTCATCCTTTGCAGGTTACATTTGTTATAGCCAAGATTAATTAATTAGAAATATTAAAGTTAGGATTAACTCTTGGACTTGTTTCAGAAATCGTTGGCAAGCTTATGGCTCTGGCACACAAATAATTTTGATTTTTCAAAGTTAGCATTACACCAAGAATAAGAACTTTCAAAAATCAAAATGGCTTGGAAGGTGAAAGGAATTATATTACAAGAATTATACTGAAGTAAGTTCTTCTAGATTGTTCCAGTTGGGAGTTTAATTTTTGTTCATCTATTTACATTTTCTTTATGCAATGGTAAATTGTTTTCCTAGAGCTGTTATTTTCATTCAGTAGTGCTGCATCCCACTAACAAGAGTCTTCTTAAACTCTGTTTCATGATTAAATATTGAGGGCGAAAATAACTCCTCTCTAATGTAAACAAGACACAGAACTACAGGAGATTGTTCCTACAATGTTGTAATGGAGGAAGACACATTGAAATTATCAAATCTGGACCAAGATTTCATTTAGATAGGTTTTAAAAAAAAAAAAAAATGCTTCAGGGAGATTCTTCATAAACAAGACAACAGTCACTGTGCATATGCTTGTATGTCCAGCATTAACCTTCTCAAGCACACCATGTGAGAAACATCAAAAGACACTTTTTCCAGAAGAATGCAAACACTGATGGGATTGTGTTATCTCTTGAAATGAAACTGCCCAATAAAATCATATCATTATAATTATGACCAAGTAAAGAAAATAGGAATTTTCAAAAAGAAACAAGGGAAGAAGGAAAATATTTCCTTATTGCAGTGATAAACTGACTGGCTGCTAAGTTTACTAAGATAAATAAATGTAAGAATGAGTAAAGCAATCTAGTCAAGTTGCTATCAACGTGTAATACAAAACACTACATAAAAATTAAAAAATATGCTTTTAATCTCTAAGATATAGCTTAGGATTCAATGTATCCAGGAAAACTGAAAGGTATTGGAGCAAGAAATTGCTGAAGTAACTAAAGTACTTTTTTAATTACCTGGATGAAAACTGGAAGGCAATAGAAAGAATTGAGTATCCTTAAATAGAAAAGGAGGAAATATAAAGGAAAAAAAAAAAAAAAAAAGGATGAGGACTTTTTATTTTTCAAGTTTCATTTTCAGAAAGCCTCACGGACAAAGAAGAAATACTTCAAAGAAAATTCTGAATTCTAAATAGACTTGGAACATATGGTCATTTTTGGAAGGTCAGTAGTATTATTTTACACGTTACCTTTTGTATTAGATTTAAATTAGATAAGTATTAATTAAGATTTCTTACTTTTGCCTTGGCCAATCACATAACAGTATTTTTGAAAAAACAAACCTTTCACTCAAAAAGAGAGTCCATACTCTTTATCACTCAAAACAGTGTAATTTTAGAAAGTATAAACTCATTAAGGATTTGCTATCTCTTCCAGTCTTAGTTTCTTCACAGTAAGATAGCCAACAGATGGAAAGCACCAAAAGACAAGTCATAAAACACGCAATTCATAAGTGAAATTATCTAATTTACATTTTCATGGACACATCCATGGTGAAACCTAAGATACATTATTATGTACCGACATCAATTATTTCATATCTATTTTCTCATTTCCATAACAAAGATCCATGACAAAAAATTTGTTGAAGTCCGGTAGGATCACAATGACTATATAAATATCCTGTTAAAACCCTTCTATCAACACAGACAGCCTCACAGACACATTAGCAGAGCATCCTCCCCCCTTGCATTTGAACAAGTTGCAGTTCTACAAGTTAACACATCATGGCAACACCAAAACAGAAAAAGAAAATTATTTACACCTTTGTTCTGCTGATCAGTTAGCTCTTAGCATGAAACACCCTTTTAAAAAAAATATGATAAGCCTTTAAAAATTCAGGCTGTCAACAAAATGAAAGAAAACTATAAAGTAAGGCCACTTATACCACTACTTTATATCAGACCTGAGTTACCTAAGATACCAACACTCTTTGGATAGTATCAGGAGAAAAATCCTCCTTAGTTGTGTTAACTTGAGCTTACTACATTACAAATGAGTTAACTAAATTTTTAAATAGGTTAATATTACTAAATAAGAATCTGAGCTTGGCAGTTACTACAATTTGAATGCGCAGTATATATTGAAGTATATACAGCTGCATTACCCATTTCAGCTGTGACCCAGAGTTGAAAAAATATCTTTTAATTCACAAAAATAATTCTATACATATTAATACATCTGAAAACATTTTTTCCTGTAACAGCGAATCAAAAGTTAACCATTCCACAAGCCTTCAAAAACACTGCAACTACACTTTAAGCTGAAAAACACTGACGTCTTTGCTCATAATACCTGAGCAGTTATTCACCCCTTGACCAAAAGCTGATGGTCTGGATTGTTAATGCAATTTTTAAGCTGTGGTTGTGCCTACCCTTGCTGGTTGCCCTGCCCGTGTGCCTTTCCTGCTCTCCTTTGCCAGTGCACCCAGGCAGAGCCAGACGCAGCCTGACATAAATGGAGTTACCTTACTTGGACTCAGAGAAAGTGTCCTTATTGACTTCAGGAGGAACAGGGCTCTTAATCCTTAGAACATATCACTTTGCCTGGTGTTGCTGTAACTACATCATGCAAAAGATCCCTGGCTGTTTCTTCATTCTGGATTTTTATTCCTAGCATGCCCCTAAATATTTCCTCTATTTTAACATTATCCCATGTACCCTAACACAGCAGTAATTTCTTTCTACAGTTTTATTATTGCATAATATTTCAGTTAAAAAGATTTGGCTTGTATCCTCTGGCAAGGAGAATTGCTGATTTTATGAAATATTATATATCAACTTAGATAAATGTGTTCATTTTGCAAAGTTCTTTTTGCAAAAGAGTTAAAATAGAGGCATTTATGGTCTGTCCTAAATAATTTCTCAGTGCTTTAATACATCGTTTACTATTTTTGAGCAGTCTTATGGAAATTATTATTAACTGTAGTTTTGTTTGCTTTTTATATTCATTGATGCTCAAACCCCAAAATTGGTAAAAATCCCAGGAAACTAGTCAGTCATTCATTTTCGTAAATATTTATGCATGAGTTATAATTGTACACTAACTCATAAAGCCAGGAATAGCCAACAATAAAAAAATTATATTCACTGTTAAAAGAAAAGGAAAAATTCAATTATGCTAGAGAGAAAGAGGCCTCTTTTGCATACCCCCTCGCCTCTGTGTGACTTTTAGGCATGGCATTTAAACATGAGTGTTTCTACCAGCACTTGTATCTCAACACACAAACTTTAAGATGCTGGACTGGAAAGGTACTTAAAAATTCCTAGGCTATCCAGTTATGGTATTTCCTAGTGGGAAGAAAAAAAAAAAAAAAAAAGACACTGCTGGATACCTCTCATCGCTTTTTTCCTAAGGAGTAGGGGGCAGAAATTGAGAGGATAGCAAGTAAGAACACTCCAGTCACTTTGCCAGTGCCCATGAGAAGACAAGAGCAAGTTTGAATTCTCTTTGGTTTGGCCTGTTCTATCTAACATGAAAAATAATTTACTGCCAACTTTAGTAAAAACATGAGCATGTATTTCTACACATAGTAAAACATGACTAGACCTCATATTTCTACATAATTAATGCACTTTATTTTTGGACCTTACTTTTATGTGACAATTAACATTGTCACATTGTCAGTGACCCCCAAAATATTTGGAATTTTTTGAACCTAGAAATATTACTGAAGGAGCACCTCATGTGAAACGATTACAAGCTCTCCATCCTCAAGAGAAACCCTTGAGAGCAGGATGCTAGTCCTGCGTACATCCAGCTTTAAGATTAAGCCCTTAAAATGATATAATGGAATGAAAAAGTGGGTTTAATGTCTTTACACAAATACAATATGAACTTCCATGTATAATAATGACCAAAGACTGCATTTTCATGTGCAGCCCACATTATATCTAGACTTGTACTGACTAATCAATTTTGGTTTGATAGGCACTTACGGTTATCCTTCAAATTCAACAATAAGGTTAAGAGGGCTAGTAGGACTGAAAAATGACTGCCGTCATCTATCTTAGGTGCAGAATCAATTTTCAAATGAAAAAGAATTACCATGTGAATCACCACTTTAAAGGAAGCATTTTACTCTCCGGCTTTCTTACACTAATCTTCTAGTCATCAGCCATTTTGTAAACAGTATGTTTTGCAATCACAAATGTAACATCAGAAATATCTCAATGTATCTTGCCGACATGCATCCTTAGGAAAATTTTAAACAGAGGTTTGTCTATTTATGGGGTTTTTTTTTGCTAACATTTCCACATTCCTGATGCCTTCTGGATAATTATTCAAGGCACTCTTAAGAATGTTAGCTTTTGAGTTGATCTGAAATGTTCCTTTACAACAATATTCTGAAATTGCAACAGATTATTTCTTTTTAAAATGAATCACAAAACTCACCTAGTTAGATTTTTTTTTTGTGGCTTTCTTAAGAAAACCTGAAGTGCTACATGTAAAAAAGCAGAAAAAAGTTTTTCTGATACAGATTTAAATGCAGAAATACCATAAAAATGAGCACATTTGAAACATGGATAATACATGTCCTATGAGGCCACAAAAACCAAGTAAAAACCACCATGTGGAAGGAACTACTATACACCACCTCTAACAGAACTCACCTCCAGATTGTCAAAAACACTCTTAAAACTCATGGATATCAGCTTCTCAGCATCCTTTCTACCAATCTATCTTCCATTAGTGTTTCACGGTGTCCTAAAACTTTCATTAAGCTACTGGATCTCCATATTACTTGTTGGGGATGTTAGGTACGGACATATAAATAAAATATAAGCGATATGTGGGCAGAATTGTTCTGTTGCATCGAGACAAGAGGCTTAAGTACGGGCTAATTTATCTATAATTTCATAACCTACAGATAAATAAGATCAGCATGCAATACAGCTATTTTCAGCCTCACATGAGTAAATGTGGCATAAAAATGAAATGAAAAGTAAACTTATTTACTTTTTCTGCTGTCTTACTACATAATTTATTCAGCTGATGCTGCTCATTATGTTCCATATTCCATCATTTTTCTCTGTGAAGTCTCTTAAAATATCAAATAAAAAAATATTTAAATTAATAATTTTGTAGCGGAACATTAATATTCAAATAAAATATGGTGCTATTGTGGGACTTCAGGGGGAAAAAAAGCTTTTATGCTGAGCACAATGAAGGAGTGATAGGCATTTCTGTTATCTCATCATTAGTCATTCTGGACAGTTCAGACAAGCTGTTACCTACAATAATAGAGAGCATTTTACTTTTTAAAGATTAATTTAAACTATACTTTATACTGAACTGCAGCAAACTATTTATTTATATATTTATTGATTCTGAAAAAATAGATATTTGCATTTTTTCTAAAGGAATAAGTAATATCCATGCAGCTGTAGCCAGGAGTCTGACATAAGGTGTGATAAGCAACATATTCTGGCTCCGTGGGAGGATGACCAACCAGGTCAAAACATGCACTTGTCTAATAAATTTGTAATATATTTCAGAAATTTATAAAGCAGGCAGGAAAGAAGAGAAGTCTTATGACTGGCTTTGCAAATCTTACTTCCTTTTTCATTTTCAGCTCCTTTCTCCATCTCTTCTCTGCATAACTCCCCTTCTGAATTTAAACCCACAACCTGTTTGTTGATTCAGAAACATCTTTTGATTTCCTTCACTGATAGCATCAGTGTATAGAGTCAAGCACAGGTATTATATCAGTCCTGCACATCATCTTGCAAGCTCTGAGCAGCCACATCAAAACTTCCATGTTTGCATAGTGGAGAATAATGTCACAAAAAAAAAAAAATTAACATTTAACAATTATCAATTTGTTTACCCTCTTTGACTTTTCAATGAAATCGATACTTTTCCTTCACAAAATAACAAAAAAACCCCAGTGCAACAAATAGTTATCCGTTATGATTTTTCTATCTTCAGCATTTTTCTATGCTCTCCTGTTTAAAACAGATATAAAATATTTATTCAATGAATTCATTCAAACGAAATATTTAAAGAGGAAATAAATCCTCACAGCCGAAGAAGTTTAAGTGTGAAAACCATATTTGTTTCAGATAACCATAAAAAGTAGTTTTATAAGTAGTAAAAAAAAAAATAATAGGCAAAACTGCGAAGATTCTAAATATTCACGTTCAACTCAATTGTTCTAGCATCATTAAAGTCTTAGCACTATTAATAACTTGCTGTTTGCAAGCCAACACCCAATGCACTTGGTCAGAAGCGAGTGGAACATCAGATCCAGACTGGTCACAACATAAGCTTCTGAAGGGAAAGAACTGGCTTGTAAAACACTGGCTGTATCTGACTCCCTCCCACATCTCCTCTGTCTGAATCTCCATCCTTTCCTGCTAGATCCCATCCCAGCTGAACCTCATGCCAAAGCTGTCTGTTTCATCTCCCCAGTCTCACTCTGCCTCCCGGCTTACCGGAGGATTCACAGAAGCTTTGTTTCAACACTCAGGTTTTGAAGAAACAAACAGACGTGTTTCGTCTGTTTCGCCACTGTGTGCTAACCAGCAATCTGAGCCATCAGATATTCTGTTTGTGAGAAGAAGGCAGTATGAATGTTTAATAATTATCTCCTTTGGCTCAGAGCAGAGTCGTTCCCTTGTGACTTTAAAAGCTTGAGCTATGAACTCTGTTCTTTGAGATGAAGTCCCTTTTTATCGCTGTTACAAATGCACTTGGTATTATAATTAAAACATCGGAAAAAAATGTTCCTACAACTTTTGAGCATGCACTAATTTCCTTTAGCCTTCTCCTTGACTCAACTCTGCCTATGCAGATGCACGGACAGGCAATTGTACGCACTAATGAGAAGTTAAAAGGGATGGCAGTGAAATTCAGACCCTTCTTACGTGTTTGGATTCACATTCAGAAAAACAAGAAGATGACAGCCCTCACCCCTCTGCTGGTCATTGCAAGACTGCACATTTTTCTGAGCACCAGCTTGGATGGCTCCATAAGTAACAGGGGGTTTGGGGAAGGGAGGGAGACCTCTTCTCCAGGCAAAAGTGCCTGGGCCAATGTCCTGCTGCGTCTTGGCAAGACACTTTTCTACACAGATAACCATTTCTTATGGGTAAGAGTTGACAAAATATTTTATCTTTGACTACTGACACCAATGATTAGTGCATAATTGAACCAGGCAATGGAGTCCTGTTTGTGATACTAGACCACAAGTTTGCCACAGGGAGCTCATTTGGGTCCCTGTTTCAGTTCAGCCATTCCTGACTCTCCATCTGCCATCCAGTGCTTTCCCCTCATGCTGCTAAGATTTAACCTGATCCAAGGCTTGCAGGCATGTGTTTTTTCTTAGAATAAAAATTGCGCAACTGCTAGAGTATTAAATCACAGCTGTTGTATATCGAAGGACACCGGTGTAATTTGTTGGACAGAAAGACCTTTTTAAGGTTCTCGAGCAGCCTTGGGCTGAATTGGTAGGAAATATCTAGTGTACCTACGACACACTTGATCTTTCTTCTAAACTGAAGAGGAGAGGTTAGATTCTGCTGAGAGCCCCTTGAGGCAGACTTTAGTATGTAGAATGGATACGACTTTTACAATCATCTTTAGATCATGAGGCCACAGTTTGTCAGATGAAAACCTCAAAGGGATTACATTTCTAGAGATTTAGGATGCTTTATCCCATTTGTGTACATTTCTAGTGAAACCCAAAGCCTACCATTTTAACCTTCTCCATTTTCTGCATAATTTTTTTTGTAGTTTGCAGCTTTCCTATATTCAGTGTTTCCTCTTAGATCGAAAGTTTGACTATGAAGGCATAGGCATACTGCTAATAATAAATATTTCTGGCATTTATGTTTTATGCGTAGCATCTGTAATTATATTACTCTCACTGTAAATAACTTAAGCACTGATGCTTTTATGATGGAAATGAATTCAGAACACTGAATATTTATGAATTAGTATCTTTGCTGTAAGAGAATATGACAGCATTGAAAACATACAATTACGAGAAATACCTATAGTGATTTAGTGATTAAAATGGTAACTAATGACAGCCACTCTTATTAGCATAAAATAAAGCAAATTACAGATAAACCTGTTTGTTTGGTTTTTGTTAAATATAGGCAGTATCTCGTGCCTTCTACAGTTTGAAGAAAGAAAATGCTTAAAGACTGCTAGTCTGTTTGTTAACGACAGGTGGTGCAAAATACCTAGAACAGCAGCAAATCTTTCCTGATCTTACACATGGGGGAATAGAGCCATTTCCAGAGGGGAGAAAGAAAAACGTTAAGCAATGAAGTTTAAAATCTAAATTAATTTCAAGTAGAAAGCAAGTCGTTTTGCCATCTTCAAAGACACATTTGTGAGGTTTATGTCCTAATTCTGCTGACACCAGCATCTGGGGGCAGAATCAATGCCTTATAAATTAAATTCCTGATACAGTGCACAATAATAAAAATTACATGTTTTCATTCCAACTTGGAATTTTGAGTTGCTTACACCTTCTGAAAAACAGAGACACATAAATCACATACCTAGACATCTATGACAGCTGTCCTGTCTTTGCTCAGAATATTCTGTAATGCGACCAACAAAGCTTTTCCTAAAAGAATTGAGACTTACACAAGAACTCAGTAAGCCAAAGTAACTGTTATTAAACATTCCTGAAGAAAGCATTAGAAAACTCCAATGTTTTTTAATTTAGATGTTCAAAAATGTATTTGTCAGCTTACTTTCAAAAAGTTGTCAGAAGCAATTTTCCAAAAGTTTTAAATGTAAAGGCTTCCAGGATGGCATAATTAAAGGCACAGAAAATTGGAGAGTTAAATATTTGAGCTTTGAAATGCATTTATCTCATTAAGTTTTTGAGAACATGAAGGGGTTTGGTGCTTTTTAATTTGTGCCAGTTATTGTGTCGCAATTCAAATGAGTAAATAAGTATCTCCTGAACACCATCTTAATTTTGGGTGCAAGTAATCAGAGTTGGTTTGACAAAGATTCTTGGACAATGTGAGGCCAAGTTTTGTGAAACTAATAAAAAAAGAATCTGTTCTCCCAAAGCAAAATCCAGAGTCTTGAATGACATATCTGGTCTCTGTCCACAGCCCTGGGCAAGATTTAGAAACCTCAGGGTAGTGTTCAGAAAAAGCAACACTACTAGGAAATTAAAATTATATAAGATGTGGGTCCCACACCTTTGTAGGTCATTACCTACAAACTAGTCCTGGATTCAAGATGGAAAGCCTGGATTTTAATTCCCTCCTCCTTTTCTAGTTAAGCAAGCACCGAAAACATCAGGTGGTTGGTGCTTTGACAAGCATCACCCTCTGGGGCTCCAGGTCTGTACCTGTGGGGCATATCAAGGATGAAACTAACCTGGAAAAAAGTAACATTCTTCTCTGTACAATTATAAACAGTAAATCTAAAACTTTTGGATAGAGACCAGAGACATGAAACATTAATTATTTTTTTTCCTAATCATTTTCCGTTCCAGCTTTAGATAAACTTCAAATAATCACACAACCCTAAAATGCACTGCGTAATAGAGTCAAGCGCATCTATGTAACTCCCAGGAACACCAAGCACCTACACAACTCCAAGTTCATCGCAGCCTCTCAGGTAAGTCAGATGCCAGAAGATGCACAGGCAAAAATAAACTCAAAGATCTATTCAAAAGACACAAACCAAAACCCAGTAACTTCTCACGTTCTTCTATGTTCTATGTCTCTATGCAAACATCACATACTGCTACAGTGATTCAAAATCCTCATTATACACACCTTGACCGTCTTCATCCAGCAACTTATTCTCTGCCCAGAAAACACAAAATCAAATAGGCTCCTTGACAAAATGGTGGGAATATCATTTAATTGGCTTATTAATCATTTAATAAGCCAAATCAGGGAACTGACCTAAATTACATTTTGTAGCAGGTTCAAAAAGCTTGGCTGAAGATTTCAATTCAGATAAAAGTACTTAAAATAATTTTCAGAGAAAATTAATTTTGATAAGGGAAATTACTGACTAAAAATTTGTTCTTGCTGCATTGCTTCTTTTACAAACTAGTATTAGGTGGATAATAAATTTCCTACAAGTAAGTTGAAAACTTACAAAATATTTTCAGGTAGCTGTAATGGAAAGCATTTTGGGGATTATGCTACAAGGAATTCATTAAGTATCTGAAATTTTCTGATAGTCAGTCTCCCAAATACCTTGGTAATTCACTTAAATCTGGACTTTTGTTTATATAAAAATGTAATCTGCTTCTTCTTGGAAGACATTTTTCTTTATAAACTGTGATAAAATGAATGTTATATTTCATTTTTGCTAGCTTTTCAATATGATTGATGCAGACCTTTAATGCGTTAATTTTACAACATGAATTCATATTCAAATAGACAGTCTTGTGAAGAAAGATGAGCAGTGCCAAATATGCAATAGGGAAGATCCAAACTACTTTCTTTTTTCCCCTTCTCATCAAGAAAAAGTCCATGGAAATGCTTTTGGTTTCTCAATATCTCATCTAAGGAAGTAGTTACAAGGTAACTGGAACCAGAATTAGAACTGGAAAAAAACATTCGAGAAAAATCCAAAAACTATTTTAAAAACTGTGAAGCATTTATGACAAATTTCCCTTCTTTTGAAATAAATTAATATTGACTTGTCCTGTGTATTCACAATATTGTAAAACCCAGTAAATTTGCTTTACCTACTCCACTGAAGACATTTGCTGAAGTGGTTGTACTGTATTATACAGGTCTCAGTCTAATATTAGGATTTCCAGTTTCGAGGCATGAGGCAAGGGCAGAGCGATGCAAGTCCTAACTACACAGCAGCTAGGCAGAGACATCTTACACCTGAGACAAGGGCCCTTAAATAACACAGATTAAAACTGTGCTGACCCAGTCACTCCCAACCCCAGTCCTTTGGAGAACCCCCGCAACCTGCTGGACCAGCACGGGCTGTATCTGGTTTAGGTGCAGGAAAATGCTGTTGCAGAAAGGCACAGAGCTACAGCGTGCTGAAAATGCAATTTGGAGGAGCCTGCCAACATTTGCCAACTAATAACCATGGTACAATTAATGCATATGAACTGTCATCCGCATCCTGCCTTCTCATCTTACCGACAGATAAAGCAGCTTGTGCAGCACAGCTCCAGACAGCCGCTGCAGAGTCCCAGTGCTGCAAAAACACTCTTTCTGCCCAGCCCTGTGGACATCCACGCGGCAAGACGTGTATTTGCAACACTGGAGCTGCATTCCTGGTGGGCCTGTGACACGTAATTGAAGAACCTTACTGTCAGTGGGCACGTGTCCAGCTGAAGTCAGTTGAGCTGGGCTTTCATTCACGGGCTGAGGATCTGAACCAACGAGTCTGACAGGCAGCAAAAACCTGGCGAGTAGACCGGATGAAATGCATTTGTCCCTGTCAAGTACTGTCCTGGAACATCCTACTTTCGGAGCTGTTGCTATCCTTCTTATGCCTCTGGTAAAACATCGTAGCGTTTCTATGAGGCATCTAGCCTCAGCTAAAGTCGGGCTAAAGGCTTGATGGCTATTGAACACAGGCAAGGTAGCTGTCACAGTTTTGTGTAAACAGTACGCAAGGAAACACTTTTTTTCCATTAATCCCAAAGAAACGTTCTGCCAGGGTCATTAGAGAACAGGCCTGTGTCAAGAACTGGCTCTATTCAGAGTCCAAGACAGATAAATCAAGAGTTTTATCACGCTCCCTTCCTTGTCTGCAATACTTTTGTGCCAAATATTGCATTATCCCACCCAAGAGCTCAACAGGGCATCTTGCCAAGAGCAGAAAACAGTTCCCATACAAGGATACAGCAGCAGGACCTCAGAAGTCTGTAGCCAAGCGTATCACTTAAGAGGAAATACTTAAGAGTGTGATGGGACCAATATAACTGAACCAAGTAAAATAGGACTAATAGGGTGATTACAAACCAGGGTCCTAATATGACATAACTGAAACTCCACTTCTGAATTTTTTTCAGCTTGAACCTAACTGCTCAAGTTATTTAAAGTTTAAAAGTAATGTCCAATAGGACAAATTCATCTGAATTTCTCTTTCAGCTGAATCCTTCAACTTTAAAGCAGCTGCTTCTTTTTCCAACTTCTATTCCTGTTCTACTGTATCTTTTCCTTCCTCCCCCTCCTCACCCCGTATTCTCACATAAAGTTACCCATTTGGAAATATTTCACTGCAACTTCTTCCTTGCCACTTGCATTCCTTGCAAATTTGCTCTTAGAAAGAAGGGTGAAATGACCATCCAACCAAAATACAGCATATTAAAAAGGTCAAAGCACTATAGCAAAATAGCATAAATCACAAAATATAATGGGCATTAAAATTCTGACACCTCTTTGTCATGACCAAAATTGTAACTAGAGTGAGAAATTATAGGAAATTAGCTTCTTACTGATACGCTCTGAAGACTGTAATTTCATGGTGCCTGGATGTCATTTTCAGAACCTTCTGCCACTTTGCAGTCATGAAGGCATGCATTCAGCTATCATCTAGGGCACCTGAAATGAAAGTAAGAGAAAAGGAGAGATACATAAATGTTTTACTTGGAGCAAGAAGTCATTGCCAGTTTTCAAAATTACAGTAATCTTTTAGTATTGCTTCTGCTGAAGTCAAAAAACTTCAGGAGATGCCTGATTTCCTCCTGTGGGATATGCAGGAGTCTCATTTGAGACTCGATAATGAGGGAACATTATGCTTTAAGAAAAAAGTAGATCTCAATATTATGAGCTGATTTGCCCCAGGTTGCTTCCTTTCTGTTTAGGCCAACAGAACAAATAGGACAGAACAGAGTCAATTCAACACATCAAATCCAAAAGCATGATGTGAAGGATAATATTGACTCCTAAATCCTCTAACTGGCAATATGAGAGCTGAAGTACTAAATGACCAGCAGCAAGCCTCACTTTTTGTTGAGGTGATGTCACTTTCAAGGATCACTCAATTTAATTAAAGCTCACAAGGAGGATTACTTTGCTGGCATCTTGTTGATTTAGATGATCTCTGTCTATACAGTTTATGTTTCAGTTTGTTTGCCTTTCTTCCTATACTCTGTTTTCCGACTGCCTTTCACTTCATTTTCCTCATGCTCCTTGTGCTAAAGAGGCAGGGGACTGACATCAACATGACTATCCCTGAATAAATGGATGGTTGAAGGCTCCCAGCCCTGCTCTACACCTTTACTTGGCGAGAACAAAAAGGATGGAGGTGAGCCTGAGATGAAATCCGGTTTTCTCTAACCTCTCAGAAAGCAGCCAGGGCTTGAAGAAGTCAAATTTCCCCAGAAGCATAACAAAGAGATCAGGTGTTAGCAACGGGTCTGATAAATCACAGAGCCTGAAAGACTTACAAACACAAAGAAAGCTGGAGTAGGGAGAGAGGAAGAGAAGGGATAAGAGGCAGAATACATTAGCTTAGGCACCCCACCCTGCTCGCAGCATGGTGCCGCTGCCACACGGGAGCCGGATCACACAGGAACCGCCGGCAGCGGGCAGGGGAGGTCACACACCCCCCCGCTGGTAGACATGATCCCCGTTATCATTACAACAATAAGGCTACTGTAAGGGAAGAGAGAAGGCACCCTGTCAGTGCAAAAAGCAGAGGGAAAGTAAGAGAATCAGAGAGGGAGAAAGAAAATAACATTATAGGTGGTTTTATATACATATATATATATATATATAAGTGGTAGGGAGAGGAGAATTTCTTTGGCTGTGCTGCAGTGGATGTGAGACACAGTGCTATATCACTTTGCTGTCCAGTAAAAACTTGGGATATCCAGATACATTAGAAAGTAGAGAGAGAGAGCACAGAAACGATTTCAGTTGAGAGATGATATGGGCAAGAAAATTCCTGTATTGTAGTATAATACTTTTTGGTGTGACTTCATTTCAGTAAATATTACATATTCAAATCCGGAATGGCAGGCTTTACTTTAGCTCACATAGATTATTCAACCTAGAAAGAAAATAACTTTCAGTTAAGCAAAAAACAAAGTCAAAACTGACTAATTTTGAGCACAGCCAGATACATTACTTCCTTTGTGTATGTCAAATGTTCCATTGCCTCAAGGTTTTCTTAAGAGACATGCTTTACCACATCAAGATTTAGAGTCATAGAATCATATGGGGTTGGAAGGGACCTCTGGAGATCATCTAGTCCAACCCCCCCACCAGAGCAGGTCTACCTAGAGC
>JAOQGH010000032.1:10167538-10190299 GCA_025769975.1 Gallinago jamesoni
TTTTTCCTTTTTTTTTTTTTTTTTTTTTTTTTTTTTTTTTTTTTTTTGGTGCAGAGAGCGCTCAAACTTTGCAGAGGGAGCAAGAGCTCAAGAGCTGAGTCTTGGTGGTTCTCCCGGCAGCAGCTCGCCCATTGCTGGTGGCTGTGGGCACACGCCTGGGGCAGGGACTCTGCCCCCACAATTCATGCCCTCATGCTTTTGTCTCCAGTAATCCCTGCTCATCAGTAACAGAAGGCAGGTATACCTTCTTGAAAAAGAAAAAAGGCATAACTTGATTTTAAAAGGAAATTAATGCCATGACGAGAAAGAGCTAAATAACTGTTTTTTAAATTGTGTGCTGTTGATGGTAAAAGACATTTTTCCCCCCTTTTCCAAACATGTTGGGTACAGACTTATTTACTACTTTTAATTTACTACTTTTAAGTGATTAACTGAAATTATCTATTTCAAAATGGAAAAATAGTATTGATTTCACTGAGTAAAGAAATTACATATTCACAATTCATAAAATAAAAAAGCCTTGTTTATCAAACACTTCACCTAATACAAACTCTGAGGAACATATTTTGTTAGAAAAAGTATCCAGTGCTTATTGTTCATTAAAATACTACTTTGAACTGATACTTATCATTTAACCTACAGTCTATGTTGAATTATTTATGTAGGTCATGCTGTATTGCTTCTGTTCTTTGATTCCATGACTTACATATTTTAAAAACACAAATTAAAGGTGGGCTAATTCTTTATGTAATTCACATGAAAATAATCTTTAAGACTACAGTGTGCCCATGGGATATTTAATTTTAATACAATGAGATCAAGATTCACTGGAAAAACAATTATTTTCAAATAGAGAAACATTTTAAATCTGTTTATAAAATAAAACATTATGAATTATTAACCTTCTGTATTGTATCTACTAAAAACGTTTTGAATAGACAAGAAAACCAGAGATTACGTGAAAAATTCTCAAGTACTTTAAAAATCCACACAAAGGTGTTGTATTAGAGGTTATTCCATGGGGATTATTTTTTTTTTCAGTCACATGGGTTAAGAAGTCAAATGCTGAAATGTGATATAATGAAAAGACAGCTGCTAGAACTATGGGAATAAAAGTGGAAGTACAATACATATACTATAATACTAGTGTCTAACAGTATTTCTTCACAGAAGGAAGAAAAAGGAAAAAAAAAAAGTCAATATGACTAATATGACTGAAGACAATGAGATTTCTAGTGATCCAGGCACATTTGTGTTAGCTGACCTGAACAGTCTTCCAAATTTAAATGAATAACAAAGGAATTCCTATTAAGAGTAAATGCAATTGCTACAGGGATGATACTGCAGAAACAGAGATCTGAAGGGGATTAAACACAGGAGAATTGCTCACAGAGTTAAGTGACCTGACAAATTTTGTGAAAATAACCTTTAGTATAAATGACAAGGAAGGAAATTGAAGAAATGTATTTCATTATTTCTAAAGATATACAAGATGATAGATTCATCTGCTAATATCACAGAAAAATACAAATGTTATCCAATAACAATTGGAATAGCTTTGCATTTCTTACTGTATCATTAGATCAATCATTCTTTTTATAAAGTAGTTTGTTTTCTAGACATATACACACACCAGGCGTACTCGGATAGGGTATGTAGGAGGAGGCAATGTCCAAGCAGCTGGTGAGACACTCTTTCCACTGCTCTGTGGGCCACTAGTGCTATGTCATCTTCCTGTAAGCTCTTCCTCTGCCTGCTAACATCTTCCTCAGATTTATTCTAGAATACCCAACACCCTAATACCTGCCAGCAGCTGCCAGTGTTAAAACTTCAAGTACCAGAGGACTGCTGTTGCTTTTATTACACAAGTTTCATTTTGCCTCCAAAAGACCGGGACGGGGAAGTCTTGGTGCTAAAATGCAGTTGGGTTATCCATGCCTAAGAAAGGATTTTCAAAAGTCTAATGTTTTAAAGGAACTATTGAGATGAAAAGGGGTTTTTTAGAACGCCATTTTAAAACAGCAATTTCATGATTTTGATAGGCTACTGACTGCCCAAAGCTGTAAAATCCTCCACTCCACAGCATAAATGTAGTGCTAATTAGAGCTGGAAAAGGAAGACAATGAGGTTACCAAAAGATATAACAATAAAAAAAAAACACAAAAGAAAACAAAAAAAATCCTGTCTGAATGAAGCTTTTCCCTTTGAAACTTTTCATGGAAAAAAACCCTAGGGGAAGGTGTACTTTTTTCCCCTCCAAAGTCATTGGTGCTGGACTTGTGACTCCGGCTTCGTTGCCCACTCCCTTTCATTCAGCACACACACCTGAGGTGTTGTCTCTGAACTACAGACCCTCCAAACAGGCTGTATGCAACCATCAGAAACCCTTCTCAACATCCCATTCAGCAGCAAAGTCATCTTTCCCCATGAAACCCTAATTGACATTACTTACTCTTATTATAAAATGTTTAATGTTGTCAGATCAGCACTCCCATCTATGTTTTATGAGTCAGAAAGATTCTGATCTGTTCCGGAGTTATCCTGTAGCTGAAAAGAAAGGAGGAAAACAATCAGCATTCATTGTTATAGTATTTCTGTTCCTCTGTATAATTTCAGCTTTTTGATTAAATATTTGAAGAGGGGGAAGAAATGCTCACTATTTCAAGCAACAATAAATATTTCTGCTCAGGAACCCTGGGGGGGAGCGGAAGACCCGTAAACATTAGAGTATTTGAAATCTCATTGTACTGTGCATTAGAGAACTTTCTGAAAAAAAATGTCCTTGAGGGATTTTCCTCCTGAAGTACAGATTAATGTGATGCAGGACGGCAAAAATAAAACCAATTTCTAATCTTTAAAAATACAAAACATAGCAGAAACATAAAGTCAGACACAGTTGAGAGTGGGATGGTGGGGTGACTGACAAGCAGTTGTGGCTTGCAGACATTATCACCTAATTACAGAGAAGACTCTTCTTTAAGAGAAATATTCTCTATAATTATTTTTAGTAACTCAGTACTTGTATACCATGCACTAGGGGCTATAATGCTTTACTTTTTTACCTGATAAAGTCCAGAGGCCTGGTAACTGAGATGCATCGCTACACATCTGCTGTGACTGGAATAGTCGTCAATTTGGAATGTCATTTATGGGCGTGATTAAATAATCACATCAATAATAAAAAGTATTCTGGGATAGAATGAAAAGTCTATCCCAACAAAAAATCCTACTGTTTCTTCTGAGGACTTTTGATACAAATATCATCACATTAATCACCCTTTTTCATACTTGGGACTCAGAATGAAATCCCATTTGTCTATTTCCAGGTAGTTTTATCCAACCTCTCTTTGGCTGGAGTGAGCTGAGTGGGTCCTTGCCGCCCAGCCCTCCTGGCCATTCTCCCCCAGACCCTCTTCTCTGACCCACAGCAGGTGCAGGGAGGGCTCTGGCCATAGCCCCAAGGGATGCCCTACAGCCCCAGGCTACAGCATGCACTGCATCTGCCCCCAGGTGGTACTGCACACTGAGGCAATAGACCCCACAGGCAACTTAAAAAAAATTAAAAATAAAAATAATAATAATAAAAAAAAAACAAACAAGAAAACCCCACCAGCACACACAGAGCTAATCTCTGTCCAGACTGAAGATCAGGATTTCAAAGCCAGTCAAGAAAGGCAGTTGCTAAATAGCTCAGCTGTTTCACCAGCTTGAAAACACTTACCCGGGATTGCAGTTATTTATTTTTAAATGCATTAAATACAAGAAAGAGGAGCTGAAGGATTCGGCATTTCAGCAACAGGATTCAGATAATCTCACTTTGGGATCAGCAGCTCAAGTCTGACCAGGGTCAATCCGATCAGTCTCTGCTGGCTGGCCAGAAATCCACCCCGAAGTTTGTGGTCTCAGTGCAGTAATTTGACAGATGTTAGCAATGCTGGAATAATTTGGCAATATCAACGAAGACAGCAAGAACTAATTAGGTAAAGGATCAAAAATCAAAACACTGTCAATCAAGCCTCAAAAAAGTCCCTCGGGTCTACTGAAATCCTCTTGAAGTACCCAGAGAGGAGGGAGAGCTGATATTTTCTCACGCTCTCATTGCCCGTCTTCAGCTTCTTGCATGAAGACTCCCATCAACAGATCTCATTTTAGCACTTCTATAGACATGAAATTCAGAAGAAACTTCTGAAACATCAACACACCAGTGATCAAAAGAATGTATCGAATAATTAAAATATCCAGGTTTTCCTCTATAACAAGTAGACTCAGAGAACTCTAATAGTCAACAGTAAGACCAAGTGTATCTGCTCTGAGATTTCTCAGATCCCATCAATGTTATTATTTACAAATTATAGGTGTATACCTATATATGTCTGTGTATGCATTTGCATGCACACTTAGGAAAAAATCCACTCTGTTCTTCAATTTAAATGAAGTTCAGTGGTCAGGTTCCACCAGTTGAAATTCTGCATGCCATATCCCATACACTGAGTAGAACTGGGTCCGATGTACCTCTCCACAGCTCTGTATTTTTCCTACAGGTCCAAGTTTCCAACAGCAACAGAGCTGTTGATCCTGCACCAGGCTCTGTGGGGGCAAATTGCCCAAGTGGAACCCTGCTGAAATCACAGACACCACCTTTTGGAAATGTGTGTCACTGGGTCCCCGCTGAGCTGAGACTACAGGGAGATCCAGATTAGATCCACTACAGAATCATGAATTAATTAATTAGGTGGGTTTAAAGTTAATTTAATTAGCAATTTTCCCCCTGGTATGGCACTTCATTGATGATATCTGTATATCTAAGAGTTAAGGGTCCTTGTATAAGAACGGTGATACAGTGAAAATTAGGAGATAAATGATATGTTTACCTCTCTCTAATATTACCAAAGAAAGAGTAAGGCATTAAATGGTGTGGTTGCCTATTATCTTTTCCCTATGGTTACGTTTTTAAACTAAACAAGAAAAAATTAGCTAGTTAATTAGCATTCACATTTGCATACAGAGTTTCCTCTCCAAAAGTATATTGTTTATATTTCAGCTGTAAAATAGCCTTTCACTTTTGAGAGGACAAGTGTTACACTGCTGAATGACACTAAATGACATTTGAAGAAACTCTTTGGGGGAGGGACAGGACTTGGTGGGGCAGGGGGAGTATTTTTTTCCAGGTGCCAGGCATAAAGGGTATCCGAACCTTGAGTCTGTAGTGAAGTGCATCACCAAAGCAGGTGTGAGAAAAGGAAGACTCCTGCAGAGAGCAGAAAGGCAAGTGGAAGGGAGGAACCAAGGAGAAAACTGAATGCTGTAGAGTCTTTGGAAATTGCTTATGCATAGCTCTATGTATGCATATATTTTACCTTCTTTAATAACTCTTTCTTTGAGTTTCTAAGCGCATGAACTGCAAACATAGCTGAAGAAACTACTAGAATTATACTCTTTTTTTCTTCTAAGAAGTTTCATTATGGTCACGGAGATTTTTATAAAAATCCAACTTATCTCTATGACACATTGATTATTCCTCATGAATAAAATAATGATTCTGGCTCTCCAGCTTTTTCAGAGCAGTAGTCTTTAGAGGAACTAATAACTTCGTACAGTCAATGTCTTTTTGTGTTCTCTCAAGAAATTCAGAAACAAAACAAGCAAAAGAATATCCTACCTATGTGGTATTTCTAAGGAATCTCTCCCAGCATTATCTGTGCATGCCTAGAGGTCAGGAATTCATGTCTCAAAACCTATAATGGAAAAAACAATAATAAAAAATTAGTTAACTAAAACAAAGCAAAATAAAACATGACTTTTACCTTGTTAATATTTTACCATACATCTCCCTGGACTTTAAGTCATAAGTCAAAGCTAAGTATCTCTGGGTAAAGCCGTAGCAAGGCTCTATCTTCTGTTTTAAGAGGCAAGAACCCTTCTGTAAACTGAAATCCCGACTCCCTCCCAGAACTATAGAAGACAGATAAAGTTAAGATTAAGAAGACTTTAAGATTTTAAAGAAGTTAAGAAGTTATTCTACTTTATATTTTCACCTTATTAAAATGCATATAACAAAAATAAAATCTTAGGACATTAAGGCAACAATATACTACTTGAATTATAATAATGAAAAAATGTATGATATCATTCTCATCTGGTAATTATGAAATTCTGTTGAGTAGATAACAGGAGCGTTTACCTAACAGATATACATGTATGCCTATATAATACTATCCTTTATATTCAAATAAATTTAATATTTGAAGTGTGGGACTACAGCATTTCTGAAATGATCACTAACGTGAAGATGAGCGATCTTGTGTAGGTTTCAAGTGGGCAGGTGATCTAAAAGATGTTAAAAGTCACCACACAGCTGGAAATCTGCAAGTTTTTTAAGATGGTAGAAAATGGTAAATCTTTCTTGTAACAGCAAGCTTTCTGTCTATGTCATGGAGCATTATTGATTGCTGTCCAGTACATTGCAAGACAAAACACTCGGTAATAACTCACCAGGGCCATTTGCCCAATAAAGTCAATGGCAAGAGTCGTGCTGATTTCCGATAGTGCTGGGTTGAGTCCACCAAGCACTAGATTTCACAACTCCTGTTTTTAAGAAACAGCTGAATTATCAGCTGGCGTAAATCAACTTGACTTCACTGAAGTCAAGAAGCTGTGTTGATTTAAAAGGAGTCAGTGACATTTACATTATGTCCTTCAAAGGGTGCTGTGGGGAATGACAGTAAGTAATAACTTTCAGCCTTTTGCTCAGCACTCCAGATGACAGGAAAGACACCACAAATTCTTCTTTTCATCCAACCATTATCATAGGCATAAGAAAAATTACATCAAGCCTGCTCTCTGAACTTCCCCCTCTTCAGCACAGTTGTGTTCCCTGAGTTTCACAGAGTCAATTTTTTGAGCCGTATTACTACAGAAGCCCAAGGAAGAGAAAGCAGGAGCCTCTCCTCCCACCTTTGGAGCACTGCATGGACTGGAGGACGAGGTCCCTTGGTCCCAACTCACGCTTTCTGTAGGAGCACACACAAGCAAAAACATAGCTCCAGACTCGTTCCTTACCAGTGTGTCAGATGGAAAATGTTTTTCCAGGGGGAAATGAAGTTTATTTACCAGTTGTGTGCACTTTGGAATTTGGGAATCAACTGGACTCCAAGCTTTGTGAGCCGATGTCTAATACAAGTCTTTACTGAAGGCAGAAATACATCCATTCAAGCCAGGTCACGCCAAATGGATTAACAAAATATTATCTCCAAATTGCTGTGATAATTTTCATACCAGCTTCACCTGTAACTAACTGGCACGTTAAGTTACCAGTTATCCAGCAAAACAAATGTAATTTCTGTACTCAGCTTCTTGTACCATGGAAAATAAAATTTTGCCACCCATACAAAGCAGCAAGTCATACCATTATGTTCCAAACCAAGAGTATTTTCTGAAAGCATATACAATAACAAAATCCCTATGTAAAAGTAGCACATCAAATAATGAAAAAAACATCATTTGTTTAATTCTAACTGGTAACTCTGCCCTCTGGTTTCCTTGTACAACTTTTACCAGGCTTTGTATCCAGCCCTCCATTACTGATGTACTTCCATGAACTTTATTTGACCAGCTACAGAGACAAAGATTTCATATGACTATTGGCTTTGTCTTTCCTGAAATAACATTTACAAATTAACTCTTTCTTGGAAGCCTCTATCTTCTGCATTCTTGAATTAATCAGTTGGATGGCAAATTTTGCATGACTTTTGAACAGTGTTTAAGTTTTGTAGTAAATGTGTCTATGCTTCATGCTTACCGCATTTGAAATCATCTCAGTGTATGCTAGTTAGCCTTCAGGAAATATCATTTGGACTTAGAGAAATATTTTCTCATTGATCCACTTTTCATCCAAGAATGATAATGACACAGACATAAAACTTAAATTAATTTGTTTAATAATGCTTATATCATGAGTATCAGTGTGTAGGACAAGACTTTTGCAATTCTGCATGGAGTTATTATTTAAAGATAAAAGCCATTTAAAATAATTTAAACATAGTGCCAGAGAGGAAAAATAGGCTGAGTATTAATTTTGCATTCCTGCCTTCCCATTCTCAGCTGGACACACTTTGCTATCACTTCTTTACCACACCAAATACCTGCCTTTATTGAATCTCATTCATATCCTGTTCCAAAACTGAAAGAATGGAAACAGTCTTCCTTTCTCTTTCTGCCTCTCCTCCTCAGGGGCTGGGTAAGATCAGTGTCCTAAATTCAGACAAGTATAAGTCCCTTAATCAGTTACATGACTTGATCCACTGCATACTTTTCTCTTAAATCAATATGATGATAATGAAAGAAAAGTAAGGGACTGCTCATTTAAAAAAAAAACAAAAACAAAACCTACATTTTGTGGAGACAATTATGACTACTATTTGCTAGAACTGTGAATCTTTTTATTTTTACTATGTGCAGTTAGTATGTATATACAGAGAGAGAAAGCAAGCATGCGCCCCTTGGTACCAACTTTACCCTCTATTTACTCTCTTTTTGGTGTTTCTCCATTTTTCCTAAGTCTAATATGCCTGATACCTGCGCCATGTTAAAAGTTAAGCAGATAAGCTATTGATTTAGCAGCTTTCCCATCCTAAGTAAAACACACAAGAGAAAGAATATGCTAAAAAAACAAGTAGTGTTTCTTTTTCATTTCTCTTTTCTTTTTTTAAATCTCAGAATTAATATGGCACCTTTCACTGGCATACCATCATGTAAAACATAGTCTGGGCAGACAACTGTTACCACTCAAGAGCTGCTTGATTCGCTTTACAGTCACAGTGAACGAGTCTGAGACCTCCATCCAAGAACACAGTGCAGACAGCTAAAGTTCTCCTGATGCCTTCATTGAACACTCAAAATAAATTCCCTTCCTACCCCACAGCAGCAGCTCCCCCGGTAACTGCTGAGGTATGGTGTGTGAATGGGTAGTAAATACATACACGATAGATTTCTGAAGCAATAATAAATAATTCTGCCTGTTCTGTGCACTGTACCTATTCTGAAGATAAAGAAAGGTCAGTGGTGTCAAGAGCTGTCAATCCATCTCCTGTAATGTTACAACTCTACTCTCGGAGCTACTCTACGCCGAGCCAGATGTTTGAAAAGTGAACTTCACAGAACACACGTGTTTTCACCCAAGACACGTCTGTTTTCACCAAACATTGTTAGAGGCCATGTTTCACCAGATGCAAATTGCACACTGTCTACTTTATGCCATGCTTTTGCTGCAGACGACAGTGCCTATCGCAGAGCTGAGTTTGCTGCAGACACGTAACACACCATTACAGAGCCCAGAGCCTGAGGGACAGTCCCCACCAGGAGAGATGCTCAGTGCCCGGTGCTGTCCTTGCCTCTCACAAAGCTTCTCCAAAAGCTGGGAGGAACCTGCAACAGGAAACCACCGCAGAGGAGCAACACATTCAAGTGTAAACGTTGCAATCAAAAAAATTGATTTGAACCTTAAGTGGCCCAACTTAAACCCCAAGTCGCACCTGCCACCTCTGATGCACATACTTTGCCTGTTGCAGAAATACCCAGCAAATCTGCTGAATAATAGGACGCTCAGTAGGAAACTAATAGTTATGGAACCACTAAAATGAGCATCTGTCTGTTCTTGTGTTACAAAGCTCTCACCCATGTATCTCCTTTTCAAATATTGCAGAGAGAAATGTCAAATCCCATAATGCAAAATTAGCAGTTTTGTATTGTACACAGTTGGATAAAAAAGTTAAAATGGAACTGATGGATTCTCACTTTGGATACATATTTATTTTACTGTCTTTTCTCATTGTCTTTTATCTGTGTTGTATCAGGTTTTCCCTGAAACAAACATGTTGAAAAGTCATCAGCAAAAGCACAGGTGGGATATATACAAACAAAACTACTAGGTATATATTTCTTTTTTTTTTTCTTTATCTTTCTACATAACTACTTCTTGAAACTTTATATCTAACTAGGAAATAGATCTTGTATTCCCAATCTGTTATATCTGCTTTTATTTGCTACAATTAAAGTTATTACATATCCATGTGTCATCTTACTCTGGGAAACACTATTGCAAAGAGCAAACTGTTCCATGTTCATGATTATCAGAGCAGACGGTGTGCGTTGCAGTGCATTAGTATTGAATGTAAAAATAGTAGCACCACCTATTGACAAAATGCATAAACTGACCCATCGAATTTCATACTAACACTCATGCTGCTACTGGATTTTAAGGTTGCAAGCTACTACTTTCAGTTTATTGTAATTATTCAAAATGACCATATTTGTCAATATGGACTTTTTATTTCTTTTAGATTACATCTAAAATGGAAGGCACTAGTAAACTGGTAAAGCAACCCAAATATAACCCAGAAATTCTTAATGCCAAGGTCAAATATGTTTTTAATATATCTAAAAGGTCTGAAACTGAAAAGCTGTGGATTTTGTATATTGACTAACGCCCCGATCCAGGAATTTTAGGCCTCAAATTCTCCTGAGACAGAATCTTGACAAGTTCCTTTGATTGAATTGGACTAATTGGGGTGGAGGGCAAAAACCAGTGTGGAGTGGAAGTATTCTATCATTGGGATGAAAAGACAAGATTTTCAAATATTTGTGTACATCAACAGTTATAAAATGTCTCCTACGAACTTCCCTTGACTTGTAGTTAATAATTCTGCTTAATGAGTATAAAGACAAATTGCTGCAGGAAAAAGATTGAATGGGAAATAAAAAAATCTTTAGTTTAGCTGAATATGAGAGGCTAGGAGTTGGGTGTGCAATTTCAATTTTTATCCAGATGGCATTTAAACAAACTGTTAAAATTAATCCATACATTCTTTCACTGTGTCTCTGTTTTGGTTACTCGGGCTGGGTTGCTCAGAAAAAATCCTAAACATTTTAACTTTATAGGACAAGTTATATCTGAATATTTATTTTTTTATTATTATTTCTGTAAGATTGATTCTTATGGAATCTCTATTCTATTTCTTTTTTGCAAGGTGATATTATTTTGCTTTCTAAATACCAATAGTGTTTATCAAGAAAATTGGTTTCATCCAGGTATTACCACTGACACTGCTATTTTCTTAAGCCTTCTCTTTCCCTGCTGCTCCTGTTCATTGCTCCTTCACTGTTTCTGAAAAGGAAAACGATGCTAATCATGGTGGTTAAGATTCCCATGGCAAAAAAAAAAAAACCCTCTCTCTGCATGCTGAGTCTGAATGTTGACCTTCACTTCTGCCTTCCTGGTCATTTCACTGCTTTATCCTACAGTGCTCAAATGTTTTTAAAAACTGTTCTCTTTTTTTTTTTCCTTTTTTTTTTTTTTTTTTTCCATAAGAGCAAAGCTTCCTTGTGCTCAGGAATGTATTAATTTTCATTATGTTTCAAAGGAACCTGGTGCTTTTGAAGCGTGCTAACAGTCCTTGTATCTGCAACCCTTCACCAACAGGATGATGACCTTTGAAGGTCCCTTCCGGCCCAGATGATTCTATGATTCTGTGATGTGTTTGGTACATAAAGTTAGGCCAGACCCTCTACTCCCCATCAGAGCTCTGGGATGAAGATCTCTGGCTGTGAAGGGGATGCTTATTCTCCATGTTTGCAATCTCCTGCATCTCAGGACTCCTGCTTTCACGGCCTCATTTTGATGCAACGTGGTTGCATCTGCCATTAACACCCATATCTTCAGTCTTTGCCTGTGGCGATTTTAGTAGAAACAATGACAGCAAGAGCACTGTCTTGTTGGTCTTCTCTGCGAAGTCTCTTGTCGCCTCTCACCTGGACTAAGCACAGTGATGAAGGTCGCATTTACCACCTTCTTATGTTTAAGGGTTTTTAGCTGCACAGGCTTCCTAATAGTATTTTCTATATGAAAGACTGTTTTTATTCAGTGGAAGGAACAATTCAATTTATTTTTTAGTGTACAAGGATGTGTTTGGCTAAAGTAGTTTAAATGGCCTTCCTTGGCTTCATTATGCTGTTTTGGTAATGCAAACAGAGCCAGCCACAACTGCAGGTGCAGGCTTGTAAATACTTGCCTAGCAAAAACAGTCCTACTATAGCTAATGAATCTTGGTGAAGCTGACACCTCTTTTCCTGGGCAGAGCTACAAATGCACTACTTTAGTTAGATAAAATGAAAACCAGCCAAACAGACTGACAACGCTCCATCATTTTCTAGGGGCCCCTGAAGACATCTCACATGTTATATATCATCCTGGATTGAGTCAGAATATGGTGGTGTTCTGTTATGTTATATACGTGATGGTATTTCACCATAGCTACCTCCATGCAACATGAAAACACTATGTTGGAAATCTGATTATGATTTAGAGATTTCCAAAGGGCAGACATTACCCTGATGTCCTGTGGCTGAGGGCTGCAAGTTAGGTGGCTGCCACCATGCCACGGGACAGAGGAGGATGGCCTCACCTGTCAGACTCCTCTCACCAGCACATCCAAACCTCCCAGGAGCTTCCCTGCAGTGGGTGGAAGGTACTATGGCTGGATGAACAGAACAGGAAGAGATAAACATCTCGCTCAAGTTCAGAGAAAGGACTTGGTGCAAGAGCCAAGAGCATAGTTGAGCAGTCTTGACTCCTTATCATTTGTTTTAATCACTAACCACAATATTTCATGTATATATGATTATTATGCCTGCATCCATAGCTTCTGAGCATTTGGTGTCTCTGAAGTACATTACAGGCTTAATTCCTCCCTCAATTACGTCAGTTTTAAATGTGTCACAACTGTCGTCACTGGAATTGCTCTTATCTTGCCCCTTTGTAACTAAGAAGAAAAACTAAGATTTATATCACTTCCAGGGAGCTATATATTTTTGGTACTACAAGTTTATTTAACTTCTGACTAATAAACAAAAGCAGATTGTGAATCCAGAAGAATTATAGCAGGGAACAAATTATTTATCAGTAGAGAGAAAATTTACCATGACAAGATGTCTCATGCAGATTACTCTCCTGTGAGTTTCAGGTAGCTGCACGTTTTTTAAATCATTACTAAGCCAGTCAAAATAAGCAAGCCTAATGTAAAAAGTCATCACATTGCATTTTTAGGGGAAACAGGGAAACTATTTGTAGGTCATACCCTTGGTATGCACTTCAAACCATGCAATGATACAGTGGATTATGTGCATTTCTTGAACTCAAGTAGCATATGACTTATTAGAACACATCCTGTAGTGGATGATATACTCCAAAATGTGAAAGCTTCTACTTACCAACAAATTCCATCCTCTACGCTCACCTTATTGAGTGATTATTGATCATTGAAAGCAATGGAAATATTTCACAAAAAAAACCCTGGAGGTGTCCTTTCCTGAAATACAGGGGAGGAAGCCCCTGATTTCTGAATCTTGGGTGGGGGCATACAGGTTTCATATTTAAATGATAGCTAGAGAGATAACTTACTGTAATCATCCTACCTTTATCATTTCATTGTTTCACTTGACAGCTTCAAGAACTGGACAGATAATTGTTTTCCAATAATGGTTGCAGTGACTTTTACTCACATTTTTTCATTATTTTATCAGCTGCAAGACTATGTAATTCTCTTCATTCTTCATAGTATTATTCACATGCCTGTTTTCCCATTAAACAGTAGTAGTACCTACTTCCAAAAATGTTTCCAAGTAAACACAAACCACCCTTAACAAAGAATTTACTGTGCACACAAAGAACAAATTAATTACTAATTCATGTTATATATGTAAATTATTTTTTTTTCTATGTGAAAACCATCACTGTGACAGAGAGAAAAAAAAAACAGAAGAGAACTTGTAAGAGATAGATCTATCACATTTCTCCTTAGGACAAATAATGTTTGGAGCAAAGACAACATTTGAAAACACCAGGAAGCTTGCTCTGTCTGAGGAAGACACTGATAACCTTGATAGGTAGGGGAGCCGCTTTTTGCTCATTTGTATTCTTCAAACCAAGCAGGGCAAGGAACCAAAGCACAGAAATGGGCAAAAAGTGTAATTTAAGCAATTAAGTAATAGAAATTTTTTTAAACCACGTTAAACTTGAACTTTAAACTAGAGAACTTTCCACCTTAGACACAGCAAGGAGAGGATTCATATGGATATAGAATTAAGAAACAGAGAACTCATTCCCATGTTCTGTGCAGATCCACGTGGCTAGAAGCCTCCATACAGCGACAGACAGCTGGCTCCAGTGCCACAAAATGCCAAATGGCACTGACACACGTGGCATGGGCCATACCCTGCCTGGCAGATGGTCAGAGGGCTCTACCTCTCCTCTGCACCCTGGTCCCACCGCGGCTGCTAGCCTCCAGCACAGGTAACTTAGAATCATAAAATTATCTAGGTTGGAAGGGACCTTCAAGATTATCAAGTCCAACCATTAACCTAACACTACCCAAACCATATCTTCCTGTCTTTTCGATACCTCCAGGGATGGTGATCCCACCACTTCCCTGAGCAGTCTGTTCCAATGTTTGATAACCCTTTCCATGAGGAAATTTTTCCTAATATTCATCCTAAACATCTGCTGGTACAACTTGAGGCCATTTCCTCTTGTCCTGTTGCCTGTTACTTGGAAGAAGAGACCAACCCCCACCTCTCTACAGCCTCCTTTCAGGCAGCTGTGAGAGTGATAAGGTTGCTTGTGCAGCCTTTCCACCTCCAGGTCCCTCTCCAGGAGTTCCTGAGATGATGATTATGTCCAAGCTACTGTTTCAAATATCCATTCGTGGGTTTCTCCTCCATAAACTTACCTCAAGGAAATGACTAACCTTTCTGGCTTCCACAGCACCCAGCAGCAAGGCATCCCACAATTTAAGCCCTGTATTCTCCAAAGACCTCTAATTCCTCAGACAACATCAATAGCTGAATGTCTAAGAGAGACAGGCCATCGGCTTTGTTCTGCCGTCACAAACGCTGACAGCTCACCCCGACAGTGACACCAGCCTTTTCCACAAATGACAAACAATCTTCGCAGAATTGCAGGGGCCCAGGTTAACTCTAAAATGAGACAGCTGGAGATCTAGGCCTCCTACGGAAATGAATCTGCTGCCCAACATGTCAGAGAAGATTTGGAAACTGCTTGTGAATTGCAAACACTTACTTATTATAAATGTTGTGACACTTTTCTCTGCATCATATTGACGCGCATGATGAAGAAAATTAATATCATCCCAACGTTTTAATAGAAGACTGCTAAATTCCCTCTGATCGGCTGCAATGATTCTGCTCACTAGGCCACAGAGCATCGTTAGATTTTTCCATCATTTCAGATTATTAAACATGAAAAATAAAGATTTTTAAAATAAATTCATGTAAGAAAATAGATGGCTGAGAGACCAGGATGCAGAGGTGAAAGGTGATGTAAAATACAGGTTAGAAAGGGTTCTTTTTCTTCCTTTCAGCAAACTGCGTTAAATTAAAATTAAGATAATCAAAGCCTAGTATCAAGATAACTTGACTTTTAGTCAAAAAAATATTTTAGGAATGCCATTGTTTCTGACATAATTCTGTCCCAGTGCCCATGCTCTCTGCTGAAAGTGGTTTGGATTTTTGAGCTCTATTCCTTTGTGGCCAGAGTGGTGCTTTAGGTTTTTTCTGGACTTTCTCTCTCCCTTCATTTTCATCTCCTTCGTTCTGTCTCTTACATTTCATTGCAGGGAATGTCCTCTGTTCTACTCTTATTTCTCAGGAATTTTGTACAAATTGATACAACTGGCAGCCATTATACATATATTCCCTTAATTGACAATCACACAGAGCTCACAGGAAAGTGATAATGTGCCATTTTCTTTTGTCTAGTTACGGCCTTTGCTTCCGAACTTGAAAAGCAGCTCCACAAGGCAGGTAAGGTCAAGAAGAAAACTGACATAATTATCTCATAATTCTTCAAATACTAAGTATTATCAGGCTCTCTCTATATAATATAAAACTGACTAAAAGACTTTAACAGTATGGGATCTTGTATGGTATATGACTTCAAGAGACTATGGTCAGTATTAATTTATTTAGGACAAGGGAGAGTCACAAAATATATCCAATGCTTTCTTATATAAGCTTCCATACTGTGAAAATCTAGCACAGAGGCACTGCTTCTCTTGGCTGTCTTTTAGATCACGTTGCATTTATTTTAACTAGCTGGACAAAGTTTCAGCCTGAAACTTTCTAGTAATTGAGGGTTTTTTAAGGTGAGGGGTGGAGAGAAACAGGTTAAATTAATGCAACGCAGGTAGCTCATTCTGAAAATAAGACTAGGGTGATCATGCTGAAATCTTCACAGTATGGATGATTCTAAGCAGGTTGATTTCATTTAGATGTATCACAAATTTAAAGTTTTAAAGAAAAAATGGATGATACAATCAGAGAGAGGGAATTTCAGAGAGAGGAAAGCCTTTCACTGTTTCAAATATGGGTTATCCGTAAAATCTGCTTTTTAAAATTTTACTCTCTTTTCAACTACCACGAGCTGAAATACGACGGTTACATTCTCTTAAGTATTTGTCTACAAGGAGCACTTACACGAGCCACTGCACAAAAAGAGGGATAGGTGTCTGCTGCTACTTAGAGCACTTCCATCCCCATACAGAGGCAGCAGGTTTTCCTCCCAAGCTCTCCTCTGAGGGACCATTGTCTGCTGGCAAAGAGATGCCCATGTCTCCGAATTCTCCCCAAGACTGAGGAGGGGAGGGAGAAGGGCTCCAGGGAAAAAGGCTATGAACAAGTAGGGGAAAGAGATGTGGGATGGTAGATTAGGGCAGAAAGGAAATATTTGAGATGGCAGAGAAGGGCAGGAGGTGCATGCTCCCTTGCAGGGCTCATTGAACAAGGGTTGTTCATTACAACCCTGAAACCTGCGACCCAAATTTCCAAGCAAAGAGTCACTAACCCAAAAAAAGCTTCCCAGTTAAAATGCGCTGAAGGCTACAAATCTCCAGGAGAAAAATCGGGGAAGGTCTGGAGTAGCACAGCCTTTTCTCAACAGTTCTTTCTTGCCTTGGCTCTAAGGCAATCAGGGTCTACAGCCACTGCTGGTCTACAGCCACTTTTATTTTTTAAATAATAAAAAAAAAAAAAAATTTGCAAGCATTCCCTTCCTTAAAAATTAGATTTCCTTTAAGACAGGTAGTTGCTGTTGTATTTTAGCTGAAGTGCACATCTAGGGATTTTAATTTTTCTAGCTGTGTTCCTTCAGCATCAACCCAAGAAACCATTCACATCAATGAATACAAAAGAAGTAGCCCCACAGGGGAGAGTACCATAACATTTATGACTCTTCAGTACTTTATCTTGCATTCTCAGACATATTTTTCACTAAGCATCAAGTCCCTGCTACTAAATAGAATACAATTTAATCTACAAAAGAAATTATAATATGATATCAAGGCAACACTTAAACTCGAGAGGGGGATACAGAATAGACAACCCGAAACAAAACAGAATTCACCAGGCAGCATGGAGTTCACAATTTGTTCACAGCCATATCTTCAATCTGCCACTTCATGTATCACAACTCCCACCATGCTCTATTTTGAGAGCTGAGGTGGGATTAAATGAACACACAGATCATGAATCAGTTTTTTGCATATGGGTGGATTTCACCTGCAGTGCCTCATATTTTGCTGTATATTTTTGCATAAATAGATGGTCACCGTGCTTCTTAATTCTTTTGCCTCTTTGCTCCACGTTAAAAGTTTAACACAAATCTTAACCTAAATGAAATACAAATAATACAGATACTTTAGTGAAAATTAAGATTAACGAGAAACAAAATATACTGCCCAGATGAGAAGTTAACAAGAATGTGTTGAAATTAAGTTTCACTGCAAAGACCATGCATATTTTAAACTATAATTTCTCTTTTCTATGGTTTAGATAATAGTAATGATAGCAATTTATGTGAACAGTATTTGTTTAGCTATGTAAAATGAAATCACACTAATTAGATATATTTGAAATCAGTAGGACCATACTGTGAGAAAAATAGCCATTTCTCTCTATTGCTTCAGCTGCACATGAAACCAGTTCAGAGACTTAAAATGTATGAGAATAAAAAACCCCAAACACTTGCAGCGTGCTACTTATCACACACTGTGACAGTGATAAATTCCCTCAGTGATTCTCAGGTGCCCTGTTGTTATCTTTAACTGCCTTCTAGCTTGTCAATCTTCTGCTTCCAGATGGTATCGGTCATTCACACAGACAAAACCTTGCTTAGAGGGACTTACACTTTGTGCTGGTAATAGGTGTTTTATCTTCCAGTGGATTATTTGCCCACTGTTCTTGTGGAATTTCACAAAAGAAGCATCTCTGATTATCTGACAATTTATCTTTTGTACGGATCTTGTTGGAGATTGAGTTACTAGAAGGAGGTGGTTGTTTCAAAATGGAATCTCTCCCTGAGGCTTTTAGTGCGGGATAATAAGACTTCAGCTTCTGCATCACGGAAAGTAGGGGACAGAAAAATACCTATACCTCCAAAGCATTTGATGAGGAACACCAGTAATTCTATATACTGCATATCCTTCTGGGGTATCTAATGCTACGGTTGGCCCATACAAAAGAGACAAGTATCTACTCAAAAATCTCTCCCAAAGTTCAACTATGTTGTGTATTTCTATGCATTTATAATTTATTGTGTAGAACACTTAGGTTTTTTTTTTCCTCTTTTGCTGAATATTAAAACCATACTAATTTATCCTTGATGAGCTGCTGCACCCATTGTCCACCCGTTATTGAGAACCCATTACCATGTTTAGAGGTACCACTAATTCCTATAAATTTTGCATAAATACTGTGCTGCATCATAACATAACGTAGTCTTCCTTAGTAGAGTTCACTTTTGTGTAGAGAGGCTAAAGTACTTAATCAGTAGGAGACCTAATAGCTGAGTCATTGAAAAGAAAATTATACATGCTTCACAGACCATAGTGAACGATGGAGAAGCGCTATCCGTAGTCACTCTATACTGAATGAAGAGACTTATTTTTAAAAGTAGCTAAATAAAAAATTTGCCAGAATTCCTAGAAAATGTAGGAAAGAAAAAAAATACTTTTTTTTTCCATGAGAAGGTTAGAACTGTGGTATTCCTTAATTCCCGTGATGCATACTATGACATTTGTTTTCTTTGGATTGATTTGTTAATTTTTTTAACTGCTTGAAGCAAATAAAGCAGGGAGAAATAGATCAATGGCATAAAAATGGAACAGGTTTGCAGCTGCTCATCTGAAGCCAGAGGGAAAAGTGGAGAAAGCTTTAAGAAAAAAGAACAAAGGACAAAAACATTGACGCTGTTGAGGGTACAGTACCAAAGAACTCTGAAATCCAGGTGACATTTTTAATCTCAACTTATTTACAAGTCCTCTTTGCATAAGCCATTGATTTTAAACTTTTCTGAATGTTTGTTGCATAAGAGCTGTATCTCAAGGCCCTAATACATTAGTTTTTAATTCAACACCTGGACAACTCTTCTAAAAAATTATATAGGATTTCAGAGCTTGTTAGAGAGAAAAAACAAACAGCATTTCCAAAACAACCCCCCCCACTATATCTCTTTTTCTGCTGGCCAGAATCCATTCTTTTAATAGAACTAAATGAACTGCAGGAATGTGATAGCTCTCACTAAACCAAGTACAACGCATGTCTACTCTACTCAGCACTCCTCAGTATAGAATTAAAAAAAAAAAAAAAAAAATACAAATGCAGAGATAATGAAGTCTACTTAATACAGTAACTGTTACAGGAGACAAATCGAGTTGTCTAACAAACATATGATTTAAGGTGTTTTTTTCAGGTCAAATCAGTAAAAAAGTCACAGCTGCTCTTGATCTCTGTCAGCCCAAGACCGACTTCAAATGCTGACTGAGGGATAAGGGGCAGTAACCTAGACACAATGTCTTTGAAACATTCTCATTTTCAGTCTCATATGTAACAAGCAAATGTGTTTTCCTCTTTTTTCCTTTATCTGGAGATGTACACCTATCCCTCCAAGTAGATTTGTTCGAGGTAATAAGGTCCTGTTATCTGAACACCCATGCTACATTTTCTGCAAGGGGAAAATACTTATATACTATTTCACAAGGAAAAAAAAAAGTGTATAAAAATGGAGAGAAACAAGGAAGATATTGATAAAAGTAATCAGTAACATTGGTAGCAATATTGGAAACTAGAAGTCTAATTTCATTTTCCACCTGTTTTGTTTTATTCCAGTTAAAGCAGTATTGTAAAAATTAGTTTTGAAGATAAAGTTGTACCCTTCCAACAGAGAAAATGTGTTATATTCACAATAAATAATGATAGTATTTATGATCACTCAATTTGAAAACGTCAAAACATTTTTGAGATATTGATGAGTTTGTTAATTGAAACTCACATTTTCCTATGAGGTATGCTGATATACTTGTTTAAAAAAAAAAAAAGAGATTTGAGCTGCACATAGTAGTGTACCTCAGTGGTCTCTCAGTGCCATCTTTGCTCAAGAAAAAATTAAAATAATTCAGAGTCGTGCTTTACACGCCTTCAAATCCAGTGGTCACCTAGCCAAAACAGAACCAAAAAAAATAACATTCATCATCTGTACTGTGACTGCAAGCCATTCAATTCAAAGAAAAAAAGCTAAAGTATCTGATTATTTTTCTTCCCTTTCTTGCTTCTCTGTTAGCAGAAATGTGAGTGTATCTTTTAATTTTATGGACTATTTGATTTTAAGTTTTTTGAATTTTAAGCCTGATGTTTTACATGGGCTGAGAAATGCTGACCCTCGTGATCCAGCTTCCTGACTGCTCTTCGTTGATAAGGATTTCATTATGCATATTGAACCCAAGAGCTTGACCTTTGAAAGTGTAAGTCTTTTTACCTAGACAGAGTTATTACTAAGTTTATTAAAACACTGCCAAGTGTAGAACACAAACTTTCTTGTCGCTACTCTTCTTGACTGAGGAACCAGCAACTAAAGATTTTTTATTGAATAACTCTCCCACAGAACAGCACTTAGTTGATACCATCAGATATATAACAGAGATGAGAAGGAAAAAGAAAAAAACAAACAAACAAAAAAAGGCAAAAAGAGGAAATAAAATCTCCTAGAAAACCTGAACATACAGTTTAAAAAAAAAAAAAATCCTCAAATGTCACACAGGATCCCACTGCCTTGCATTGTCAACAGAGATGGACAGCTGCAACTCTCAGAGGTTTGAATGAGTTGAGCTACGTGAGAAAAATAGCAACAATGATAAAGAACAATAAGACAGGATTCAGATTAACTTTTGAGTTGTTTCTGTAAAACAAAAGTAGCATGTTGTATGCAAAAAATACTAACCTTTCTTCCACTAGCAAAGTTTCAATGAGAATGAGGCCAAAATCAGATTATAAATACTGATCATTTTGAACATAGTTATTGTACCGTGTTTTGTAAACCTTTTTTTTTAAAATAAAAATTAATACTTTTTAAATTTCTAAATTCTCCAGTATGAAATACCTGTGATTTTTTTTCAGAATATTAATTAAACCCCAGGGGAAACATGCTATAATTAGTGCCAGCTCTCACGAGTCCTAAAATTCTTTTACCTGGCAGTCTTAAATTTGGCTAGCCTTTGACGTAAGGTTTTCTTACAAGCAGCAAAAGAAATGGAAAATCAGAAGGGATATGAGTGATTTTACAGGAATACTCATCAGTGTTCCAAAGGTGACAAAGAAAATAAAAAAAAAATTTTTTTAAGAGAAAAGAAAAAATATCAGTCCTTGCACCCTGATTTGTATTTGCATGGTTTGGCTTCCTCAGAGGACAGTTTTGGAGCCAAAGAGGCAAAACTTTTTAGGTTTTAGCTTACAGCAAACCATATGTGTATTTACACTAATACTAGGTTTTTTACAACTAATTTATTTTTTGGCAAGTACTCATACAGAAATACCTCACTGTCACAGCTTAAAATTTTGTCACTCAATCTCTGCCATTATTCTAAAGTTTTGTGGTCCGGGTTTTTTTTTTTTTTTCCTTGTTCTTTATCATTCTATTTATTTCACTAAAACTCTTAGGAGAGGTTGCAGAAGTAATTTGTAGCTGCGTAACAGCTGGTTTAGATTTTGTGAGGATTTCTGTTACATTTTAGTATGCTTTCGGATTATGTTGTCTTGTGCTTAATGTGTGTAATCCATGTCTGTATTAAAAGGATACTTGACCGCATTTGGTGTAAATAGCAGTGCCATCTAGTTGCATGAAGACAACCAGTAAATCAGCTTACAATTAGTGTGCTTCGTTTTATCTGAGAGACTAGCACTAATCCATAGTGCTAAGGATCACGATAGCAATGCCTTTAATTAAATATAACATCATGGTTATACCAAATGTAGTCCTTGAATTCTGACACAGTTAAATGGAAAGATGTATAATCCTAGCAGTCTTTGAATTGGTATTGTTGTAACCAGTAACAGATTAGAAGAGCTTTCTTTTTAAAAAAAAAAATAAAATAAAATCTGAACTGGTACATTTTAGGGGCTGGTACCTAGAATGCAGCTTCCTTAATCCCTTCCAGAAGGTTGCCAACACATTAACAGCTACCATCAGAAAAAACAACAACAAACAAACAAAAACAAAACAACAAAAAAGAAATTCTTACAATTTTTGTCACTAGCAGGGGTTTTGTCAGAAAAGCAGCTATGAAATGATGCATCCTATTTCTAAGTGTCTCCTGCCTCTTCCCAGCATAAAGAATAAGGGGGGGGGGGGGGGGGGGGACACAA
>JAOQGH010000032.1:10193552-10215659 GCA_025769975.1 Gallinago jamesoni
GTACGGGACTGAGACACTATAGCACTGCAAATGAGAGGTTAATTACAGCTGCTGCATGCTCATAGGCATTACAAAATGAAATCCGTAATTGTGAATTTCTAATTACTTTTAATATATTTGTCTCGGCTGCACCATGAAAAACAACTTCACTTTAGTCTTGCCCAGTACTACCTCCCAAACCTCTGCCAGGTTTTACTCTCAGCTGCTGTATTTCGCTATTAAGATTTTGAAATGGGAATTTTAAAGAAACTTAAGGGTTTCTACTAGCTGTTCAAATCTCATTGAAATTCAAAGATAAGTGCCTAAACTCCATCAAAGCACTTGAAAATCATGACTTAAACTCTCACAGGCACAGACTAGTTTTTACCGTGTGCTTTTTCAATTTGAGGAACAACGTTTGGCATCCAAACATACCATGTTTTTGGTTTGGGATTTTTTTTTTTTTTTGGTAATACAAACAGTAATATCTTCTTACATATCTAGAGCTGACTAATCTCACAGGTATCAGAGGGAGTTCATCTCAGACCTGCACAGGAACAAGAGGGATGATCCTGGGGATACAGCAGCAGCCCCAAGAGAATTCAGTTTAATTTCCTGAAGTACAGACGACTTTCTGTATCATGTTGAAGAGAGTCATTTAGGCTCAGATCTTTAAAGGTTCCTAAAGGTACCTAACTCTCATTGAAACAGTAGGATTCAGATTCTACATACCTTTGAAGAACTGGACTGTAATCTCTCAGACTTCCATACATATTAAAGTCCCTAACAAGGGGCTTAGACAGAATTGGGGAAACTACTTCCAGGAGCCCAGTTCTCAAAACCTGCAAAATACCATTTAGGTTGCTATCTATGAATACCTATATGCTTTCTCTTAAGGAATTTTTCTTGAGCAGCAAACATTTGCTTCCATCTGTGTTGAGAATTGTCTCCATGTAGTTAATGAAGGAAAACGCTTGTGCTTATTTTCTAAAAAGAGAAATATTCCCGCCTTCTTAAAGTTTCTTATGAGACAGGAGAGCATTTCATCAGAAATAGAAGTCACGGACTACTTACATTCAAAAATATATCTGAAGGAGGAAGCTGTAGCAATGCCCCAGTTTTTAAATGGTAGCTTGGGTGCCAAACCCCTATGCCAGCATGCCAAAGACATATTCAATAGCTTCTTCAGCCTGAAAGAGTTCACATCGACATCTCGGGAGAATACTGCTCTCCTGCTGTATGTAAAAGACAGGGTGAATATTTCTCTAATTTCCAGACTCTAATTTAAAAAAAAAAAATTAAAAAATCATATTTTGCCATGGAGAGAGCAAGATTCTGTATTGTGTTGATTAGAACATGTGGCACAAGAGACACTTTTGCTTCTAATATTGGCCACAAGGGCAATTTATAAATTTTGCATTCGATATTTATTTAATAAAATGTTCAAGTAGTCCTTCAAGCTTTTGATTCTTGCAAATGAGCAGCTCCTAGCTTTATTTTCTGACAAACAAATTTGTAAACTAAATGCAGGTGCTGATTAATGGAGCTTCCTCTCACAGATACCTCCCATTCTTCTCTCTACTGGGGGGATGGCTTCTAACGAGTCAGATTTGTTTGTCCGGAAGATTAATATGCAGCTCTCTATGATTAAAACTCTCTTACAAATATTCTCCAGATATTCTTTCTGGAACTTAACTCCTGATACAAGACATGGCATATGCCCACACATTACATTGACCCAGTGTATACTGATATGTTTCCATTTCCATTAGCTTCTTAATGTACTGATTCTTCTAAAATCCTGCCCAGGTTAATAGTGACTAGCACGTGTTCAGCTACACTTTTTTTTGTTTGATTTGGACTTCTGACTTTTTTAACCTATATCAAACATCTGTGGTATCAAAAATTACTCTCATTTAAAACATTTAAGTACAAAAAATGGATGTGATTTACATAAATCCTCCAGCCAACTAAGAATTTATCTCAAGAATTAAGGCAACAAATAAAGATGGAAGGTGTTCTTTACTCATTACTTATTAAATTCATTCAAGAGTTTATATTGCAGTAGTTCCCACTTCCCTCCTCAGCCTGTATCTGTTCACATTTTTCCTTAGTATTTCTATTTTAAGTACAGAAATGTCCCATTTCAAGCGAATGGACCTCTTTGTTCTGTAAGCTTTGATAAATGAGCACATTAGATACACCCAACAGCCTAATGAAATTCCACACCTTGGTTTGGATGCTATCAAATGTGCTGCAGATTGTTTATTTCCCAGAGTGTGATTACTTCGAGAAAAATCTCATCTTTGATAATGGCGCTAAACAATGCACAGCTTCATTGATATTTAATAGATAACATACTTAAAACAACACTGTTGGAGTATATCTTTTGTACCCAGCAGCTGTTCAGTTTTAAAAGACAGAAGTACAATACTGTATTGTATACTTGAATTACACATTTAGTTTAAGGGATAAGAATCCCAGTAGCAGATGGCATTCCAGGCTGTCTAACATAGCAGGGGAAAGAAAAAAAAAAAATAAAGCAGGCCAATAGCCTGCCTTGATATTATAAATCAACAGTCTGGTTACTGCCGAACACATGAAGATTAATACATCAAAATCTGTGGGTTATTTCTGACAAATGAAAGCAGAAAACATCTCACCATGTGGACAATGTCATGACAAAATTGTGCTTTAGACTCTGAAAAGTTGACGTTTCTCTGGTATTTCTCATTAAGGGCAATTAGTGATCTTGAACTGAATTTTGGGGGGAGAAACCTGGGGACAGATTCTCTGCAACAGGAAAGTCCAGGTGTTGCAGTATGACAAGGTGTGGGAATCATGATTCCCAGGCACATACTCATAGCTCAACATGCTCAACAATTTCTTAGCTCAACACAACACAGCTACAAAGTGGATCAGGGAACCATGGAAGTTTGATATATCAAAGTGTAATCATATTTTATTCCAGGAGAGAGCCTCTCCTAGCCTGGTTTCAACCATATGACAGCCTCAGATTAGCTGAGGGATTTAAATCCCTCATGGACAAATAAAGGCATATGGTATGAGAAATCTTCCTTGGAGCTGGAGGGATTAAATCAGTTTCCTCAGCCGAAAAAAAAGTATACTCAAGCATTTGGGACTGGCAGTTCTGCGACTGTTTACTGTGAAAGAGTTACTGTGCTGCAAATTAGGACAGCGACTTCTAAACTGCTGCATGTAAACCACTTCAAAAGTGAAGGTATCTCCAGCATGCTGACCAATGTGACCGATTGCGCAGACAAAATAAGAATTCACCAGAAGGGTACACATGCATAACACACAAATAAAGCTAATTACTTAGTGGACACAGCCTGAAAGCTGAGCAAGATACTCCACCCACAGCACACCCTCAGTGCTCCCTCTGTGGGAAGCTCACTCACAATCTTTGCCGTTCCTCGTACATTATATCTTCCCCGTGCCTGAGTCTGCACCTTCATGTTTGGATGAACAGTTCTCAATAAGCCCTGCCTGGGCAACCAGGACACAGCTTTCAAGAATACAGCTCTCCAAAATTAAGAATTAGCCTTTCGTCACCACTTGTATAATAGGACTGAACAGTTCGCAGTTAATTTGGACATGGCAACAGCAAACGTTTTTATCAACATATCAGAACGTGTAATAAACTCTTAGAGGGAAGAGGCAACCAAAAAGAAGAATAAGAATACATGCCCACATAAGAGTTGGTGGAAGAAATGACCGTTCACTCATTGCCCCTCGTGGGCACTCTTGCCCCTCGTACAGCAGTCTGTTACTTTAAAGAGCATCTGTTTCAGTACCTATTAGCTTTTGGGACCATCCCCTGTCACATTTTTGGAGATTTTGTTTGTTTCTACAGACTGTTCAATAACAAAAAATTCCTTTGTTAGCTTGAAAAGACAGTATATTACTACAGTTTCACTTGCGGCATAAAATGATCCTCTTTTCCTGATTTCTTTGTTTTCAGTTGTATTTACTGAGTTGTCCTAAACCAGTTCTGCACTGCCACTCTGTCTCCATTGCAGTAATTGCAACATAATTACATCTATAATTCACAAGTTGTAATTATAATATCATGTTATAAAATTATAATAAAATATAAAAGAACATTTATAAAATTTTCAAATAAATAATGAAAAATATATACACATGGATTGGTACAGGTATAAAGAGATGAGAAAGCCTAGCTCGTCTTATTGAAAGCCAATGTCATCAGCCGACGATTTTGAAGTACTCAGTATCTAGAACTCCTACCATTTCTGTCTGTCCTACAAAATATTTGCTGTCCTGGGTTTCTTTATGATTTTAAAATCACCATTTTTTTTGAGAAAAGAAATGAGAAAGTAAATGAAACCAAAGGGTTTGTTTGATTTAACCATCAGGATTTTTTTTTTCCTCTGTTTAAAAGAAAATAAAAATCAGAGGAATAGGGAACAGAAGGTAGAGTGTGCTGTATAACACACCTACTATGTAACACACCTATTATCTCTTGGGCTGCCCTCTGGAAAACAGCTGCTTTGAATTCATTTGTCAAGGGAACAATGATTCAGTGAGGATTATCTTTTGGTTTCCAAATCACAAAGCATCAACCATCAAAAGTTAAATGATATTTAACACTTTCAGTTGCTTCATCATTGTATCTTTAAGGAAAGCAAATTTATCCAACTTTCATCTTTTCTGGAATTTGGGGTCTGTGACTAGAAAAATCAAGGATAAGGAAAATCATTTTTATATTGGAAAGTGTGAAGTTTTCACAGATTATAAGCATTATGAGTTCATACAGCTATTAGGTCTCATCCAACTCATCCATCAAAACACTCCTCTGTGATTTTTGTGAGTGTGATCAAGCCCCCCCCATTCAGCAACAGGACAGTTTATATAGCCCTACACTGTTATTTCAGGAGGTTATTTCAGCTAACTCCTGACCTAAATTCAAGCCTTTGTTACTGAAACCACCCACATTTGGACACACAGCTGTGTTTGGTAGACACAATCTACATGCAAGTCAGAGCAATTCTAGAGCTGAGCGCCACATGCTGACCAGACCCATCACACCAAGTAGGACATAGAAGTGCAGAGGGGTCCAGGGCAGAGACCTGCACCCCTCCTGTACCCACACATCCATTTTGACAGTAAGCATCATCTTCTGCAAGTTGCAGGTGCACCAAGAGTTTACCAGCTCCCTGCACAGCAACTCCTTTCATGGTACAGGACATCTAACATCCACTTTGTAAGATGTGGTGGAGCTCATACTACCAGAACTGGTCCACAGCATCTATCATAGACATCAATATCATACCTATCATTATTTCTGCATAGATTTTTTCAAAAAAAAATAATAAAAACAATGTACAGAAGCGGCCTGACAGAATAAAATAGAATCATAGAATCATTTGGGTTGGAAAGGGACCTTAAAGATCATCGAGTTCCAACCCCCCTGCTATGGGCAGGGACATCTCCCACTACACCAGGCTGCTGAAACAAATAGACAGGATTATATAGATATGTTTGTGTGTATATATATGTTATGTTTGCCTGACTGAACTTTAAGCGTACGTGGGTTTTATATTTTGATTTAGAAACATTCCTGTACTGCTAAAGACTCAAATATTTTTACACAATTGAAAATATATTTTCATGAGTGTAATAATGTATTTGATGCCTAGGAAAATAGTTATCCTCATTTGGAGAAAAGAAATTTTGATCAAGAAAATAACATATAAATAACCTTCATGAATGTAGTAGAAGGGTGTATTTTTTACAAAGTAATTAATTTATTTAAAACCCTGGGGACTTTTGCATCATATTGAGGTCTTCCTACACATTTCTGAAATAATTTTAGCCAGTCAATTTGCTGTTTAAGGTTAAGCCATGCAATCCTCACTTGCAAAGTTACTTACACTGTAGACTGTGGCCCTGACAGCATCTGTGATAACTCAGTGACATGTAAAAAAATCTATTTCCCAGAGGAGACTTAGACATATATTTATCCTCAATATCATTAACGTATATTATTTGTACCATTCATGGATAATCAGTAGAGATCTATTAACTACCTAATTTTCAATATTCTTAAACTGCACTGTTCAGTCCAGTATTGTCAATGTCAGCATAACTTTCCATACTTTTTCAAGAAGATATCTCCTGTGAAACAGAGACTTGATCCTTTTTGGTTATCTTTATCACTAATCTACCTAGCTGAATGGTTACCTATCCACCCAATCTGAATGAATCTATCATTCAAAAAGGGACAAAACCAGAATGAAATAAGATTGACAGGTACAGAAAGTTCTTAATTGGAAAGAAGAAAACCATTTATGCCGTTGTCCAGTTTGTAATATCATAATTTTTAAAGGCCAGCTAAGCACCAATATGCTGCAGCTTTGGAACCTCAGTTTTTTATGTTTTTTAATACCTTTTCCAGGTATTTTTGATCACTGGAAGATTAACACAAAAGGCTTCACACTTACTAATAAATTTTATACATGTGGTTGTAGTGAAATATAGTTCAGAGCATCTAATATTTTTGTTTCATCATTTCACAAGCACAAGGCAGAATATGTAAGAATTTCTTGTGACTGCCTCATTCCTGTGACCATTCTAACAATGCGTGTGGTGCACAGATGTGGCTGAAGCCTCAAATGCATGTGAGCTGGGGCAGGTCCATTGGGGAGAACACACCTCTCCACGCTAGGGGGGAACTAAAACTATGCTGTTAGAGGACTTGATTGAATTTGGGATCCTCCGCTTCAACACAGAAATAACTGCGGGTGAAATGAGTAAGACTGTTCTTCATGGATATAGAGAAATTACTCTGTAATTAGGCATGACTACGCATAGAAGCTATTTTAAGAGGAATCAAGGTTGAAAGCATCCATCTGGACTTAATGGTAATAAGCATACAAGAATCTTGTGAACCTCCCAAAATCAAGTGTCCCCAAGCCCACAAAATTCAGAGATAGTAGTACACTGAAAATTACAGTAAGAAATACACAGTTAACACTTCTGAACTTCTGCTTTTCATGTAATACCAAAAAGCAGAGTAAATATGTAACTGAAATTTATTTTACTGGGCTATATAGATTTCCTTCTCTGTTTCTCTATATTACTTGCAAGATATATTAAAAGTCATATGAAGTAATCTTTTACCTGAAATAATTGCTCTAGAATATAAAAATATATAAATTGTAAACCTCAAAAAACCCCAATGCTTTGATTAAGAGTTAGAGAATGTTGGATAAGAACATACATCGACAAAGCTCTTTTATATGCTAATGATGTCATCATTATAATATCCAGTCTTCATGTTTCAAAGTAAGGTATACATTTTAAAGGATTTAAAAACTAAGTTATGGTTTGTCTAGAAAATTTGTTTTACAGTGAGAAACAAGAAAAACTAATCTCTTTCATTTATTAAAAAAGTGGTTCTAAATATATACAAGAAAATAGATTTTTAATAAAGGAACCGATGCAGACACTGGTGCAAAGTGACACTGCAGTGTCTAGCTACTGACAGCAGATACATTCAGACAAGAAATCAGGTGCAAATATTTAATAATAATGATATTGGAACAACTTATCTACTGAAGCAGACAATTCTCTGTAACATGAAATTTATAAAAAAAAAAGAATAGATAACTTATTAAACAATATCCTTTAGCTCAACCAGATATTGTGGAGTGGATTTCAAATCAACTAATAAAATTATATGTTATCAGTTATGCCGTGAGCCATGAAAATTATCATACTGGTTTCTTTTGATCTTAAAAGTTTAAAGGAAAAAAAAAAGATGAATACAATACTGCTGAAACTTTTGCAAAAAAATAAGGAACTCATTTTCATTAGTCCCTGGCCCTTCTTATTATGCCAGCTATCAGGGTAAAAGTTTTACCTTTCCTCATGTTTGCTTTAGGAGTCATCCTTTACAATAGTCATTGAGTGCACGTACAGGTTTCTGTTGATTTCAGGGAATTAAGGGCTGAAATCTGCTAAACTGTTCATCGAGGGTGCTGTCTAACTATGTAAATCATCAGAGTTGATCAATGGGATGAATTTCAAGGTAAGATACCAATCAACAGGAGCTGGAGTAGAAGAATCAAACCCTCTATGATTGCTTTTCCCAGATTTCCCTTCATATATTTCCCAGATATACCTCCTAAACATGTAGGTATTTACTAAAAATGAAAAAGAACATGCTTTGAAATGTAAATTTTGCTACCAGTATCAAAATGCCTACCATCCCGAAGTTTGAGAGGCACATTAAAGTTTATATTTGCAATGGTGTTTGTAACCACTTTGTTACTAAAGAGACAATTTATTTGTATAATTAATCAGCTGAAATATCCCCAAGGATTTATTTTTGTTTCCAGAAAGATACCTTTTGTTGTTTAGAAGTAATGAAAACATTTCATCAAGGCTTTCTAGTGTGATTGATAGTCTTTGCTGAATTTTGTTGAAGGCATTTTGTCTGAGTGGTGCCTTGAGCTCTTTATTCACTTTCATGGGATCTGGAACATTGCTTTAATTCTCTACTAGTAACAGGTGTTTCCTCTATAGGAAACCATTAGCTCCACATTTTTAAACAATGCAAATCTGATTTTGATTTCAGGCTTGAAAGTTTTTGGTTTTCTAAGATAGATCAAACCTTCAATAATTCACAAATAAACTTCAGATCCTCAGACAGGCGTCTAATGGAACACTGAAGGCTTCATTCACTCTACAGGCTTCTAAGGATATTCCTAATCCAATGAGTTTTCTCAAAGTAATCTGCATATTTTTCATCTTTTAAGTCTTTTAAGCAGGTGGAAAGAGGTGGGGTTTTTTCCTTCTGTGCATTAATTCGAAAAGCAGTGCTCAATCTGAAAGGAAACAGGCAAATAGCTACTCTGGTTTCAATAATCAATCTGAAAAAATGGAAAGGAAGTGAATTTTTTTATTTTTTTTTTAAATACAAGGCTACTCACAGGCTAATCTTAACCTAGAAGATACAGAATTAAAAAAAAAAAAAAGAATAGAGAAGGAATTGCTATGACTATTTAACTAATTAGCAGTGATTTTAATACCCCTCTGAAGGGGTAACTTGATAATCCAAAGAAAATGCAGCTAGCAATCAAATCTATGGCAAGTGTGCTTTAGCAAAAAAGCCACTTTTTGATGCCAAAAAACCATCAAATAGGCATTAGCAAAATCTAGTAGGGAAGCAACAAGCGAAACACATACGGGAGGAAGACATGTATGTTATATGTATATACAAAAATACTTGTGTGTATATATATACACACACAATATTTATTATTTATTTATAGGCTGCTGAAAACTATCAGCCAGAAGAACAGACCTAATCATGTGAAAGTATGATTATTATCAAAACTACTGTACATGTTACTATTGATTGGATTATGTAGTACACAGTTAATAAAGAAACTTGAATCAGCTGTTGATATTGATAAGCATTTTGGACTAGCTTTGCTCTTCTACAACTTGCCAGCACATCAAAGACCTGTTTGGCCAGTGTAGCTTCCTCGTTGACTCTCTGCTGATCATGACTACACACTACACCAATGCAGCTATTTAACAGTGGAATGGAAATTTCTCATGGTAGTCATGAAGTCACATGCAGATATTGTCATCAATTCGGCCCTAAAGGTGGCTAAAACTGACAAATACCTTAGACTGAAAATGCTTGCTGGATGAAGCACAAATAGCCATTTATTTGAACTGTAAGAGTATAGTTCAAGTAACTGACTTGACTTCTTAAGACAAATGCTTTCCTTACTCATCAGAAGTAAGAAAATTTAAAAAAAGAATAAAATAGAGAGGAACATGCCTTTAATCAATCTTTAATATCTATTGCTTTGTAAAGCAATGAAAAGAAGGACCGAAAAGGTAAGAACGGAATTCTAAACACTCAATTAATACAAACAACACTTTTAAATCTAAACAGGTTTAAACAAACTAATTATTTCCAGAAGAGTGGATACTCTCTCATGCAATGTTAATGTTACATAAAAGCTTAATACCTTTCTTTCTACCTGTTAATTTGCTCATTTACGACTGCTTGTTAAAATCATCTACTGCTTTCTCTATAATCCATGACTTGAATTATCAAGTGTAATAGTAAGAATAGGTACCTATATGAAAAGTGATAGTTCTTATAGACAAAGCTTCAGAGCATTAAAGTTTTGGTTTTGCACAGTGGTAATTGGTCCTAGCAGCAGTGGCATCATTAGCTGATTTTTTTCTTCATGTGTCATCAAAGATGCAAAATATCGTCAAATAATTATTCAGTTGCTACATAAGTGATGTTTATCTGAGATCTTACTTGTACAACTAGAAAGAATGTAAATAGGTTGTCACTAAAACTTCACTAGCAGGCAGATGTGGGGAAAACAAATTATGCATATAACCAATTTATCAAGACTTTGTATACAAACAAGTGTTATCTAAGCCCTTTATTGATTAAATTCATTAATTAGAAATTATTTTATTTAGCTTTATACAAACTAGAAATCTATTTTTTTGGTTAAAAAAGAAATTATAAAAATACGAATCATCTGAAAATACCAATCAACTTTTTTTTCCAGCCATTTTGGCAAACTAGGCAAAATTATATTTTGTGTATCTTTCTGTATGAGTAGATGTTTATCAAAACTTCTGCTCTGAAAGCTGTTTTCACTTTCACCTCTTTCTGAAAAAGCTTTCTCTCCTTCCTCCTTGTTAGAAGGAACATACATTGGGACAAGGAGAGGGTTTTCTGAAGGAAAATACCAATGATATCAAAGCAGATATTTAAATCTACTTTTCCCTATTTTCTGTTTTTAGAGACACTTATTCCTATCATTTTTAATAATGCATTTTTCTGTCAGATCTAAGAGTAGAGCAGCTTTTAGAGTGACCCTTGGACCTGAAACAGAACATGATATTTTGCTGAAATTTCTCCCCCAAACCCACCTTACTGGAAAAAGAACCAGGACTAGCTGCAGGGAAGTGGGTGTCTAAGTTTTCCAAGTTGCAGGAAGAAACCCTCTGCTGATACCTGCTTCACTCTGTAGCCACAGCTGGGGTCTCCTGGACGCTTGACTTCTGCCACTGGACATAGGCAGACACGTCACCCTTAGCAGGTCTAAGTGCTCCACCTATAGTGGTTGCAATATGCTTCTCATCCTTCCAAAAAAACTAACACACCACAGGCAACCCCAGGACACACCTGAGCAGGGATGGCTTCTGAAGCCTTCCAGAAGAGGAAGAAGTTCCCACATCAGAACATGGCCCACATCCCTCTGTGGCCCAGGGGATTCCAGCCTATGTCCCATTTTCCAGGAGGGGAGTATCTTGCACACAACACTGGATATTAGACACCCTCAAGAAACATCATTCATGACTGAGCATCAGTAATCAATCTGACGTTTGTGCCAACATTTCCAAAATTTTTTCTTTGCCATTCTCTACCCAAAGCCATGTAGAATCTAGCTGGCCCTTTCACAGTTGAGTATCATGATCGTATAATGCAGAAATTCTATCTTTCTGTAAGCCAGATAATCCTGAACCTTTGCTTTAACCACTGAAATAGAAAAGGGGATCTTCTCCTTCCTTTCCCGATATAGAAGTTGCATTTAGTCTCTTCAAATTTTGCATGATAACCAACTCTGGAAAAGGCTAATGGCTGAATCAAGCCTTTCGGCAAGGCTGATTGACTTTAACAAATCGTATCAGGCTTAACCATCAGCTGAGTGTCAAGATACTTCTCCGTATTGAGGAGGCGGCACTTTTTAATACACTGAAACAGAAATGAAGGGAACATGGTGGGGCAGGGGGAGGAAGACCTTAAGATATTTATGGAGTTATGACACCTACAAAGTTACTACGGACCAAATCGATATCTTCATGGCTACTGTTTTGGACATAAGCATTTACATTCTGAAATTTGCTTTGCACTAAAGTCTCATCATGGCTGCAAATGAGGCTATCAAGCTGTTTGGATTGCCTGTTATGTATGTGGGCTTTCAGGTCCAGGGTGCAACCCATCACAACTCCCACTGATAGTTATGGCTTCAGCAGGAGTCAGGGGAAAGGTGGGGAAGGGTGAGAGCACACCTCCACACCAGGAGATAAAATAGGTTTGTTCATAATGCACAGCAAAGTTCAGCACATTAACTGGCTGCTTTAAAAACCAGATAGGGGACAGACAGTCCTCTGTCCATACAAAGTTCACATGAAAATCCACTAGCTTGCATTTTGTAAAATAAATTTCATTAACTATTTAAACTGTTTATCAATGATTTTGGTTTGATTAGATGAAAGAGTGCTCTTCCATTGGCAGGGCTGTTTGCAGAGACTCTGTTCAGTCCAACTGCCTCTGTTTGCAGTGCAAACCCCCCCTGCTAAAAAAGGCTTCTGGTCTCAACAAAACTTAAAACTTGAGTAAAAAGAAAATCATTTCCATGAGGGAATAATCTCCAAATATGTCCTCATTTTCTATATATAAAACTGATCTTTTTAAAATTTAATGCTATGTCAACACTCATACATCCCCTCAGTATGCAGCAGTAATATCATTTTAATAAAAGCAATTGTTCCCCACTGCAGTCTTACAGAAGTCAATGGAGCTACATAAGGGACAGACTTGGCCTCTTATGTCTTATCAAACCAATGAGCTAGGCAAATTCTGATATGACTAAAAGAACTTAATGCTCAATTAAGAGCTCCATGAGAATTAAAACAGTGAGTCACAATAGAGAAGATCTCTTATGGCTGGTAACCTTATCAGCCCTTATACATCAGAACTACCTGTGGACATTTGTTTGCATAGTATCCTCATTTTCCCATTCATATTCAAGCCACTACAAAACGTGACCTTTGGACAACAGTTAAATAAAATTTTCTTATATTTTTCTCTTCCACCTATTTCCTTTTCCTTCTGAACCAAAAGCATTGGCAGTTAACTACATACGCCAGCAGGAAAGTTAAATCATATTGTTCTTTATGTGCATTTTATTTTTTTCTAATACTGGAAAGATGACGACAAGCTAAAATATTTCTCAGACTACCTTCAAGAGAGAGAAGACTTCCAGAAGAACATCTAGCAGCAGCTATGCAAATTTGCACAGATTTTATATACCATTCATTCAATCCAGAGTCACAGGACACTCTTTAAAAAGAGAAACCATAATAAGCAAAAGAAGGGAAAGAATTTTGAAGATACATGATTGTGAAAGCGAGAGAATGCTTTAATGTGAGTTTCTGCAAATGTATAAAAACTCCAGTGGGAAAGGATTCGTTAAAAGTCAAGGAGAAAGAAGCACAAGATCAAACTGACATCAGAAACGTAGATATGAAGTAATGCCACAGACAGCCATTAAATTGGATTAAGAAAATGGGTAACAAGTTTTAGATTATTAAAATGACCAGACATGAGGTAGACAACTGGCTACCTGATACATCTGGCAGAAACATTACAAACCACTAAAGCTCAGAGAGAAAGCATTTGGATAGATAATGAAAATGGGAATGAAGTTAGTCAAGACAAAAAATGATTTGTTCTTTAATCTATATTTTTTAAATAACCAGACTCTGACAATGATAAGTAGATGACACATGATGATTACGCCATGATTCATGCCTCAAAGTCCTAGTGGACTTTTAGGTAGACATGAAGCATTTATAGTTCAGCAGATTTAACAAAATCCTAATCTATTAGCACAGTGTATCATCATCGTCTTCTGTATTAGAAATGTTTCTAAATGTTTCCAATACACATTTTCAAAAACTCACTGCTGTATTTCATTCATCATAGTTTTTATATTTCAGATATTTTATCCAAGCATGTTATACAATACACAATACATAATTTTAATACATCCTTTAAGTCACCATAATTTTATTTTAAATTTTCTGCAGTTCAAAAGCTAAAGTTCTATTGCATTTGATTGCAAATAGTTACCTGCTACTGTCCTGAATATCGTGAATAAGTCCTATTTCAACTTTGTTTTCATTTGGACTATGAACAAGAATTTAATCTTCCAGATGAGTTTAAAAAAGATGACTAGTACTTATTAAGAAAAGGGATTCCTTCTACGTTTCAGTGCTGCTGAGCATTTGGTTTCAGTTTGACATGCTACATTCCAAATAATGCTCAATACAAAGTTCTAAATTCATCCTTGGTAAATCACATTAATTCAAAAATAAACCAACACTCCATCTGAGGAAAACAACCCTACAGAATGTCAGTTGGAAGGGAAGAAGGACAACGAAGGGAAAAAAAAAAGGCGGGGGGAAAACTCACACATACACACATCAGACTCGCAGTCTAGCAAAATGATCATGAACTAGAATCCACCTCTTTACTTTAAGGCACCTAAGAATTAGTACTGCTAGTCATCTATCTGCACCACCGTAGGACAATTCATCTCACCAGAGACAGTTCCCTATCATTTAAGACACATGGAACAAAACACTCTCTGAAAATATCAAAGTCACATTTCTTTGTGACCTTCACCTTTCCACATAATGAGCAAGGAAAAAGAGATAAAATCTAGTCAGCTAGCAAAGAAATGTAAATACTCTTGAAATGAAGTACCCTCGAGAAAATAAGTTCCCTCGAGAAAATTAATAAATAAAACAAGAAACATATAATAATAATGAAGTAATGTTAAAGCTCAAACTTTGAAAACCAGAGACACCTGCGATCTTTGGAAAAATGTTTAGATTTTCATTAGAGCATATAACCTTTGGTCAATAATTTGGGGCTGCTACCTTGGCCCATAACAGAGCTCCAAACACTTGAGTGTGCTAGCAGTGCCATGAACCAGGGATGTTAAACATGCTCTGGCTAAACAGAGCATCAGAGCACTGGCTACCACTGCTGTAAACAGCAACGTACAGCTAGGCTCCATTGGCTCTGGCTCTATGTAAGGCTTGGGGGGCAGTGGGGTTTGTCTGGGGGGTGTCCTTGCTTTAATTTTTTCAAAGAAAGCAAGCAGCGATGTAACAGTTGTTATTACTATGTAAGCCATTCTCCCGAATCAATTAGAGCCTTTGTGTGCAACACTTTTTGTCCATCAGCTCACTTAAATACCACAACATACATTTGTAGAATGCGTACCAAAAGAAAAAAAAAATTGTTTCAGGAAAGAAACTGTCTGCTTTTGTAATACAGCCCTATCAACACATCATACAATTTACTCAGCTGTTGTTAGATGGAGAGAGCAGGCTAATTACTGTAAAATGTATAAAAACAGTAACTTGGAGTACTCAAGTAGTCTAAAGACACCTATTTGTGTGTACAGGGAGCCAAATTACAACAGCATTGCAGATACTTGTTAAGATGTTTGCCGAGGAGTTTAAAAGACAACAGAAAAGAGAGGGAGGAACAACATTTGGGTTTGGAGCACAAAACAATACTCAAGTCTGCTCTATGTGAAAATGGGAAATCAGAACAGTGACTTGTCTCACGCAGCTCTCAATTTTCTTGCACTAACTTCTGACGGTGTTTTTAAATGCTTTTAGAATATTTTTTAAATATTTTTAAATGGTTGTATGTCTTTAATTTCCACTTAGGAAGGATTGCTAAAGCGGTGACAATGTGAATAAATTTAGAAAATTGAACAAGGTGAGTTACTGCCTATGATATGAAGTGATACCGATGGATTAAAATAGGAAAAACATACAGTATCAAGGTTAAGAATATCAGATCCTTACAATTGCTCACATATGCAAACTCACAAACAAAAGTGAAAATGCATCCTCACAAAAACTTAGTCCCTTGTGTATTAGAGAATTTTTTGTAACACTAAAAATAATTTTTAAATTAATAAATTGAAAATTACTTGAATTAGCACAAGTTGAAAACATGACAAGGATATTTTATAAAAACAACTCTGAGAAATAATTTTCGTTACTACACAAGTAATTTGTTTGCAATATCAGGCAGAATTTCTGGATATAAATGTAATTATTTATTAATGGAAATATCCTACATATTTTGAGTACAGATCCTGTGTTATGTCTGTCTTACTACATTGTTTAAAAGTCCTGCCCACACACATATACACACTTACATAAAAACATACACACACACAAGCTATATACCAGGGGGGCACTGACATAACTGTGAACTGAGGTACTGAAGACTGGTTTTGGACCTGGTTTATTTGCAGGTCTGTTTCTGCCTGCTGTTTGAAAGTGGGGTTTTTTTCTCATATTTGTTTTCCTTTTATAAGTACATCAGTAGGAAGAGCTTTAAAAAGTGCTTTTAAAGTATCAGAAAGTAAAATTACTCTCTTGACAGTACTGCCTCCCAGAACAGCGTGATTTGTTGTTACATTTCACCATCAGTTTGGTAGGGAATAAGATTGCTGTCTCTCCTCCTTTCAGAAATGTGTTTCACATGAATTAGAGTTCTCCTTCACTTTGTAAGGGCAGAAAAATAATAATAAAGTAACAAAAACACAGAGGAAAATATAGCTGTCAGTACTCTTAACAATAACAGAAAGAAAAAAAAGCTGTCAGTATTTCTTGATGTCCTATATAACGTAAGACCCCACCGGGCAAGAAGAAAGGGGTAACACCACATCCACTGAGCATCACCCCGCTGCTCCTTTACACTTTTACCAAATAATCCTTTTCTGACCACAGTGGACATTCTGGGGCTTGAGTACAGATGAATCAGCACCTTTAAAGTTAACCCCAAAATTCTCATGTGTGCTCAGGTTCTTCCCTATGTTATACAACAGTCCTCAGAGATATTAATTCTTCAGTCGAGAGGCATGCTGGACTTCCACTTAAGACGGATTGAACTTGAGTTTGGGGTGCCACCAAACAGAATAGAGGAGCTTTAGGATTTTTTTTTTTTTTTTTTTTTTTTACGCATTTTGCACTAAGCAAGTAACTCAAACAGCACTCCAACATTACTCTCCATAGAACACAACTTGAAACATTATTTGCTCAAAAAATGCTCTGCTGTGGCAGAAAAAGCTACTTTTTCACAACTTCTCAAGTTGCTAATTACTGGAAGTGCCAGGAAAACTGATTAATAGTTTCTTCCTGGAAGAACAGGAAAAGAAAATGTTTCCCAAAAAAGCAGATCCTCTGATAGACGAGAAACATGTTACAAACCTTGTTAACAAGTAAAACCCAGGAAAGCAGGATCTCTCACTCTGAGTTCCTCTCTCTCCTCCTCTCTCACACACATCCCTAAGTCTGATTTTAAGACAGTTTGGTTCAGTGTTACTATAGGCAACATCACTCACCCAAATGAAGACAGACATTTTCCCCTCCCCCCCCCCCCAAGTTCAACTTCAGCTAATAAACAAAAGTCTATGACTGTTATTTCATGAAAAAAGCACCAGAAAACCCTCACCAAAACCATCCTGTGCATCTTATTGTACATTTGACAATCACTTTAATCTGTTCATATTCCTCATTAGAAAGGAGAGAGATTTTTTCCATGTTTTCCATGTGCCATAAAAGCAGCATTTCCAGAGTTCTGTGTTACTCTGTACTATCATCGTACTGCCTGTGCTATAATTCATAAAATAAAAGATGAAGGCTTTGAGTTACAGAGAATATTAGTGGCTTTTTTCTATTTGCATTGTTACTGACACCAAACATGTTAATTGCAAGCAAATTACAATGAAAGAAAAAAACTGAAGTGGAAATAATGATCGGTACAGCCTTTCTTCCTGTTTGGAGCTCTAAAAGTAGCTCGGAGTGAAGCAACAGGTCCTTTTATGTGGACAGTTCAGTTGACTGATAAACAATGTAGGACAAAACCAATCTTTCAAACCAGACTACAAATATGAGAAATAACTAGCCAGTAGAGATCCTGTGGCTGAGTGAGGAAATCGTAAGTCTAGAAAGCTGCAAAAACCACTATTTCATTTTTCCTTACAATAGGACCATATGATTTATAAATTTCCAGAAGTAAGATTTATAATCTCTCGGAAGTCAGGCTATAAATAACGAGAACAAACAGAGCTCAAGAAGGAGTAGCAGGCATGAAGGTGAGCAAAGAGGTGGACCTGGACACAGGGACTCTGGATGGATGGCTGTCTAGGGCTTTATTAAAAGAGTTCAAGGGAACATGAAGACTTGAAAAGAGAGGCGGATTGAAGTTACGAAGAATCTGGCAAATGAACCAAGTGAAAGGCTCAGAGCAGACAGGGGATGCTGTCACAACAAGGAAAGCGAAGCTTTTCAGCAGCAGAGTAGCACTCCATGCGGGCAGACCTTCATAGGGAACGTTCCATCTCCCCTCTCCTTGGAGGGCAAGGTTTCTGAGGGAAAGAGAGACCCTTCTCACAGGAGGGAAGGCACACCAGCTTTGATTCTTTAACAGAGAGTGGTGAGAGACAACAACCCATGGTGCAAATGATGGCTTTCAAGCAAGACAGACTTCCCCTGAGAAAGCAGTGATCCTGGCACCTATTCTGCCTAAGTGTTCTCCCTCAGTCAAAAGCAGGCTCCCTTATAAACCCCCCCCATTTCTGAGGAAATCTAGTGCCCGTTTAACTTTCCACGAGGAAGGAAGATGTCCTGTCTAGGGAATCTTAGCTCTTCCGATACAAAGTGAATAAAAAAAAAAAAAAACACACACCACCTGGATGTCTATTTCTTATGCAGGACCCCTAATGGGAGAACAGACCAAACATCAGGGGTGGGCATTCACCTGTGTCTGCACAGGAGAACCCTGCTGCTTTGCCAAGGAGCAGGGGTTTTTGGTAGGAGAACATGATGCAACTATATTTCAAAGTGCAAGAAGTTGCTCCAGACTGTTTGAAAATAGGGCCTGGAGCATGAGTAGTTTGCATTTTAAAAATAATACCTCAGGACAAACTGCATAACCTGAAACTTACTGCTAATTAAATGAGCTGGGTTCGGCTGTAATTGCTGTAACTACTTTTGTCATAACAGAAGGCTTGTTATGTAGTTTCCAATACATATCTGTTTACTGAGTTAACAACTTAATATAGTTTTATAATAGGTTTTATTTTCACTGATTCTGTACAAAAGCCTTGCTATACAGCAGTAGTGACATGAAGTAAAAGTTATAATCCTCTCTACAATATGGTGACTTACATAAGCAAAAGAAGCCTTAAGCTGCTTATATGATACCATTCACAACAAAAGGCTTCATCTGTAAGACTATCTGTGTCATTCAAATAAATGACACAGCTGCATATTTTGCACACAAGCTTATCTTAAGGGCAGAGTTTAAGGGCAAGGGAACCTTTAGATAGGATGCCCATCTTTAAATATCAGTGTTTTGTTAGCTCCTCCAAAGTGTCAACTAATCACGTCTAAGAAACTACCTATCCTCCTCAGCAAAGAGACTGCTTGCTCAAAAACTCAGTATTCACCAAATAGGATGTAAACTGATGACATTTTTTGTCAAGCTAAGTAGTGTGGTTGTTCTAGTTCTCCTCTAACTCTTACTCAGTCCATCCAGTTCAGTTCTATTTACCACTTCAATAATTTAAGATATCCACTAATACCAGTCTCTAGTTAAGAAACAGCTTAGTGTTTCTTAATGGTCAGTTATTTGAATGCTTGAAGTCAATAAGAAATACTTGGAGGAAGGATTTAGGTAGAATTAGCTTAGTTCAACTGAAGTTTGATTCGTTCCTTTTGAATATCTTAAAATCATCCCAGATGTGAATCATCACTGCAGATTTAAATGACATCATTTAAGTATTATATAAATGTATATATTTAAGATGGAATGAAAAAGCTCATAAAATTGACTGAGGCAATCAAATTTTAGTTCCTGATAGACAGTGACTATACGGTGTTTTCCATTGTCCTTAATGAATATTTCTGTCTATATGGACACTAAGCTTGTCACTTTAGGGGTTTATAACCACAAGATGATTTGTAGGGCTTAAAGTATCTTTTTTCAAGTGAATGTTCACTTTAAAGAGTGATGCTGATGCTTTGTCACAACACAGAGAAGTGCTGCTTCTCTTTCAACATTTTTGCTATGGAAACCCTTCCTACCACCACCTGCCCTTTCTCCATACCTATATCTGAATGTTGATATTACACATCTCTTCCAAATTTTGTCTTTGAGTTTCAAGGCTCAGTTATTTAGATTACTAACACATCCTATCACTAAGCACAATAGCGTTTCCAAAAGTGATGTTCACAGGATGCTGCTGGTCTGATGTGTAACCAGTGCTTAGCTGCCGATTCCCTCTTCCCACCGAGTGCCTGTTTTCCAGCTACTGCAGCAAACAATATTTGTGAATGGAGCTCCTTTCCATCTGCTGCGTGGGCCATGCTTCTTGCCGCTGGGCATTTTGCAACGACATCACAGATGAGGTTGTTCAGCTTCCCGTGTCTCTCCCGGTCTGCACAGCTGATGTGTCGCGTGAAGCCTTTTCTAACCTTTAAAGCACTGACCGACCTCAGTTTTCATTTTCACATGGCAGAGAAACGCCCAGGGAAAGTATAAGAAACTAGGCATTTATTCTATAAAAATATGAGTCCTTAAGTAAGTATCTTTAGGTGTCTGCTGCAGCAATGGAAAACAGCATTGCATAGGAGAAATGAAACCTTTCTTCTCTCCTACTTCAGCAGCTCTCCCACTGACACGGGATTTCATTTTCTGCCCTGTTTACCTAAAACATATAGTGGTTTTGGAGATGACATACAAATTAAATGTATTCCACTAGTAGGCCAAGAGAGAGAAATGTAATATTATATGCAAATGAGAAACTGGACTCATATCTGAAGCTTCAGTCCTCAAGAGATGATAAAATTATGAGCCCCTTAGCTAGTAAAACAAAAGCTAATCTCAACTTGTAATTATTCTTGATCTGGAATTATTCCTAGCATGCCTATTCAAAAAATGCCTGTTCACAGTATAGCATTGCACAGACACAACACCCACATTTTTCCTGAACTCTTTTCTTCTCCTACAGCAAATGACTATCTTCAAGTGTTCAGGCTTGATATGTTTCAGACTAGTTACGCTATAAGAAAATTAATTTTAGGCCTGGATATTAATGAAAGACACTTTAACAATAAACTGAACTTAAATAACCATCTGAACTTAAACATAAAAGATGCATCTACGTCCCGTAGGAGCCACGAGGCTTAAGCTATGTGCCGTAATTGTATTAAGGAAAAATCATTGTCAGATATAACAAAAATAGGCTGGACTGCCAAGTCCCTTACAAATATATAATTAATTTGAGTCTTAAAAGGGATGAGGAGGCCTGTTTAGCGAAATGAAGAGATTATAAATTATTTGAAAGTTGGGAGGTAAAAGCCAGATAAGCCAACAGAGATTCGTAAGGAACAAATCATGTTAAAAATGGCTCGTTTCCTTCAGCAACAGGGTATCCAGCTATGCGGTTAGGGAGAAGCAACAGGTATGATGTATCTTGTCTTTAAAACATGACATTATTTCACATTACAATCTTTTAAGGTCGGGAAACATGGTCTAGATTAAATTGCTATAAACTGGGTGCAATAGTGGTTGGTTAGTACCTCCCAGAAGACTTACCAACTGTTCTCTGTCAAAAAGGGAAGCAAATATCAAATGACTCCCCACAGGGCCTCGTCTTTCATACAGCTCTGTTCAATCTTTAATTAATGAAAGAAGAGAGAGTGGGCTTCTGTGTAAAATTAGAGAAAACACTAAGGCAGGGAGGACTCTGTTGGAAGTTGGGACTAGCAATCAAAGCGATCTCAACGAAGCAGAGAGACGTTGCGGGAGCGATTCAGGAGGGAGAGGCGCAAGTTGTGATGCTTCGGAAGGATCAGAGGCAGATGTACTGAGTGAGGAACAACCGAGCAGGCAGCACTCCTTCAGGAAAGGGGCTGCACCTGACGAGGTATTACATGCTGGAGCGGAATTGGCAAGGTCATGCCAACGTGAGACAGGCAGGCGTCACCGTGGGATGTGTAAATAGACATCCCTCCTGAACGCGAAGCGATGGTCCTGCTAGGCTAAGTGCTGGCAAGACCTCAGCAGGACCAGGAAGGCCTGGCCTCCAGCACTTCGCTTCAGGGCAAGGGTACAGACCACCAGGGCAAACACCAAGGGAGAGCATCAGGGGTGTCAAGAGAGAGACCTGCAAGGCACTTCTGAAACAACCAGGGTTTCTT